>QANU01033903.1:14069-73263 GCA_003254905.1 Nissolia schottii
GAAACCTAGTTCCACAATCTCCCCCTTTTTGATGATGACAAATCACCAAAAGATAAATATGTCATTTAAGATTAACAACCATAAGCATAGACATATTTTTGTGTCTCTTGACAAAAAGGCATAACATATTCTCTTGACAAATAGGCATAACATATTCATAACATATTTTCTTTTCTTTTGTTATTTCTACCCCTATTTGTCATAAGCAAAAAGGGAATGAGAAATTTTCTCCCCTTATTTGTTTGTCTCCCTTCAACATTATTTCTCCCCAATATTGATATTATCAATCTTATCATGTCCTAACTTTTCACAAGGAAAAAGATGCAAGAGAAATAATAGATAAGATATAAAGCACATCTCTCACTATTTATATCCTCCCCCTATTTAGTCATTAAAAAGATTTTCCCTTGATTTTTAGCACTTATCTCCATATATATGCATAAAAAAAACATCTCCCCCTTTGTTTTTCAATGAGATCATCTCATGATTTTATCTCCTTTGAGAATCAAATGGTTTAGGCAAGATGTAAATCATGTGATACACAATAACCACTTGAAGACATTCATAATTGAGACTTAAAAGGGGTATGGTTCATTGAGCTTTAAAAGTGTGTACCTTGCAATGCATTTTGAATTTCACACTAAGAAAGCAAGAGGATATGAAAGTGAAGAGTATGTACCTTATTCTCTTTAAGAGTGCAATAGCAGGTTTTCTAGCAACACAAAACACTTACAAGCCACGGTTCCACTTGATGGTCATGTTAACGACTTGTGTGTTTTGGTTTGATGTTTTGAAAAATGGTCCTCTTAACTTACCAATTGGTTGTACTTGTTACTTGTTATAAAATGTTGAGCAAGAAGAGGTAGGTTCCATTTTAATTTAAGTCTTTGTCTCCCCCTCAATTTATGCATGGTATCAAAATATACTCACAAACATATAATATGCATATTCAACAAAAAAGTGTTATACTATATGGTTATTTCATGGAAGCATATGATGAAATTAACCAATTAGAAGCTTAGGTATATGACATACTATGACATCTTGAGCTCCCCCTTTCAAAAATAATTTTTCAAGAAATTATCCCCTAAGATATGTATAAGAAATATATTTTCCTTGAGAGAGAGCATGTGGGGAATTCCAATCAAAACTACTTGTTATTCTTAGGACAACAATCAAGAAATTTTAATACCACTTGTTAATAGAAATCAGAACAAGCACAGTGATGAGAACTTGTGGTGGCAGTGAAGCATAAATTACTTTAGCTTTAAACACACCTTTGTTATTTATCACTTGTTGTTTACATGAGGCACATTTCAATTTATCACAATGGTGCAACCATATTGGAGCAAAAATAGCCATGTGTACAAAGCATGATATGGATGTAAAACCAAGCATTTCAACCTTTTGATCATAAGGGCACATGTTATAAGGATAAAGAAATATTATCTAGTAAGATCCATCCTTTATTTCATGACATAATTAAAAGATCTAATTCAAATAAGATGATTTTCATGAAGATGATGATTTGAGAAAACATATGTCATGATAAGCATAGTTTTGGAACAGTGCTAAGCATTCAAGTATCATATTGTCCATAATATAAGATAATCATGTAAGACTAGGGATAGAGGTACTTATTATAGTTGATTGGGTGTGGTGTTCCTCTTAAGTGATCCTTTGAGCTTGCTTTCCTCTTTGAATGTTTCATTCCATTGTATGTGAGGAGATCTCTTTTAAGTTCTTGTTCATTCTTGCTCCTTTGAACTCCTCCATGAGTCACTTGGGCTTGTATCTTACTTATGAAGATCTTGATGCACGCTTTTAAAAGTAGAGAGAAACTATGAAAGTTCTCCAAATCATTAGTTAGCATCAAAACCCATTTCAACAAGCACAATATAGGTTGATATATCAAAAACTTGCAAATATAATCACTTGATGCATTATCAACCATCATGCTAAGAGAATCATAATCCCTTGAATCGAAAATGATTTAGACATTTTTCACATAGAGATTCAAGAGGGAAGAAGGATGTATGATCATATCAAAAAATATATATAAACCTAGTTCCATCAATGATCACATAGGGCATACATTAGTAATTACCAAAAGGAATCACACATGTCAATCAAGATCACAAGCTCTAGATCATTATCCCTTAGTATGCATGTTTTTCCAAAAGGAATTTTTCTTTTGTTATATGAAAAAAGTTGCACATAGTTTCCTTTGAATTTATGCTTTTTCCAAAAGATGATATGCATCAGAGATTAACACGGTAGAAATAAAGCAATTCAACAAATTTCATTTCATTTTACCTTTTCCCTTTAGACATTATTAAAACATGGTAAGTATCCATTTTTGATCAAGGGTAAGGGATATGCATAACAAAAAATTAAATGATGCAATCACAGATATTCAGACTTTTAAAATTCGTCAAACAAAGAGAATCACATGCATCATAAACTATTATAACTCAAACTCAAGTTCAAGGCATTTTGTCCAAGGAATAATCAATGTTTATGGACATAAGGGATAAGGATTAATAAACATAGTATTAAAGGATAAGAGGGTTAGAAATGATGTCACCGAAATTGTGCTTCTTGTGGTTGTATTGAATATTTAAGCCACTAAGTTCCCAATCTTCTTTTAATAGCTCAGACCTTTGGTCATTCGAATGATCATGGGGGTTACATTCGAATAACTCTGAAAGAATAGCAACCCGAGAACTCAAATTTTTGGCATTCGAATGATCTAGGGGTTGCATTCGAATAACTCTGGAGGGATGGCAACCCGAGACTTCAAAAATTTGGCATTCAATTGAACTATGAGTATACATTCGAATAACTCTGGAGAATTAGCAACCAGAGACTTCAAATATGTGGCATTCGATTGAAAGATGGGTATACATTCGAATAACCATGGAGAGTTAGCAACCAGAGGCTTTAAAAATTTGGCATTCGATTGAAATGGGGCAATACATTCGAATAACTTTGGAGAATTTGCAACCTGAGAGTAAAAATTTTAGAATTCGAATGTAAAGGGGTAATTCATTCGATTGGTTTTCAAAAATTTCCAAACCTAAGATAGAGGATTTGGGCATTCGAATGGGAGACACTTTTCCATTCGATTGATTTTTTCAAAAATTAGATCTGAGCAAAAAAGTATTTGGAATTCGAATGGAAGACTATGATTCATTCGATTGATTTTCAAAAAATTTGCAGACCTGAGATAATGAATTTTCTCATTCGAATGAATTGTTCGGGTCATTCGAATGACTTCACATTTTGAGCTCTCTGTTTCCAAATTTTCTTCATTTATTCGAATGACACCCCTTGTCATTCGAATTCGTCTGCACTCTAGCACAATTTTGGTTTCCATTTGATTGCCATGAGATACCTACAGAACAAGAAAATTTTCTTTGGTATCCAAGAGTCTTAGATCCTTTGAGATTAATTTTCAAGGATTTTCCCTCAAGTATAAATGTCACAATATGTAATTTGGGAAAATAACTTGAATAACTTATATCTATCATATTTTAATTAACATTATCATTGTTAAGTGATATTGACAATTTGAAGCATGATAAAATATGACATGCAATATAATGAACTTCTATAATTCAACAAAATGATAATGGACATAAATAGCACTAATGAGCATAATCATGTGCTTAGTGAATTATTCAAATGTAAGGAGCACATGTACATGATGCTATCAATTACCTAAGGCCCATAAGAAATATACCTCACTTTTGTTGATTCTTCAAGTGAATGTACAAGAGAGGTAAAGATTTTTGATACCTTGGCCTTGGAAAATGAATGAGCATTTTTCTTTGTCAATTGCTTCTCATTTGTTATTTTGAATTTTGGAAGTACATGAGGAACTTTTCTTGAGTGCTTCATTCTTGTTTGATTAACAAGATTTCTCTTAGCCCTTGGAAGCACTTTGGTTGAGGACTCCTCCTTATTTTGTTCACCAATTTGTTCATCCTTTTGTGAAATTTTCTGCACAATTGAAGCACTTGGAGGACATTTTGGTACCCATTTCAACTTGGGTCCTTTTGGGTTAGTGTAGGCAACTTTATCATTTTTAGGAACCCAAACCAACTTATTTCTCATAAAAGAATTTCTTCTATAATGACACAAATGAGAAATATGTCCTAATTTTCCACAATAATTGCATACAATAGATGTTGATGATGATTTGATGCTATTATGACATTCTAAGCCATATTTGTTGCAAGACATGCTTGATTTTTCACATTTAGAAATATTTGTCTTCTCTTCATTATCAATGGATAATAGACATGTAGTCTCTTCATTTCTCTCAATTTTAGAAGACAATCCCTCAACTTGATTTTCAAGATCAATGCAATTTTCAAACATAGTTGAGGTTTCATATTTCAAGTTATCTCCTCATCAAGAAAAGAATATTTACTTTTCAATGATTCAATTTGATTTTCAATAAAAGAAATATTTTCTAAGCAAATCAAGCTCTTATTTCTAAATAGCAACAAATCATCAAGCAAATCATCATATGCACATTTAATATTATCATATGAAGGACAATGGTCAAGTTTTGCATCATTTACCTCAAAGTCCTTTGAATCAACAATTTCCTCAATTGACTCCTCTTGATAATTATCTTTATCTTCATGCTCATCCAAGAAGGCTTCAAGAGGATATCCTTTTGGGTCTTCCTTTTCTTGCTCTCTAATTTCAAATTTGTAATAAACATTGTCATAACAATAAAGAGCATTAAGAGTTTCCCAAATACTTTTGGCACTAGAGCAATGTTTAACCTTATCATAAATATTTTCACATAGACTATTTCTTAGGATTTGCATTGCTCTAATGTTTAAGGAAAATTGTTTCTTATCGTAGTCATTCATTTCATGTGGGTGTTTATGAGTATATCCATCAATCACAATATCCCACATATCAATATCTATTGCTTCTATATAGATATTTATTTTTGATTTCCATATCACAAAATGTTCACCATCAAAGAATGGCGATTTAATAGATTCATACCAATCCATTTCTAAGCACTGAACAAGGTTACCAAATAATTAGGACCTTTAACTCTAAGCAGTTAAGCTTTATCCAGAGCACGAAGCTCTGATACCACTTGTTGTTCTTGGTAACCAATACCCAAGAGGGGGGTGAATTGGGTATTTTAGAAATTATTCCAATTTCAACAAATATTGCATTTTCATGCAATTAACGTTACTACGCAGCGGAATATAACAATTAAAGATGTAATATAAGCATGCTCAATTATGTTTGTAATAAAACAATAAGATCAACAGAGCAACTTATAAACAATTATCAACAGATGCAATTCTCAAATATGCAAGACAATAATATAAGTTTGCAATAAATAAAGAGATAGAGTTAGAGAGATTGCAAACAGTGATTTATCCTGGTTCGACCACCCTTGTGATCTACGTCCAGTCCCCAAGCGACTTGCTCAAGATTTCTCCACTATCATCAAGCTTCTAACTTAGGTGCTTGACAAACCTTTACATCCAAGAGCACTCCTCACACTTAGGATCCCCCACCTTTGTGTAGAAGCCTCAAGAACCAAACCTTAGGGATACCACACCCTAAGCAACTTGAGGGATACCTCACCCTCTTTACAAGTGTATGAAAATTTGAGTAGAAAAAGAAACTCTCTCAAAGAGTGGATAATACAAATTGAAGCACTATAGGTGTATTGATAATATATCTCTCTTTTTGCTCTTATGATGATGGAAAAAATTAATCCATTGATAGAATGAAGTATGAGGATGATGGGAATCAAAGGCTTGGCTAGAAATGAGAGTTTAATGGGTATTTATAGGGTTTCTAAGTGTACTAGCCGTTTATAGCCGTTACCCATTATTTTAATCAATTTTATCCATTGAAAAACTAGCCGTTTTTGGCTTCAGGACTCGAGTCATTCGAATGGATCATTAGAATTCATTCGAATGACTAGCCGTTATCTAGCCGTTGTGCTTCTCTGATGACAGAGTCATTCGAATGAATCTAGGTCATTCATTCGAATGTCTGATGCAATGTAGCCGTTGGGGCCTCTGATGACAGAGTCATTCGAATGAATATGGGTCATTCATTCGAATGTCTCTGCAGGTTTTGCCCAAACTCATTCTTTCTTTCCTTTCTCTTGATTCCTTGGTTTGTTTGAGATACTTTAAAAATAGGAATCAATATTTTCTTTTAAGAGCATCATTCTAAGAGTTTAGAGAGAGATATATATCAATTTTCCTTTGACAAGAATACCTTAAGTCCTAAGAAACTATTTCCCTTTTTACCATTTGCTTGGACTTGGTATTCTTCATGAATCCTTTCTTCGGCATTACCATGTTCTTCATGGAATTGACATTTCATGCTTTGCCTTTTGACTTTGGGCATCATATGATTGTTCCTTCTTGTTCCATCTTGTTCTTGATGCCTTGGACTATCCTATACACAAGATAATTCACTAGAAAGCATAGTTAGTCCAATGTGTTCCAATATCTTCATATGCATATATAAATTAATCAAAGCATCATACATATACAATTAGGCAAGGATCAAATTATATTAATCAAATAATATTCTTTGCCTAGCATGCATGCATTGTAACACTATAGCACTTGATTTTCATTCATATACATATTGACGCAAATATATCCAATAGTTAATCCATCAAGCACATATACAGAGTTATTGGATATGTTCTCAAAAGGATGTTTCTTCATATATCATTGTATGATGTGTAAGCTTTATGATTATCATCAAGTTCAATCATACAAAATCAAATGTATTCTATTTTGCACACAACATCAAATGTATTTTATTTAGCATACAACATCAAATGTATTCTTTTTAGCATATGACATCCTTTTGCATTCTAATTGTCATTATCTATTTGTTATATTGTATTTGTCATCATCAAGATATAGAACAACTAGGGAAACATATACAATAAGTATAGACAATTAGAACATATTGTATTTGTCATCATCAAAACATATTGTATTAAACAATTGGAACAACTAGGGAAACCTAGTTCTACAAATATAAGCATATACAATAAGCATAGAGAATTAGAACATATTGTATTTGTCATCATCAAAACATATTGCATTAAACAAATTGGAACAACTAGAGAAACCTAGTTCCACATAAGAGTTCTCACCCCCCACTCGGTTATGGATCCAGCAGGTGTACGAGGCATTTGGACTGACAGCAGATAGGAGTCAAGGCACAGGGATGACCATGACATTTGGATGGCATATGTTTTGTATTATGTATTAGGATGTAGATACCTTTTGTGTACATATTTATTATTATGACAATGTGTACTGATGTTGGACCTTGGTTGTATTTATTTATGTATGCACATATACTCTTTATGTTCTGCTTCGGATACCCTTAACCTATAGCAACTGTTGTTATATGTTCTCTAAATCATGCACGGCCCCTAATTTACCAACTGGTACCGTAAAAGAATAATTTTCAAATTGGTCCATACTTTCGCATAAGAACTATTTGCAAAGGTAAAAGTAAGGGTAAAAGTTAACCTGGCACAACTTATAATAACCCTGTGAGCATTGCTTACTACCATGGAAGTGAGCAGTTAGCAGGGGTGTTACACTCAGCGAAACGTGTAAAACCGCTCAGCGGCGGTACTAAACCGCTAAGCGGTCCTGTCAAACCTTGGCCTATAAATAGGAAGCCAAGGCATTCATTTTCGGGGCATCTCTTCCACCATCCACCCAAGTTCTCCTAGGCCGAGAACTCCACCTTTTCCTTTCATATTTCTTCACTTTTTACATTTTATTTCAATCACTTTAGGTTTATGTTAGTTAGTGCTTTGTTAGAAGTCTTTTCCTTTCACGAATTGTAGCGAAGCTCTGCCGAATTTAATCCAGGTTCTATTGTTCCAATCTTCCATTTTCATTTACTCTTTCCTTCTCTTTATTTACTCTTTCCTTCTCTTTATTTATTATGAGTCTTCATCCTTCAATATACCATTTCCAACCATAAATCTCATATTCTCAATAACTCTTTCCATAAATCCCAAAGCAAGCATAAGTTTCATATTTAACGTAAGCAATTGCAGATCATCAAGGAAATCATCATGCCATAAAACCTAAGATAACCCAACATAAACATAATCATGATCATAGCTTAAGACTACAGTATATTAGTGCTTTTCTGAAAACGTCCACTTTCTGTCAGAAATTAGTGATCAGAAACCGAAGAGGTTCAATACCTTACCCCAAGGTTTTTGATAGATCTAATATCATTTTTCATACTTGGAAACTCAGATTTCAACCCATAGTTCACGAAATTACAGTTTTCCCCTTTTCCCAAAATTGCTATTTCGCCCCAGTAAACGTTCTGTTTTCATTGGAATTTTAGTTCTCAAAAACCCGATGGACTCAAGACTTGGCCTTATGTTTTTTGATAGTTCTAAACCCATATTTTCTAAAAATCAACCCAGTTTCAGTCTCAAGATGTGAAATTCCTGTTTTGCCCTTGTTTCCCAAAAACCCCGTTTTCTGTCTGTTTGCTGAGAAATTCATCGGGGACTCCAAAAATCATAAAACTTGAAATCTGCACTCAATTTTTTGTGTAGAACTCAAAAATAACATTAGTTTTTCAAGATAAAATTCCCAGCATACAGTTCTTTATAAAACGTGATATATGTCCATTTCTAGCTTAGGCTTTCCTAAATTTTGATAGAGTCACAAATAGCACCAGCAGTTCCAGACAATCATCAACAACATATATATACCAAGGTCACATAAAAGGAATCCTAACCACAGATATATCTAGCATAAAACATAGCACAAACATCATCATACATCTTAAATCACATACACAGTGATTATGTCGGTTTACCCACTTTTCCCAATCTCGGTGTTTCCTGCGGACGTCTAACTTATTATGATGCCTTCTAACTCCTCTGGGGCTAAGTTTCTTCAAGCTTTCTCTAGGGATTTTGAGGGCTTTTTGTAAGCTTAGGTTAGGGGATTTCTGAAGAATTTGAACTGGGTTGGATATAGGAAGTATCTGGACCTCTGGTTTGACAAAATAATGTCGAATCTGAATTTGCTAAAATGAAATTGAGAGAATGAGAAAGGTTTCAAACTACAAGTAGTGCAGGCCTATATATAGGCTCCTAATAACCACTAACCATTAGCCAATTAGCTAAATTCTAATCCTAACTGGCTATTACAATTATTAATCACAATTACAATTATCAACTATATCATCTATATATTCTAATATTCCCCCGCAAGCTGGACAATGTGCACTAACATTTCCAGCTTAGAAACAATGATACAAAGAAAAATCCAAGAGCAACACAATGCTAAATGATTGAAACCCAACAGCAACCACTAAAGTTCCTAGTTCCTGGAAGTCTTCGACCTTCACTGAAGTCCCTTCGATCTTCCTACAACATCTCAATGGCACCAGTTGCAAACGGTTTCAACACAAAAACAATGATCAAATGCCATCATAAGTAAAACACATGGCAAAAGCAAATGGTCCCATCACATCAAAAGCTACCACCTAGTCGGCAGAAGCGAACAAAGCTTAATTATCAAGTACAGAAGTTGAAATTGGATGCTTAACCACCCAAGGTAAGAGCAAATACAAAGCCCTAAGGCTAACAGAATATGAACCAATGCTTGGCCATGTCACACAATGATCTGAATCAAAGCCACACAAGGCTAAAAAGGCAGAAGTTTGAAGGCTAACAAAGCAGAAACTTGTGACAGAAAATGTCACACTGAAAAATCTGAACCAGAGATGAATATTTGAGCAGAAGCCAGTAACCAAACCAACAGTAACAAATCAAATAGTATATCTCAACAGAATCTGAACCAAACTATGTCCGCACAAAGGAAATGTTATCACCATCTATTGAGGCAATCTGTCAAACATCCTGTGTGCATTCTCAACAATAATCCAAAAATAGAGCATGAAATAAACTCCACATAGCCATTTATTTTCTTGTAATCCCCATTCCAATAACCAAAGTTGTAACGTCTCGGACTTTTCCTTATAAAGATCTCGCTTAAACCCCAATTTTTGCTTAATTTAAAGCACGTCAGCAGCGATTATTGAGACTGGAAAAAATTATTCAGAAAATTAGTTGCCTTCGAATGCCAGTCCAATAGTTGTTTCTTGACCTTACGAAGTGCTGCAAGGTCTGTACTAAATCCTGTCGAAAATCAAAACTCCTGCAGGCATCTAAGGTATCTGTGAAAATTTCCCTCCGGGCAATATGTTCACGAAAACCTTAACCTGATGCACCACTATGACCAGGAAGTTTAGTAATGGCGGGTATCTGCTAGGAATATTTTTAGGATGTCCGTACGCGCGCGATATTTCCATAAAATAATGATGTAATATTATGGGTTTACAAAATTAAAAACATAATTAAATTAATAAATAATAAAATAAATATATATAAAATGGAAAATAAAAGGAAAAGAAAAGGAAAATGGAAGCGGGGGGCCGAACCCTTGCCTATAAAAAGGCCCCCTAAAGCTTCAGAAAGTAAAAAAGAGAGAAATTAAAAAAAAGTTAATCTGCTAGTATCGTTCCAGCACATCGCGGTTACGCTACCGGGCCAAGGAAAAAATAGGAAAAGCACACTAGCCTGAAGAGGATATTTCCTTCATCACCGTCAACTGATCAGGAAGCACATAGAAAGTGGGTAACTCTGAGCCCACTATCTATGTGGTTTAATTTTATAACTGTATATGTGTTTTCTTGTATGTTTGACTATAAAATTATTAAGTAGAAATTTGAAGGACTATAGGGTAAAGAGGGTTCTGGGAGATTTTGACAAATGAAATGCATAACTGTACTGATTGGAACCCTAGGAACAGTAAGCTCCAGGAGAAAATGAGAACTGAAGTCTTAGGAACCCATTTTTATAACTTTCATTCGATTGAAGAGAGTTTTTAATCGAATGAAAGACAATTCGAGCTTCCAATCGATTGAATTCCAATTCAGTCGAATAAAAGGAAATTTTAGGATTTCAATCGATTGAATTCCAAGAGCATTCAAATGAAAGAATGCTGAGGACTTCAATCGAATGAAACCCCAATTCAATCAAATGAAAGAACTCGTATGGATTTCATTCGAATGTAACCCTAGACATTCGAATGAAACATGAAAGACTTGAGACTTTAGTGGTTCTATGGGACCCAATGAGTGATGGTATGCCTATTATTGTATGAAAAAGCATGCATCACGAGGACCGGGTTGTCGTATAGGTGTTAGGGCAACCCTAGAGGACTAGAGGTTAATCACCTAATGCTTAAAGATCATAATGGAACGTTAGGGAACGAGTATGTAGTTATGTGATAGGAAGTCCCTCTCTTGGCCAAGTCTTACAGACACGCCCCTCACTATTCCTAATAGGGTGGATTGGTCAATGGTGTTACCTCGCCAGTCCCAAAAGGGTGGATTGGTTAATGAGGTTAATGACACAAAGAAAGAAAAGAAAGTGTGAAAGAAAAGATGAATAAGAAAGGATGATGTCATACCTAAAGATAAGATGATGATGACGATGATGAGTCTAACGCTTTGTTGCATAGCAAGGGCCAGCCCCTGCCTCCTACCTAGTGGAGGTTAGCCCACTTGATAGGCGATGATGGACACTAGACCCCATCGGTGGTTAGCAACCACTCTGGTTGAGCGCAGCTGGGTCGTCGTCAAGTTGGGAACAAAAGTGGTTGTAGCCGTATGGCCACGGTTACACGAGCGAAAGACTAGATGAAAAGGGCGCTAACCTAGGTAAGCCGGTATGCGTAAGAAAAGAAAAGAAGGATGCTAACTCGGGTAAGCCGGTATGCGTAAGAGATCTCCAAGTTTCCCCATGCATAGAATATGAAATGAGTGTAGAATGATGATGTGAAGAATGAATACGTGATGCATAAGTATATGAGAAGTAAGTGTATATATGTGCATGTATGAAGTAAGTACCGTCAAGAAAACGCTCGAGACGGCTATGTATGTATGCGAAGAAAGTAAATGAGCACGAGAACCTAGATAAGAAAGACCAGATCCCCTAATCACCTAGTAAAGTAGATAAAGCCATTCAGGACCCTAGGCGAAGATAATAATCAATAGGATGTTAGCATATACGTAACCATAGAGATCTCCTAAGCGGCCTAGTTCATAAGTGAGTTAAAGAAGCATCCCTACGCCAGGGTAACCACTGAGGATACACGTTCTCACCCCCACTCGCCTATGCTTCTAGGAGCAGGCAAGGACTATGAGGCCTACGAGAAGCCATACGGAGAGCCATCCGTGGAGCAGTGAAGAGCCAAGTGCAAGCCAACCGAGGACCCCCGCCTGAGGACTAGATGGTCTAGTTCCGTTTTGATATGTATTTTGGTGTATGTATATGACGCATGTATGTAAACCATTATATTACACTACTGTTGATGTAAATATTTGTTATGGACCAAGGTCGTGTAAATAACTGCATATGATACTTGCTGATACCATGAAAGATTAACCCATGTAAGCTCAGGCTCTATTGTTTGTATTATATGTCTTGATTCACGCGCGGCTCATACTTTATGAATAGGTAACCAGTATGAAAGTTTCAAAATGGTCCATATTTTCCCGTAATAATGTATTTTCTAAAAGTAATAAAGAACTATAAGTAATCCCACCAAGTGATCAACAACCTAACGAGCATTGCGTATGACTCGAGCATAGGTAGTTAGCTAGGGTGTTGCAAAAGTTACACAGCAAATGCAGGTAACAAACCACAAGAAACACAGGTTGACAGTAATCGCAACACAGAAGGTAATGAACTGAAATATTGACACTGCTAGAAATTTGACTATTACCGTCGACATTACCGTCGGAATTTAATGGTGTTAGCATCGGAATTTGATATTACCGTCGAAATTACCGTCAGAACAAACGGAGCGGTAAAGAGGTCGATGGTAATCCAATTAGCGTCGGTTACGCGTGTACGACGGTAATTTGCATCGGTAAAAATCGCTGGTAACCCGGTTCGGTGAAAATTGAACCGGACCAGATTTACCGTCAGTTTCAGGCAACGAAAAATATAATAATACCTTATTCCTAATATTTCTGCCGGGTATGACCGACGGTAACGTAGTTACATTACCGTCGGGGGTAAACAGCGGTAATTAGACCCTTAATTTATAAATTTGTTACCATCGCTAGTACCCGACGGTAATTTAATTACACTTATCTCTTAGTACCGTCGCGTAAAACCGGCGGTAATATAATATTATTTTACTAGTGGATTACCGGCTTGTATAACCGACGGTAATTAAATTTAATTTATCATTTAATACCGTCGCGTGACTCCGGCAATACTATAAAATTATTTTATTCATAGATTACCGTCGTGTAAGACCGACGGTAATTAAATTAAATTTATTATTCTTACCGTAGTGTGATTACCGTCGGTAATATAGTGTTTAGGGTTGAGGGTTACTTCGTATTTATTACCATTTTTTGATTTTTCCACATTATAATGGCTTTGTATGATTATTTAATTCTTTTAATAATTATAATATACTTTAATTAGATTTATAGTAGATAATTATATTATCTAAATAATTTAATGCCCTGATTTTCACACCTAATTTCATAACAATATTATACCCTACTTAACATGCCGTACGCAAAAGGAACAGATTTTATTTGACACGGAGAAATCTACGATCTTAAATTTGTGTTAATTGAACAGAATATTTGAAATAAGGTCACGTAATGTCAAATAAATAAAGGTAGTTACATTTTTTGGTTTATTGCTGTACATAAATTTATATTTGATAGCTAATTATGGAAATAGTAAATTAATAAATGTGATGGTAAAGGATAATAGATCAATTAAAAGCACATGTACAGCAATAAATTCATTAGTTATAAGGAAAGAAATATATTATTTAAATTGTTTAGGAAGTGGAGGAATCGCAACTAGTTTGACGACGAATAATAGACACTATCTACATCGTTTTCAGAATTTAAGTCCGAGTCAAAATCTTCTTCTTCTTCTTCATCTTCTTCTTCGCCCACCTCTTCTGCTTCGTCGCTGTCACTGTCGACGTCTGATAGCAATTGTTGGTGAATGTTAGCATTTTGAAGTATCTTTGGTTCATCGTTTGCTGCAACTAGTGTGATTGTATCTGTTGTATGAACGATGATTGTTGAAGGGATTATGTCTGCCACTTGATATGGTTGATAATCCGATGATTGCTCAGTCGATGAGACGCCATCCAACTCAATGCGGCCACTAGGTTTGCTCTTGATCACAACTTTCCAGCTTGACTGAGTTGCTCCTGGATAGGTAGCATAGTACACTTGCTTTGCTCTTACCGCAAGGATGAATGGATCATACCCGTTGTAAGTTGTAACGCCTTACATGATTAACCTTAGTGATGGAGTAATCCAGATGAGTTCGGGTTCCATTTGGTGAAGTATCGTACCAATGACAGAAGAAGAGAACAACGTGATTGGATGGACCATTGTGCTTATATTCCAATACAAGTATTTTTTGGAGCACTCCGTAAACATCAGTACATGTTTCCTCAGCATTGGAATATTCACCCTTTACACAAACACCACTGTTGTTTGTCTTCTGATTAGCTGCCCATTTTTGTGTGTGGAACTTAAATCCGTTAACAAAATAAATGGGCCAGCTAATCGCTTTGTTCATTGGTCCCCACGTCAAGCTCATCAAATTACTGTCGTTGCTACAATTATTACGCACCTACAAACATGCACGGGCAAGTTAGGTTATGCGAAATGGTTATGACAAGAATAGTTTTAGGCAGTTAATGCATACAAAGTATACAGTCGTTAAACACATACGTGATTTGCAAACCATGGAGGGAACATTTGATCGGTGCATTGGCCACCAAAGTCCCGTTGAAACATCCTGAAACGGAGTGTGCTGGTAAGAAACGAATTCTTTTAATACCTGTAACTAAAGGAAAGTATATTAAGGATATGCGGAACGAACTTACTCATAGTAGGGTTGCACTTCTTCACAGTTGAGCAAAACACACAGGTGGGCTGCTTCCTTTTCTTGCGCGTTCAACCAGTAGTCTAAACCCTTTCCTGCCGGATGATCGGATTGTTTGAATATAGAGAGTGTCGCCCGATTAGGCATTCCTCCGTCATCATCGTTCCGTGGCACGGTTGTTCTAGTACAATCAACATTCGCTTTGAAGTAGTACGAACAGAATAAAGAAGTTTCTTTTGTCAAGAAAGCCTCGCAAATCAACCCCTCAACTTGCGCTCTATTCTTAACAGTTCTCTTGAAGACTCCCATGCATCTTTCGAAGGGATACATCCACCGGTACTGGACCGGGCCACACATACGAGCCTCGTAAGGCAAGTGTACAGGCAAGTGTTCCATGACGTCAAAAAAACCAGGTGGGAAAAATCTTTCAAGCTGGCATAGGACGATCAGAATATTGCGTTCTAGGACTGTTAGGTTTGATACATTAACTGTGGACGAGCACAATGACTTGAAGAATTGACTGAGTTCACACAAAGGTTTTAGCACGTTCTTTGGTAGTTCTCTAAACGCGATGGGAAACAAACACTGTATAAACACGTGACAGTCATGACTTTTCATTCCAACCAATTTTCCTTCGGCGATGTTAACACACCGCGCCAAGTTAGATGCACAACCGTCTGGCAATCTTAGAGTCTGCAACCAACAAAGAACACTTTGAACTTGTTGCTTGTTGAGGGTGTAGCAGGCATTCGGCTTGATGACACGACCACCTGCAATTTCTTGCAAATTCAGTTCACGGTGCCTGCAAAACTCTTTCAAGTCCATTCTTGCCTTCATGTTATCCTTGGTTCGGTCAGTGTTCATGACAGTATGCATTATATTATCAAATACATTCTTTTCAATGTGCATAACATCCAGACAGTGACGAACCAAGTTATCTTTCCAATACGGCAGGTCCCAGAATATGCTCCTCTTCGTCCAGTTATGTTGTTCCCCGTAACCTGGAAGCCTAACCTTTCCACTTTCAGTTATCTTCGGAAGCCGTCTTACCCTCCTCCAAATTTCGCGACCAGTTAACCTCTGCGGCAGCTCGTCTATTTCAACAGTGTTTTTCCGAAAGCCATACTTGCTATTGTGAAATGGGTGACCAGGCTCCAAGAATGCCCTATGACAATCAAACCACGATTGTTTGCCTCCGTTTGGTAAGCGGAATGCTTTTGTGTCTTCCATACAAACTGGGCATGCCAACCTTCCAGCTGTACTCTACCCAGACAACATGCCAAACGCTGGAAAATCATTAACAATCCACATCAAGTATGCTCTCATCGTGAAATTATGCTTCATTGACACGTCATACACAAGCACACCCGGATTCCACAGCATGTTCAATTCATCAATCAACGGTTAGAGGAACACATCGATCTTCGCTTTCGGGTTGCTCGGCCCAGGGATCACGCAAGACAAGAACAGATACGGATCTTTCATACACATTTCTGGGGGGAGATTATACGGTGTTACGATGACGGGCCAGCATGAATACGACTTGCTGAACTGATTATTAGGAGCAAACCCATCTGAGCAAAGACCTAACCTGACGTTTCGGGGATCTGCGGCGAAATCTGGATATACGTTGTCAAAGTGTTGCCACGCTTCTCCATGAGACGGGTGGGTCATAGTACCATCGCTTCTCTTGTTCTCGTAGTGCCATCTCATGTGTGGTGCTGAGCTTATCAGGAAAACAGTCGTTTAAGTCTTGGAATTAAAAGCAAATAGTGCATCCTCTTGTACGGAACTAGTTTGTAGCTTCCATCACCAACTCTCGGAGGTTTGTACCTAGCAGCGCCACAAAATTTACATTCAGTTAAGCTCGCATTTTCCTTGTAGTACAACATACACCCTGCTTGACAACAGTCAATCCTTAAGGACTGCAGGCCAAGTTTGGAGAATATTTTCTTCGCTTGGTAGAAGTTCGTCGGCATGTCATTATTTGAAGGCGTTAGCTCTTGGATAAACGAAAGCCACTGGTCAAATGATCTCTCTGCTTGGTTGCCGTCCGACTTCATAGTCAACATCCGCACTGCTGCTGACAACCTTGAATGTACTGATCCTTCCCAGACTGGAGTATTTGCTTCTTCGAGTAAACTATAAAAGTGCTTAGCCTCCACATTAGGTTCTTCGTCAAGCATGGTGCCGTCGAATGCATCGTTAACCATTTCATCAAATCTATCANAACAACCTTGAATGTACAGATCCTTCCCAGACTGGAGTATTTGCTTCATCGAGTAAACTATAAAAGTGCTTAGCCTCCACATTAGGTTCTTCGTCAAGCATGGTGCCGTCGAATGCATCGTTAACCATTTCATCAAATCTATCATTATCCTCATTCCCCGGCCCCACTGGTACATCATCTTCAGCATACTGGCCGTGACTCGTGCTGGACCCACCGTTGTGCCGCCTACTAAACTCATTGACCCCGTTAGCATCCACTTCTCCGTGGTTGGTCCATATCCAATAATGCAGCTCAAACCCGTTCTTATACAGATGGAACTTAACCTTTTCAACGTCCAGAAATCTACATCACTTGCACAATGAACATGGACAATGTACATTTTGCAATCCTAACAATGTTGTAGCGGTCATACAAAAGTAGTCGACGCCATCAAAGTATTCTTGTTTTATCACTCTTCGGTTCTCGTAATATCTATCATACATCCAATGTCTGACCGTGGGAATCATTTTTTCAAGTTTCCTACGGGCATGTTACACAATGTCAGATATAAATGCCGCGGTTGGGTCTTTACCGTATATTAATTTAATTACGAACAATTGCAATTAGGTATTCCACACGTATACTTCCTAAGCCGTTCTAAAGCATATTCCCTCCAATCTCTGTAAACAACATATATTCACCGTTGCCAGCACATCAAGTCAAACAATGTCGGAAAGTCACGCTAAGCGTTCTTTCCCCCAATCCAACCATGCAACTCCAATCCTACAAATCTAGCCTATTAAAGTAAGTCTCTATCCTAATTCATCAAGTTTAAGGCATACCTAATAGTTGTTGGAGCATGCCGCAAATGTATATAGAGGTAGCCGGTCTCCATGGTCGATGATGACACTTAGTTCGTTGCAAAATCTCCAACCTGAGCGCACATTAATGGTGGCCACCATTAACAACAAATAGTTAATACACAAGCAAATCAGGTCCAACTAACAAACAATTAAGGCTTAAGGTAACAAATGATTGCCTTTGAAATACTGTTGGTGGCATAATAATGAAGCTAAAAAATTATTTTTCTCAAAATTTCTCAAAAATAGCAATTAAGGAAATACTGAACGTTTCTAGCTAAAGAACATACCTCACACAAGCTTCACTAATAGCTTCTAGCTAAATTTGTAATAGTTGCTTTAGTAACGGATCGCATCTGTACATTTATTAAGCCTTAATCTGATTCATTAATTCGAATAGCTCAATCTCCTCTATGTCATTCATCAAAAAATGATTACAACAAAATCAAATTTCATAGTATTCATGGTAGAGTAAATATGAATCAGATATTATGGAATTTATTTTATGATTTAGAATTAATTTACAACTACAAAGCTGAAAGAGAAAAAAAAACCTTTAGCACTTCTTCTTGATGACGGAGGGTGGAGGGGTCGCCGCCGCGGCACGGTTGACAGAGGGTGGATGGGGCGCCGCCGCTGGATGTCGACGCAGGAGATGGGGGCACGTACGGTAAGTGGGTGGGAGGATGTGTAGCTTTGGGGGAAAGGGTGGGGTGTGGGAGGAAGAGAAGCTGTTGCGCGTATTGAAGGGAGACGTGGTCGCTGAAGTGTAATCTGGGGACGTTACCGTCGGTTAAATCCGAACAACGAAATGCACCGTTTCATTAAACGGCCACTTAGCGTCGGTTACAAAACACAATCCGACGGTAAATAATAAAAGGCGCCAACACTTGGAGCAAAAACTAAAATACCGTCATCCAATGGTATAGCCGATGGTAAGATTCAAACCCCCGACGCTAACTTTATCATTACTTTAGCGTCGGACTGTAAACCCGCACTAACTTAATTATTATGTTACCGTCCTATAAGGGTCCTTATTTACCATCGGATTAATAAAATACCAACGGTAATGGACGAATTTTTATCGTTCTTTTCACACTGTGTGCACGACCAACCAAACAATAAAGTGCTTTATTTCCAGTTATGTGCATTTTTTTCACTCCGATTCTATTTTGCTTGGTTCTTATTAGGGGTACATGGCCTACTAAACTCATTTTGTTTAACGCATGTGGCATCACGTCTTGATAATGTGTATTAACGAAATGTTACCGTATATTTAATATCTTTTGACGACACTAGTCAAATATAATAATCAAATTCACCAGTTAATTTTTTGTGAACTCATAATTTTACTACGTATAAATTAAGTAAATACATCAAGGGTTGAAAAAAAATGCAAAACGATATTTAGCGGCATTGTTTAGGGTTTAGCGGCATTGTTTGCCAATTACTCCCTTTATCATATATCTCCATTAAGTGGTTGCATCGCTAACGCAGATATTTCCAATATATAAAACAGCAAATGTATATCACATTAGATATATATTATATACTTTATAGAAGGGCAATATAACGAAGCAATATAACAAAAACGAGTCCGTGAACCAAACTACAAATTTAATTACAAGATTAGTCTCCCAAATCAGGTGGAGATTGATCCTCGTCGTTATCTTTGTCGGAAGACGAGGAGAACTCCAATGATCCACCGTCACTGGGCCCCTCGGGGTTGCTGGGCCCTCCACTTATTTTTTCCATCACCCAGCTATACATTCTCTTCATTCGGCCCTTCTGTTTCTTCAATGCATCCTGGGTCCTTTGCACCCTGCTATGGAGCATGGCCTGTTCCTCAGCGTGCCTCCTTTTTGTCTCGGCCATCTGCGTCGCCTGCTGGGTCAGTTCCTCGTTCAGCTTGTGAACAGTCTCGTGCAGTACGTCAGCCTCCGGCTGAGTGGTCGAAGACGTAGAGCCGGATCGACGCCGGCCGCCCCTGGTTGCCACAGTTAGCGTCGTGCCACGGCCGTATACCCGATTACGGTTCCGGCAGCCCACAACAGTTAGCCACACCTCTGTTTCATCGACCGGAGGCGGCACTGTGCCAGGGGGTGCCGACTGCGTCTGCTGGGTCTACGCCTCCCGAAGAGCTTCCTCAAATGCAGCCTGCGTTTGCCATTGATGTCAACACACATTGGGAGAATATAAATTGGGGTATATAAATCAATGCCGTAATTTACAACAATTAACCCACTTACAGCGGTTTGTTCCGAACGTTCGTCGACCTACTTTGTCTTATCGCCCTTCAGTGTGTAGGTCTCTCAGAAAAGCTCAGACTCGGAAGGTGGCCGCCCCATGGTTATCTCCTGCATTAACCAAATAAAACAGTCAAGTTAACCTAAACCGACTACGACTCTCGCCGAACAAAAACTAGAATTTACAATAAAATACTTAGTATCAGTCGCTTCCGAGTGTCAAACTGGGTGGCGGAGCCTAGCGTGTGCACGTTCCCGCCCCGTCCTGACAACCGTGCACGCTTCGACGCTGCCGACTTCTTCTTGAACTCGTCCGACTGCCAGTAGGCCTTCAGGTACACCAGCTGATCCGCCGTCATCCAGTCAGGCTCCCGGTCCCTCCCCTCCTTGATGTCCCGATAGAGCTGTTGAAGACGTCGGCCAGCTCGCTAATGGAAAGCTCTTTTCAAGGCCTCCACATCATCCTCGTCGTACACGAAGTGGTCCTAAAAATGAAACACAAATATATTAACCAACGACCGTATACGGAAAATTGACACAATGTTTAATCAGCAATTAATTTATCACCTTGAAGACGTCGAACAAGCGGGACTTCTCCTCCGCGGTGTAGTGTTGATAGCTCTTGGCGGCACGGTTATAACACTTCTTGACCACCTCCGTCACATAGCCATTAGCGATGTTGTGCTTTTTAAACCTACACACATCAAATATATACAAATTTCATATTTTCATCTATAAAAATTAACAGTATAATTATTATACCAAGAGGAATTAATTACAAAATAAGTTAACACAGGAATGACATACCCGCTAAAAGTGTCGTCAACAAGTAGACGGGGCTTTGACTCATCTGACTGTGACGTCGGACTGGGAACATTCGTATGCGCCTCAAGCTCCGGGGGCTCGTCCGCGACCGAAGGAGTGCTATCCGGCAGCTGACCACATCCGGCAAGTGGGGGGGAATGCTCAGCGATTTGGGGCGAGTCAGAGAATGCCCCAAACCTGTCCTGATTAGGTGCCGCCGACTGCGGCTGCACCAACCCAGGGGTGGGTATAAACCCATCCCCGATCGGCGGTCCATGCGATGGGCCGCCAGATCGTCCACCTCTTCGCCCGCCGCTCCCCCGTCGCCCACCGGCTCGCACGGGGAAGTAAGCAGGAATTTTTCCTTTTCCTCTGTCGCCGGTCATCAGTGCACGCTATATACCTATACAAAACATGGATTTTAAGTAACCGCAACCGTCACTGTCAACCAAACCAAACTGCAATGTATATAAGCTACTTACAAACTGTGCTTACGCAATGACCCTGATCTATTAAACCGTACATTGATTTTCAGTGATTAATGAACCAAGATATAAAACCATAATATTAACTTATGCATTGTAAACAAATTTACGACCAATTCTATCCACCACACATCATTAGTGTACCCATCTGTTATAATAGCAACTTAAAACATTAATTGCAGACAAAATACAGACAACATACAACAGTAATCAATTAATGACTTGCGCCCGTACAGTTAAAATTGGCAAACTTGTTCGTACGTTTTTAAAATCGAATAAATACGTCATTATTTTTTATATTTAACCATCCCATTTACATGTAGATAATGTCATTAGTCAAACGTGATTAAATGTAAAAAAAGATCGACTCGAGTCCTTTTTTACAAAAAAAATTGTTGTCGCCTAATTTATCAAGCTCGCGATAATAGTTGTTATTAACAATTGGCATCCTGTCACAAATTAAAACAACGGATATACTTTAATTCAGAAAAGAAACATCATCGCATAAAAAGTATATTTACATATCCTATTCAATAGTTGGACAGCGCTAGACAGCTTAACAACTAAAAACTATTCTGAAAATGCTTTTGTGAATAACAAACTCCTAAGTTTGGATAGGACGATCAATTGATTTACATTTTTAAATTACTCTCACCCCATCGTCGGCACCCTTTACATAAAGCGTTTAAGAAGAAACAATATGAACACTTTCATTTGTAAAATCTTATTGTTATAGTGTCTAACAGAGTTGATGACCAAACGGCTAATAACGCTATTATATAGAGAAGTTTATTATAACACCAACACAGTATTTTCTTATTTTAAACACTGCTTTCTTATTTTTAAATGTCTAATCGCTATTTTTTATCATATTACTTGTAAATTGGCTGTAGATTTTTATTTTCAAAAGTTATTTTTATACGAACGATATTAACGAGATAGACGAAGNGTTATTTACTCACAAGTGGAGGTATAACTATATCATGCGCTCAACAAAACAAACTATAGTTGCTGCTTCATCAAATCATGAATAGATAATGCACTTGGCTTATATCAATCGCCCATCACATTGTGGCTTAACCTTAGAAAAGAACATGCCAACAATTATGATTGAAGATAATGCTGCTTCCATAAGTCAGCTGAAAGAAGGATATATTAAAGGGGATAGAACAAATCATATTTCACCGACGATGTTTTACACACATGACCTTCAACAAAATGGTGATTCATTCGTGTGATAATTTAGCAGATTTATTCACTAAAGCTTTGTCTATTTCAACATTTAATAAGTTAATGTACAAGATTGGAATACGTCAATTTCGAGACCTGAAATTATGATGCTAAGGGGAGAGAAATAATATACTATTTTCTCCCATTGGATTTTTTCTTAATAAGGATTTTAATGAGGCAATTCACACTATAAGGATATTATACTTTTTCCTTCACTAAGGGCTTTTTCCAATGATTTTTTTCTCAATAAGGTTTTGATAAGGCATATCTCTAATTAATCGACATCGAAGAAGGAGAGTGTTATAAAAATATTATGGCGGTTTCTCAAATGTCATATGGGGTAAATACAATCTCCTACTAAATTTTTCTATTTTTGACAATTTTAGATCTAAATTCATTTAATTTTATCATCATTCATGATATAGTATGATATATTGATGTGTCATATGATCTAATATGATAAATTGATATTTTTCAATATAATATTTGTAAAGAGGTTTGTAATGATCTGCAAAACTCTAATGAAAAATTTGACTAATGAGAAGTTTGTCAAAATCATATAAAACATGATATAATGAAAAAATTGAATGAATTTAGTTCTAAAAATTGTCAAAAATAAAATATTTTAGTATAAGATTGTATTTACCTCATAGGGTAGTATGAAACCACTAAATATTATTAGGCCAATGTCATTAATTGATTGTTAATATACTTTGTTAATCTTTGAATCTAATGTTCGACTTTATCTCCTATTTTCACTGGCTTTCTCAAAATTAAAAATAAAACTAAAATTTAGAAAGACAAGTCAAGAACTCAAAAAATTTCNCCTACCGTCGGCCAAGATGACAATACCGACGGTAACGATAAAGTAATAAATGTGCCTTGAACGTTGAAGCGGCGACGTTTTGGCTCTCGTGCATTTAGCGTCGGAATACATCCGACGGTAACAAAATAATAAATGCGCATATAAACCGCTACAGCGACGACGTTTTGGTTCCTTATGAATTTATCGTCGGAATTAAAGACAATATCGACGGTAACAAAATAACAAATGCGCGTCTAAACCGCTACAGCGGTGACGTTTTGGTTCTCGGTGAATTTAGCGTCGGACTAAACCCGAGAACCGACGGTACAAATAAAGTAATAACTGATTTTAAATGGTTACAACGATGACGCTTTGGGTTCTCCATCACTTACCGTCGGCTGGTGTCGATGGTAATCCCACCCATATGTGCGTCGGGTATATCCGACGCTACTATCCTTCCCACGCCGCTAAGATGCTTCCCGCGTATCCCCTCGCAAATTTTCCGTCCACATTACCGTCGGTTAGTTATGTTGCCGGTACAGCCAACCCGGTTCATTTTCCGTCGTCCTTACCGTCGTACGGACCCCTTTTCCGACGGTATTATCGTCAGATAATAACCGACGGTAAACTTTTGACGGTAATGGTCAACTTTCTAGTAGTGAAATACTATATATATTATTAATTAAATTATTAAGAATCGTTAATTGAAAAATATTTACATATACGTGAATAACTATACGTAGTTCATCTAGTTATGTGTTGTCAAATTCAAACAAGTAATTTGCTATCACACTAATTACACTTACTCTATGACGAAAAACTTCTTGTTCCTAAAATATCATTTCTTAGTGTTATTGGAGGACTAATGTTCGTATCTTGCAAATAATACATGATCATATACATCTTTTTTTAAGCTTCTTAGCAAGATTTAGTTATTGTCCAATAAGAAAACACTGGAATGGTGTTAAGCATGTCTTGTGTTACCTACAAGGATCTATTAATAGATGTTTATTTTATTCAAATGAATCTAGTCCCCCCCAACTAATTAGATATGCACATGCAGGTTTTTTATATGACCCACTTAAAGACATATCCCAAACAAGTTATTTACTCACAAGTGGAGGTATAACTATATCATGCGCTCAACAAAACAAACTATAGTTGCTGCTTCATCAAATCATGAATAGATAATGCACTTGGCTTATATCAATCGCCCATCACATTGTGGCTTAACCTTAGAAAAGAACATGCCAACAATTATGATTGAAGATAATGCTGCTTCCATAAGTCAGCTGAAAGAAGGATATATTAAAGGGGATAGAACAAATCATATTTCACCGACGATGTTTTACACACATGACCTTCAACAAAATGGTGATTCATTCGTGTGATAATTTAGCAGATTTATTCACTAAAGCTTTGTCTATTTCAACATTTAATAAGTTAATGTACAAGATTGGAATACGTCAATTTCGAGACCTGAAATTATGATGCTAAGGGGAGAGAAATAATATACTATTTTCTCCCATTGGATTTTTTCTTAATAAGGATTTTAATGAGGCAATTCACACTATAAGGATATTATACTTTTTCCTTCACTAAGGGCTTTTTCCAATGATTTTTTTCTCAATAAGGTTTTGATAAGGCATATCTCTAATTAATCGACATCGAAGAAGGAGAGTGTTATAAAAATATTATGGCGGTTTCTCAAATGTCATATGGGGTAAATACAATCTCCTACTAAATTTTTCTATTTTTGACAATTTTAGATCTAAATTCATTTAATTTTATCATCATTCATGATATAGTATGATATATTGATGTGTCATATGATCTAATATGATAAATTGATATTTTTCAATATAATATTTGTAAAGAGGTTTGTAATGATCTGCAAAACTCTAATGAAAAATTTGACTAATGAGAAGTTTGTCAAAATCATATAAAACATGATATAATGAAAAAATTGAATGAATTTAGTTCTAAAAATTGTCAAAAATAAAATATTTTAGTATAAGATTGTATTTACCTCATAGGGTAGTATGAAACCACTAAATATTATTAGGCCAATGTCATTAATTGATTGTTAATATACTTTGTTAATCTTTGAATCTAATGTTCGACTTTATCTCCTATTTTCACTGGCTTTCTCAAAATTAAAAATAAAACTAAAATTTAGAAAGACAAGTCAAGAACTCAAAAAATTTCATTTTCTCAAGTGAACTCAAAAGTCTTCCAAATATGCTATTGGGCATTCTTGCATAAGTCACACATAGGCCTACAATGGGCACAATTTTCTTTCTTGCATAAGTCAAGTCACACCAAAGCCTTGGCACAATTTTCTTTTTCTTACCTGTTTCACATAAATAAAAGCTGATTAATTTTAAATTATTTTTTGTAATAATTGTATTTAAATAGTTCAATAAAATTAAGAGAGTTTTATTATAACAAAAAGTATTTCACTTAAAGTAAGCACAAACAAATTAAGATTCTGTTGTGAGAAAAGTGGTGAAAAAGGAAACTTACCATCAGTAAAATTGAGTGTAATTTAGAAATCAAAAGAGCAAAGGCATTATGCAACTTCTTATGTGGTTTTTCCTTATAATGATATTTATCACGTTAAATATTGTGTGCTTTGATTTTAACAACTTCATATTAGCAGAAAACATTAACAAAATTAGCAGAAAACAAATTCAGCAGCATGATCCGATCCTTCATTAGAGTCTATTATGTTTTAAAACATTAATTCGCGGTGGGACAGTAATGAAAAATACACACACATATATTCTTCATAAATGTATATTAACGTTTATAAAAAAATTGTTTTAAAAAATAAATCTTGATTCCTTTTTTTTTATGTTGATATTTATTTTCATTGTGTTAATGCGCATGACTATTACGTTGCTATCTATTTCAATTATATTAATGCTCGCATGTTTTTGAGATGGAGAGTAAGAGAAAGAGTGTGATTTAATAGAGAAAAAAAAGTTAAAAATGAATTAATTTTTATCATATATTGTGGTCTCTACTAAATATCAATATCGTGGTGTTAAGAGGGTTTAGATATTTTGGTGTGAAAATAGAATTATTGATTTATTGGTACCATTTATCATGCCCTATTATTATTGGCACCATTTATCATTAATTTCTATTTAGAAATATCTGAGAACATGAGTCGGGCCCTAGAGTGAAACTTGTCTTTTACTCAAGAAAATTCGAAGTTTCAAAGTCTGCCCAATTTGTTGTGGGGCACAATTTTCTTGTATTAATAAAGTCTATATATTTCGAGTTGGTGGTTAGGTACTGAATGCATGCGCCACAAATAAGTTGTTATTTACAGCCTTGGAAGGTAGGGAAAGGAGTAAAAAGAGAGAGAGGAAAATGAGGATGTCTTTGGTTGTAAGTGGGCTTTTGTATTTTGTTGCAGTGCTGCAAATGAAAGCATGTAATGGGTGCATAGAGAGAGAGAGAATAGGCTTGCTTCAGATCAAAGCCTATTTCGTAGCTCTGCATAGGGAGCTTGCAGAGGGTGAACTACGATCATGGGTTGAAGATAGAGGCAACAATTGTTGCACTTGGAAACGAGTCTTTGGATGTTCAACAACAGGGCACGTGACAGAGCTACACCTCTTTGGCTTAACAGGGTCTGAGAAACAAGATTTGATGTTCAACGTTTCTTTGCTTCGTCCATTTGAAGAGCTGGTCTACCTCGACTTGTCTTTCAACCATTTTGAGAGTTGGATTAACGATGAAGGTATGTCTTGTATATTCATTGTTAAACATAGTGGAGAAACAGATAAATGAGATACCAAAAATCTAGGAAAAAGATAGATAACAGAGAAATAACAATTGTATTATATGAGTGGTTATATCTGAGATGATTTACAATAGAAGATAGACCTATTTATAGGCTGAAAACACAACGGCCAAAACTCAACGGCTAAAAACAAATCACAATCAAATCAAATCAAATATAATATATATTATTCTTAACACCCTCCCTCAAGCTAAAGCTCCGTGAGTTTTCAGCTTGTCACAAGCAAAGGTTGTTAAGGGAAAAAAAGAGCGGTGCTAGGGATTTGTCTGGAAAACATTAGGGACTGCACGGAGGCAACAATAGGCAACATCGGAGACTGCACGGAGGCAGCGATAGGCAACATCGGATGCTGTACGGAGGCAGCAATAGGCAACATACGGAGACTGCACAGAAGCAGCGTTAGGCAACATCAGAGACTGCATAGAGGCAGTGATAGACAACATACGGAGATTGCATAGAGGCAGCGTTAGGCAACATCGGAAACTGCACAGAGGCAGTGATATGCAACATACGGAGACTTCGGGGGAGTCGCCAGTGGCGACTTTGTCGGAGAAGATGAGAGCTTGGAGACGACGATGGAGAGGGCGATGAGGTCAAGGTGGAAGTCCGAGGTAAGGGAGGCGGCGCGGCAGATGTCGAGGATGCACTCGGGTTCTTCTCGGAGGAGTCAGGGGAGAGAATGGAAGAGTAGCAACGAAGGTGGAGGTGGTAGAGACGAGATTGCTCACAGAGGGCGCCATGGCTCTGATACCATGTTAAACATCGTGGAGAAACAGATAAATGAGATGCCAAAAATCTAGGAAAAAGATAGATAATAGAGAAATAACAATTGTATTATATGAGTTGTTATATCTGAGATGATTTACAATAGAAGGTAGACCTATTTATAGGCTGAAAACACAACGGCCAAAACTCAACGACTAAAAACAAATCACAATCAAATCAAATCAAACATAATGTATATCAAATCAAATATAATATATATTATTCTTAACATTCATTATAGGACAGAAACCACCAAATTATATGTTCGATCTTGAATGCTCTTGTTGAGCTGTCATTTAATAATGGGTGGATGGAAAGTGAGTAACCGCGATATCCCACACACTAAGTGTAACATTTTAATTTTTGTATAACTATGCCTAACTCGTATTATTATAAACATATCCATCACATCGGTTCAAAAATCATAATACAAACATCTCGGTTGTAAATTTTCTTATGATTTATTATCATCATTAATTACTAAAATGTTTTTTAAAAAAATACAAATGTTAGTAAAAAAATTGATTGTTTCTTAGATGATTTGAGTGAGTTAAATAGAATAAGAGGTGGAAAGAGGAGAGAGAATTATAGAAGCACTCCTAAGCCAAGTGCTCATGGCCATCACAAATCCGATACTGAGTGCGGCCATTGTTGCTCAAGCTAGACCTTCGACCTTAACCTCCTCTTCCTCTTTTGCCACTACTAAACCTTCCACCATTGTTTTCCTACGAAGACCGTTTTCCTTCTAGTAGAGAAGCTTGTGCATAATTTGCTTGACTCAATTTCAGATCTGACAATTTCTCAATCATCCCATCTTGAGCCATCAAGAGAGATTAAATATCATCCATAGTATATGGATATACTCTTGAGGTGATGGATGTGATAAATAAAGCATATTCCTCACACAGACCATCCAACATTACCTTGATGTGTTCACTATTTGTCAACGGCGAATCTATGTTGGCGAGAGATTCGGTGAGTTTCTTGATCTTGAGGAGATATGCCAGAGCAACTGCTTCCTTCTTCAGAGATTTGAGCCGAGTCTTCAACAAGCAAACTCGTGCACGAGTGTGTTGCGAAGTAGTTTTGAATTTGTCCCAAATTTGATGTGCAAATTGACAACAAAACAATTGATTAACAAACACAGAACAAACAAAGTCAAGAAGCAAATTAGCAAGGTGATGATCTTGTTCTTCCTATTCCATGTACTCTGCCGATTCAATGTCCTCTTCCTCATCATCAAGACTCTTGAATCTTGGGGGAATTTTATCCTTCGAGAAATGATGCTTGATCTTGTGCGCTTTGATGGTGAACAACGCTTGATGTCACCATGACAAGAAGTTCTCGTCGTTGAACTTGAAGGATCCCTGATTCACGAATTTCTTTTGCTAACTCCATCATTATTCAGTAGCAGCAGAATGATTTACTGTGACTCTCAGGTTCTCCATGGACTTGTTGCAACAAATGATACAATGTAAGGAAAGCTACAGAGCTAGAGAGAATCTGTGAAACTGGTAACTCATTTCCATTAGTTAAATCAAGTTACTCACTTAGCTTGTGTATTTATATAGTGAGAGTATTATTAATTGTCTCAGTTTTAACTAACAAAGTCAATTAGTGCCTAACTAAATTTTATTACAATTATGGCACGTGTTGATTGCAGCAATGCTTTGTATACTACTCCTTCAGGAGAAACCAGCAAAGGCAACTAGCTGATAAGAGTTGGGCGAAATCAGCAAAGACAATAGTCTAGGCTGGACGAACCCAACAACAAAACAGTCAGGGCAAGGAAAAACCTGCAACGACAACAATCTTCTTCATATGATATGATATATATATTTTTTTAAAGTTTTATCCTAAAAATAAATAACCATAAAGACAAAAAAAAAACCTAACTCAAAAAAAAAAAAAAAAAAAAAAAAANNAAAAAAAAAAAAAAAAAAAAAAAAAAGAGGAAGCAGAAACATACATAGGGCCCAAATATTGAAATCCCTAGAAAAGACATAAGCATTTCAATTGAATTGAAATCTCTAAAAACGTTAATTTAGGAAAGTGAAACAGAGATAACATGTGGGGATTGAGCTATGCATGACGGCTACATGATGGCTTCACGGTGGAATCAAGGTAGCTTCATTGTGGATGCACAACATTTTGAGTTGCGATTGTGGTGGTCAGACGGAGTAGGGGACTTGCAAAGATGACCACGAAACTGCGGGATGGTGAAGAGGTGGTGCTACAAGCTGACAGATGGTGGAGCTTATAGATCTGAGGTGTCGAAGCCGTCAGAATGTGACACAGAAAACAATGTGTTGTCGTGTTTTTTTGGTTGTGTTATCATGTGTGATCTTTGACCACTAATTAATACCACATAACAACACATGATAAAAAATTAACTTGAAGATATTTTCTGATATATCTTCTATTCATGAGTACAAAGCTTTTCTGCTTTGCTCGTGTCTCCAACTGATACTTGAAAAGGTGGAATCAAAGCTCCCCTAAAGAAGGGGGAGATCTTTGTTGTGCTCTCTGATTTCCTACATTATTTTGCTTCTGTTTTTGCCTTTCTCAATTTTGTTAGTCTCTTATACTTGGATTGAATCTTTTTTGCTTTAACAACAGCATAATCTATCACTGATCCGGAGAGCACCGATTTACTTACGTCCCAGTGGAAATTCATTTTTCAATGAATCGAATTATATTCATGGGGTAGAGCAATGACAACAACAATATAATTTCTCGATGACACAATTCAGATGCCAAATGAAGTTGATCCGCCACACTTAATTAACAACTCTGTAACTAAGTAACATTCAATAGCAACTAAATAGTAGAGGCCGAGGCTTAGAAGAACATTAGATAATAGAGCTATAAAATTAGAAAAAAAATATCTATTCTTTTTTATTTTTAATGTCTATTTAGATTCTATTAAAGTATAATTTAATTCAACATAAAGGTATTTAATAGTTTGGCACAATGAGAATAGACTACAGATTTAATAAACTTTCAGTTAAGGATAATTTAAGAATATTAGGGGGGAAAATCACAAAGTGCTAGTGGTATAGACATAAGGGAGTGACTATTACGACATAATTTTTCAACGATCATTATTAACTTATGGAAAAAGTATTAAAAAAATAACTTTGAGCACTTTTTGCTTCAAATTATATCTATTTATTTTAAATTTTATATATATCTTTTAATTGAAAAATACTTTTCTTAAAAATAACCCAAAAAGATATATATACATTGATCTTCAGCAAAGTCACTGTGGTTCACATTAGATATTATAAATAAGAACTTTTTCCTTAGTTTTTTTTTTGTTATTTATTTGCCCATGTAATACTTACTTCATCGCATTAGTTAGTTATTTGTCATAAATTATGCAAAAAAACAAAATTATATATACTTTTTAATTTAGTAAAAAAGTAGTATATTAAAAGAAACAGGTCATGATGCACGTATGTTCTAAATTTCACGTTGCTCTACATGTTTTGAAGAATTTCCAAGATTGAAGAAATTGGAGACCTTAGATCTTTCAGATAATAGTCTGACAAGCAGCATCCTTCCAAGTTTGAATGGATTAACATCGCTAAGGACTTTGAACCTCCGGTATAATTCAATGAATGGTTCTGCTCAAGGTATGTGTTGCCCTTTTCTTTTGTGATTAACAAACACATAAACTCACAACTTGCTTTACGCAACAGATTTTTGTTTGGTGGGTTACTGCCATAAAAAAAAATACATAACTCAATTTATTTTATTTGATAAATAAAAAGTAGAATTAATTATTTTTTATGGTTTTAGAAAAGGAAAAAAGTTTTGTTTACTCCACTTTTCAATTACCACATTAAATGCACATTTTCTTTATCTTCTTTCACACTCTCACGCGCTCTTCTTCTACTATTCTTTTTATCACCTCTCTTCTCCTCTCACAAACTTTTGTTTTCTTCATTTATTTAGTTTTCTAATTTTTTTCTTCATTTATCATATACACTATTTTGATATAATTTTTCTTCTTTTTTTTTCTTTCTTTACAAGACATTATGGATCTTAAAGTTTTCATTTTCATACATGTTTGTCCAGTTTTTTCATTTTACTGATTGTTGAAAAGTTTATGCATGTGTGTAGAAAAGTTTGTGCATTATTATTAAAAGTTTTATGCACATGAGCACCAAAGTTTTCTTCTTCGTATTCGTTTTTCATTTTCGTTTCCGTCATTTGTTTTTTGATAAACACATCACATCTTGCATTATTTGTTTATTTGTGCACTTGAGTACCATAATTTTTTTTATTCTACGTTTTCATTTCAATTTCATCTTATTATTTATTTCTGCTGGTTAAAACATTTGCGCATCTCAGTTCAAAAGTTTGTATATCTGCTTTAAAATGTTTTATAGTAGCAACTCTGTTCACATGCTTAGAATGTGAGTGGCGAGCAAGAAAGAGCGGACAATTATTTTTCATTATTTAATACGCCGTAAATTTGATCTGATGTGGTTTCGTATGTTAATAATATTTGTGCAAGTGTGTATAAAAAGTGTCTGCATGTGTGTGCGCATTTAGTGCATCTAATTTGTGCATATGTACTTCATACAGTAGTTGAATAGTGACAACAAAACTTATGTACATCTAGCATTACTGTTTTAAAATTCAAGAGTGCTTTTCGTTATTTTTATGAGTAATATTTTAGAAATTGATATATGCTCTTTAAATATTAAAATATTAAATATAACATTAAATTTTGATGGTCATTAAAATTTTACATATAACATTGAATTATTTTTACTATAATAATTTTATATATTAAAAACAACTTTAAAACATATTTGCCAAATATAAAATGATAAAAAGTTCCACAATGTGAACTAATTATTCAATGATGACAAAATCAAATTCATCAGGCTTTATTTTATAAGTGAATTGAACAATTTCAAAACGTCAATAACTAATATGTTAACATTATTCATACTATCAATTAGTAGGTCCTAATTCATTTAATTTAGGTTTTGATATAAAAAATAACGGAAAATTTATTAGCAATTACATGATATTAGAACACTCACAAAGTGATGACATAATTACTATGTAAATAGGACTCACCATAGGTTGTAATCATAAACTCAGACAGGAACCTACAAGAGTCCATGTCCAGGGCTTCCTTTGTAGCTCACAACACAGCACTTAACGGGACAAGTTATGGAGTGGTCATGTGTATTGGTGAGTACAGAGGGGACCAAGACACACATTTAAATAGTCAGAAACCCTAGTACTCTACCATCATGGGCCTATAGGTTAAGGGCTTCACCATTATCCACATTAATCAATTCATATATATTTATTAAAATTCGCCTGGTGATCGACCCGGTTATCCTATTGGGTCAATGGATCACTTACTGAACTAATTTTTAGTTAATAAATATAAAAAATATAATTTAATTTAGTTTTTCTGGTTGTTTAAAAGTTTGTGCATATGTGTAAAAAAGTTTGTGCATTATTGTTCAAAAATTTGTGCATATGAGCACCAAAGTTTTTTTCGTCGTATTCGTTTTCGTTTTCGTTTTCATCATATTTTTTGTTTATGGTTGTTCTAAAGATTGTAAATGTGTGTAGAAAAGTTTGTGCAATTGAGTACCAAATTTTTCTTTTTTTTTGTTTTCATTTCATTTTCGTCTTATTAATTATTTGTTTCTACTTGTTAAAAAGTTTGTACATATTAATTCAAAAGATTGTGCATCTGTTTTAAAATGTTTCAAGATTGCAAGTGAGCCCACAAGCATAGAATGTGATTGGGGAGCAAGAGATAGTGCGACAGTTATTTTTAGCTATTTAATGCACAGCAGATCTTATCTGATTTGGTTCTGTATGTGAATAATATGCTGCATGTTTCTATAACCTTGACATAATTATTATGGCAGGATTATGTGCTATGAAGAGCCTTGTAGAGCTGTATGTTGGTGACAACATGTTTACCGGTCAAGTCCCTGAATGTCTTGGCATCTTAACAAATCTCAGTGTCCTTTATCTCTCATACAATCTATTTACTGGTAACTTTCCATCATTTACCAGCAATCTCACATCTCTCAGATCCTTGTGTCTCTTTGGAAACTACCTTCAAGGATCATTTTCGCTGAACACTCTAGCTAACCATTCCAAGCTTGAGTCTTTACACATTTCATCACAAAGTCCTGGGGCACAAGTTGAAACTGAAAATGCACCATGGTTTCCTACATTTCAGTTGAAATACCTTGTTATTCAGGGTTGCAACCTAAATAAGGATCAAGGAAATGTCATTCCCAGTTTTCTTCGAAACCAAAATGATTTGCTATTTATTAATCTATCCCACAACAAGTTGGTTGGGGAATTTCCAAATTGGCTGATACACAATAACTCAGAAATATGGGTTTTTAATTTGAAGAACAACTCATTTGTGGGAAACCTCCAATTATCCTCCATCATGAAGAACATAAGACACCTGGATATATCAAACAACAATCTTAGTGGCTTGCTCCCAAAAGATATTGGTATTTTCCTTCCTAGCATTGAATATTTGAACCTATCAATGAACAAATATGAAGGAAACATTCCTGCATCCACTGGGGAGATGGAAGAACTTGTTACCTTGGATTTGTCTCACAACCACTTCTCAGGTGAGTTACATGAACATTTGGCCACAAATTGGACAAACATAAACGTCTTGAAGCTTTCTAACAACCTTCTCCAAGGGAATATTCCTGCATTTTCAAATTGCAATCATTTGGTGGCATTATACCTCAACAATAACAAATTTAATGGGACCCTCCAAGAGGTATTACCAAACAGTCCAGAAATGTTGGAGTTAGACATATCCAATAATTCTCTCTCTGGTGCAATTCCTAGTTCAATTGGACAAGTTCCTTCCATGAAGATCATTCTTATGGCAGAAAATCAATTAGAAGGTGAGATTCCTTCTGGGTTTTCCAGCATGACGCAACTTGAAATGTTGGATCTATCTCAAAATAAATTATTTGGTTCAATCTCAAATTTTAATATATCATCCCTAAGGTTCTTATACTTGCAAAAGAACACTCTCTCAGGTTCTATATCATTCAGATTATCCAAAAGCTCAAAGCTAATAGCACTAGATTTGAGTGACAATAAATTTTCTGGATATATTCCTTATTGGATGGATAAGCTGTCACAATTACGAGTTCTTTTACTTGGGGGGAACCATTTTGAAGGTCAGATTCCAATGCAATTGTGTAAATTAAAAAATGTCACCCTCATGGACCTCTCCCGCAATGAGATCAATGGTTTAATACCCTCTTGCTTCAAAAACTTGTCATTTGGAATGTTAGAAGATGATGATCATTTTTCTTCTTTTGAAATCCCAATGGTTGATTGGAATTGGGATGAAAGATTTCCTAATGCTTCTGCTCATTATTTCTATGCACATCGTAATGTGATGGATAAGGTACTACCAGAAGTGGAATTTAGAACAAAGAGTAATTATTACTCTTACAAAGGTAATATCCTAGAGAACATGACAGGATTGGATTTATCATGCAATAAGCTAACTGGTACCATTCCTTCTCAAATTGGAAACCTGCAACGAATTCGAGCCTTGAACCTATCCCATAATTACTTGTCAGGTTCCATTCCAAAAACCTTTTTCAATCTCTGCCAGATAGAGAGCCTTGACTTGTCCTATAACAACTTGAGTGGTGAAATACCTTATGAATTGACCCACTTGAACTTTCTGTCAATCTTCAATGTTTCATACAACAACCTTTCTGGGATACCACCAAGTACAGGACAATTTGCAGACTTTGATGAGGATAACTACAAAGGTAATCCTGGACTTTGTGGACCACTACTCAAGCACAAGTGTGGAAGTGTTGCTGCATCACCTCCCTTAGAGTCCACCAACGCAGAAGAAAAGGAAACAACAGTGGACATGGAAGCATTTCGTTGGACTTTCATAACATCTTACGTAACAATATTGTTCGGGTTCATAACGGTGTTGTGGATCAATGCTTATTGGCGCATGGCCTTGTTCCATTTCATTGGTAAGATCTTATGTAGATTTTTTCCATCTTTTCCTCTCTATTGAATAATATCTACTGCAGTGATTATTGTTTTTACTGTGTGTGTAAAAAGAAGCTTAAGAACAATTGAATAGATTATGGTTACTGGTTGTATTAATCTACTTGGAATTTGATTAATGGTCTGGATTTATATTGGGCTCCCTTTATATCAAGTTTGATGCTACAATTATTTTGTGCTCGTTAGCTACCTAAATGTGGGGATTGTGAAGGAGTGGAAAGGAGAAATAATTATCAAAACATAGAATTTAACGAAAGTCATATCAATTCATTTTTTTTTATTTTATAAGTTATAAATAATGCAAGATGTGATGTGTTTATCTTTTTTGGCCAGTTATAAGATGCCTTTATGTGAATACCTTACACTAGCTAAATTTTTTTAGACTGACAAATATGTAAGGTAATGATGCCAGGGTTATATTGATATTTTCAAAGTTTGGCTAATTTCATGTTTTCAAATGACATTTTTTTTAGATAGTTGGGCAACTCAATCCAAACAAGATGAATGTTCATGGTATAAGTAGGTTGTTATTCATTAAACTTCTATTAATTTATAAAGCAGAAGAGCATAGCTAAATACTGCCTCTTGTTATATTTTTGAGGCAGCTGATGTACCTTTGAATATAGTTTTCTGCAATTAATTATAGGGAATGAGCCTCATCAATATTTTTTTGCTTGTGCTAAGACAAGAAGTTATGCTGACTTGGCAATATTAAATATTGTACATCAACTTTATTTAAATTTTATCAAACATCTTTTTTTTGTACAAACTTCATTGGACCTATAGTATGAAACGGTATGGACACTCAAGTCATACTATGGTAAGAAATATGTGTGTCATGTTGATAACACACTAATAATTTCCACCAAACATGATTGACACAGTCAGTAAGGAGCAAACTCATATTCAAATGAACGTAGGTGTGATTTTTGCTATTGATGTAAAAGCCACTTTGATGGATAATCTGTAAATACTCCTACAAAAACTCAGAGAGTCTAGGAGCATACCCTCACCTTATGTACCAATACAAATACTCTAATAATTTTCATTAATCTATGTCACGAATCATCTCACTTTATTCTTTGACAGGTTACACAAAGTACCAAATTATGACCATAGTACAAAATCAAAACTTTAACTGGCATTATGTAGTAAGGAATTGTTGAGGATCATAGATGCGTTGTTCTTCTCAATTTCCATGGTGACCATTGGGTCCATAATCCTATTGAGAAAATTTGAGTACCACAAAGCAGAGAGCTTTGGTTGCCTCCTCAATGTGGGGTCCTTCAAATCTATGTAGTATAGGCCATAACTTGATTCATATCCACCTAGTAACTCGAACACATCCATAAAGGCCCACACAAAACACCCTCTTATATCCATTCCGCTCCTTTAAATGTAACAAGAATAGCAAGGAAGATGAGTATTGCACAAAAAAGAAAGAAAAGGGGGGGGGGGAGAGCTTGATTAGCATTATAATAAAACTAATAATATTAATTGTTCAATCAATGTATTTATTTGAAATAGAGAGAACTGAAAAGAATGCTGTAAAATGAAGAACATGTTATGACACTATACACCCCTTTGTAACTTCCCAACTTGAAAATGAAAATAGAAGTATCTTATCATATCAAGAACACTCCCAATGTATCCATGTAAGTACTTCACCCTTGACCAATCATCCAATGACGAATTCCGATGTGTTTGTTGACCTGAGAAGCTCAAAGTTTTACGATATCATTAGAGGATAGAAGAAAATTGATTTTGCGAGTTTGGTTTAAATTCTTCTCAACAAAAAAAAATTATCTATTTATATATTCACTTTATAGGACATTTTTTTGGTAAAAGCAATTGAGGAGTTACTTCTACCAAAGTTGTTAGGAAAGCCATATTCTTCATTTTCTGTTGGGAAGAATTTAAAACAAATGGACCCCTTCATAGAATAAATGCTGATACGAGGAAGACACAAACATGTTAAAAAAGGATAAAAGTTACTCTATCTTTTTTAAAATACATTGACTCAAAGATGTAATAAAACAGTCAAATATGCATTTATTTTGTAGGGGAGGCAGTATATTGTTTGTGGGGGAAGCAAGAGAAAGAGAAGTATACCATTTTCGTGAATGTAAATCGGAAATTTTCCATAAATGTTCTTCAATGAATCAAGCAAACTTTGCGAAGTCCATGGTGTAATTGGAATCTAGATCAACCAGCTAGTTATTGTTAAACATCGATGCCCCATGCTTATAGAATAAGAACTTTACTCTTACCTCATACGCAGGTGTACCGTTTTCAGTTACAACTACAAGAAGAAAAGAACATAGTTAGCTATCTTGGTTCCTCAATATTAAATAGATGGAAGTGTAATCACCTTTCACTGTGGAGTTATTATATAAACAAGTCTTACAAATATAAGAGGGAATATAAATGTTTTAGACGGGGGTGTAAACATTTGATGCAGTTGATTGCGTTTTAGTGAATGTAAGAAAAGAAAATGAAAATCTCTGCAGTTTGTTTTCATTTTCATACTAACACTTATGCGAGAGATATTACATGCTTGCTTCTATTAGAAACTGCATCAGGGTGAGTCCATGGATCACCACAGATGGTCTATAAGATTACAACAAGTATCAACAACGACCAGAGACCTCAATTTAAAAACATAACATAGATTGTGCCAAAGCATTAGAAAAATTAAATCCGTGATCCAAGTATGCATGTTACTTGTTAAACCTCTATAGAATCTGTTACTTATTCAAAACTGGCACATAGAAGGCTTACAAGATAAACATACATTCGAGTTCCACAGCCACATCTGCCATGTAATCTTTATCCTTTATCTGCAGGCTGCCAGGGCTGTTCTTAACCTAAAACGAGTAGTAAAAATTTATTCCAAGAAAGTCAATTGAGCCCTTAACCAGATCTGTTTTCCATTTGGTGAAAACTGGTAGCCTTGATCCAGCATTCTTTTTCATGATTTCAGGGTATTCTCCAAAAATAAAAGACTTCAGAAACCTACAATCACAAATTAAAGCATAGATAAAAACCATTTATAGTAACTAATGTATAAAGAAAAGAGGGATAGGATAGCCTTGGCACATCAGTAAAGCTGTTGTCTTGTAATCTAGAGTTTAGCAATTCAAATCCTGAAAAACAGCCTCCGTGTTAGTGGGGTAAGGTCTATGTACATTTATCCTTTCAAAAACCCATCAGGTGGGAATCTGGTGCACTAGGCCACCTACTTTTTAATGTATAAAAAATGTTTGTAAATGTTTGAAGGAAAATAGTGTTGGATGCTTATGCCTATATCCTTAACAGGGATAGTCACCACATAATACAGATATTATAGACAAATACTGCTACCAAACTGTTACTTACCACCCAATATAGAAGTCTTGGGCCCTCTAAGCGGCACTTATATCTTCACTAGTATTTGTTTGAGGAACAAAGCCAAAAGTAAGGAGGTTAAACCCAATAGCTCCATGCTGCTTGCCCTGCATGTAAGGAGGTTATTTCCTGGAAAAATTTATAACTTCCATCATCAAAATGATATCAAACTACCATACATAATATAAAGTGGATCATCCAATATGTATGACAAAGAAGAGTGGCGCATGTGCATGTGCCATATATTTGTTTACCTGATACTTCTTTCGGTACAATCTAGCAACTAATGCACGTGCTAACAACATGTGATGTGCTACCAAATATGGCTCAGTTGAGGAGTTGCCCTTGGAGTAGTTAGAAAAATAAGAATGAGAACACCGCTGAGGTGGAAGGAATCCTACATCATAACCCGCAATTGCAAACACATTTCCCTCATTCACTGTGGTCCAGTATTTAACTCTATCACCAAACTCTCTGAAGCACACATCCGCATATGCTGTGAAGTCTTTTCTGCAACCATGCATGGGAAAATGGGTAATGTTATCTGTACATACCAAATATGACATTAATTCACATTTGTGGATTCCTACAAGATGAAGACTGACAAAAAAGATTAAATTATTCCCTGCTTACTACTTGGAGTTAAGGACTTGTCTTAATTAGTTGTTAGTTAAACTTCAAAAGGTAATTAAATCTAGTTTGCATATGAACCTTGGCTTATCAGTTCATTGATAAAGTTGTTGTAATACTCTAATCCCTTCGGATTGATTGGACCTTTCCCATCTGGTAAAAAAAACATAAAAAAATGTTGCAAAGTACAGAGATTATTCAGGCACAGCACCAGAATCAAATCAACTGTGTATTAAGTATAGACAACTTTAGACATTATTTGAAGTGAAGTTTCTCATATTATCGTCTAAAGTGAGACTTTTTAAGACTGGTACCAATGGAAAGAATTGCTGAAAATAATCTTTGTATTTTAATACGGAAACTGAATTCCAGTGGGCAATTCAAATACAGAACCTTGCAGAAATAAAAATAATAGATAGCACACATACACTAGAAAAATCACGTCCTGGGAGTAAGGTTCCCTTGGCCCTCCTATTCCTTCAAGATTCTGATCCATAATCTTTTTCTTTTCCCCCTAATCTGCACTTATACTCCACAATAGGAAAAAATCAAGGGATATGCTTGATTTTCTCCGGAAATTCCTCACTTCCCAATTTTTTCTCTAACTAATTTATTGTTGATTTATTCTTTCTCCTAGTTCTCCTAATCCCTGATTTGTTGCCCATAAATCAGTTCTCCTAACCTCTAATTTATTTATTTATTTATTTTCCTTTCTCGTTAGGTATGTAACAATACCCTCCCCTTGAAGTACCACCTTGTCCTCAAGGTGGAAGGAAGGGAAAGCCGCCTAAATCTCTGTCGCTATCTCCTTCTTGTATTTCTAGGTGTGGCGTTCCGCCTCCTTTACTTTCCTCTCTTTCATCTTCTCCAAGGAGTAAAATTTGATAATGCTTCATGGTGCACTTATGTTCAGGTCCCCACTTCTCCCCACAGCGGAAACATAACTCCTTCCTTTGCCTTGCAGCCCATTCTTCATTTGATGATCGTCTTGTTCCACTATTTCTGGTGGTGGCTGATTGGTTTGCCCTGCTTTCTCCCATTGGGTTCGAGTTGTCTTTTGTTTTAATGCCAGAAAAATTTCGATTCAGGTTGGAAATTACGTCTCCCTTGGGGCTGCTTTTATTCTCAAAATGACCTATTCTGCTAGAACCTGCATTTTGTGAAAATGTTGTCCCTATTGGAACAGCTCCCCCTGGGCTGCTGTTTTTCTGCATTCCCTCTATTCTCCTGCTGATGGGATTAAACCCTGCCTCCATCCATGCTTGATTTCTCCATTCGATGGCCATAGCCCTGTCCATTAGGGCCGATAAATTATCAAACCTTGTTACTTCTAACTCAGCTTGAATTTCGCGCCTTAAACCATTAGCAAAAATGCACATGAGGGCCTCGGCTCCCAAGTTTTTCTGCGTCCTTGCTGTTGCCTCGAATTCCCTCCTATATTGTGCCATATCCTCTCTCTGTTTTACGTCTAACAATGGCGCCATGGGATTTAGAGCAGTGTTGAAAGCTTTTTGCAATGGGTTTGCTCTCGTGTTTATTTAATATATCCTTTCTACAGCTTTCAGATCCTCAGGGGATCTAATTGTAGTATAGTCGGGTATAATCGTCTCCTCAGGGATTGCGGTTTATAAAACGACCTTCTTGAATGAGTTACTTTAAGCTTTATAAGAAATGATTGGTTTGTTGTTTGCTTAAATTAAAAGTGAACAAATTGTAAACAAAGTAAAACATAAAACAACAATGGTATTAGGTTTAAGTAAGGCAAGAAAGGTGTTGGGATTTTTGGTGACAATGTTCTCAATGCAACCTTTAACCTAATGGATATGACCTTGTTAAGTGTCATATTTACGCAAATCCAACTAGTAAAATAACACCTGTTTGCGTAAGATTTCATAAATTAATTGACTAAATTCTCCACTTTTGTAGGATTTATAAATATATTTTAAAGATGGATGCAAGCATATTAATCAAGGAAAATCCCACAAAGAATGAAGCATAGAGCAAAGGGATAACAAGCAAGAAAAATATGGAAACCCGCTCTGCGCAGCAGTTAGTAAAAACGCGATAACTTGAGCTACAGATATCGGATTGAGGTGGTTCAAATTGCTACTTAAAGCTAAGAGAGAGATCTACAACTTTGTAGTTTTGACTGAGCTGAGCGCCGGCTGAGCGTCCGCTGAGCGCCCGCTGAGCGGCCCCACCTAACATTCTGGCCGCCGGCCGCCTTTGAAGACTCAGCCGCCAGCCGCCATCACCTACCACCGCTCAGCGGCCTCACCAACCCGCTGAGCGGCCGAACTGTGGCCTATATATAGACATGCTGCCAAGCTTTGTAAAATAATCCCTTTCCCCCCTCAAGAATCCATTTCTTTCTCATTTTTCTTGTACTTCAAAGCATAGTTTAGTTTAGCAACAAAGAGGAGGCCTGTGAAGGAGCCGGGAGATCGAGGAAGCTTGGCGAACCGCTGTCATGATAGCGTGATAACGTGTCATGGTAAGCGTCCAAACCTTGCCTCTGAGATTCTCTTGTAAGATGGATTTCTAATCCTCTTTTTGTTGGGATTTTGATGATTGTTATAGCATGATTGTATCCATGTAACTTTTGCATTATGAATTTATCAGTTTCTATGATTCGCTTGAATGATTTTATGCTTAATGCTTGCCTTTGTTTAGTACTTTGATTCTTGATTTGGGACTTATTTGTATGAACGAAAGTTATATTAATTAAGTCATAACCAAGTTAATGTCAATACTACTAAGCTTAACTAGATTCTAGACTTGAACGTTGTGAACGAAAGTTACAATCATTAGAGTCGGATCTAAATCATTTCATCTAATCTTGTTGCCGTAACTGGAATAAAGGTTAGCCGTTTTAACATCTGGAATAACGCTGACGTACTTTGTTAAGCTTGTGTGCGAAAGTGACAGTTTAACAAAGGAAACCTGTGATCTTTTCATGCGCGAAAGCGATGAACAAGTTAAGAACTGGTGGCGGGCAATCAATGAAATGATGATTCTGTTGTCTTAAGTTAGTGGATGCATGAAACTATAATATGATTCAATTCCCAACAAGCTCTGGATCTACCTCTGATTTGTTGCCTATTTATTTTTATGTTGTTTATTTTACATATTTAAATTATCAACAACTTTATTAAATCCTTCACTTTATTGTTTAATTAACTAAACTCAAGAACGGTATTTTTGCAACTCTCTGTGGATTCGACTATACCCGACTATACTGCAATTGGATTCCTCGTGAATCTGAAAGCCGTAAAGAAGGTATATATTTAATTTGAACGACAAAAGCGCATAGAAGCTTTCGACGAGCTTGGCATGGTTGTGACAAAACCTAAGCTGTGTCAAGATCCGAGAAAGTGGTTAAAAAGGCTTTCATCAAATTTGGCGCCGTTGCCGGGGAGTTGCGTCAAAAATACATAGCTTGAGTTTTGTTTAGTTAAGCAATTGTGAATATTGTAAATAGTTTATTAGTTGTTTTTATTTATCTTGTTCTAATGTTTTTGGCTAGCATGTTTTGTTATTAAGTTTATACCAGGTTCAAGTCTGACCAATACCGAAAACATAATCCAGAGAAGTAACAGTTTAGCTAAAAACAGGCGTCGAGCTAACGACGTTAAACAAGCGCTTCCTGGGAGGCAACCCAGTGTTTTGTGAGTTTTTCATTTAGTAGTTTATTAATTTTAAGGATAATTTTAAGGTGTTAGAATACAAATTTTTTATGAAACATGGTGAAAAAGAATGCTAAAACTTACAATAACCCAAATCAGATTCAAAAGACCATAGTTAGCATTTTGTTTCCTAATAAAGGTTTTTTTCATGTAATTAGTTTAAAATTATTAGTGCTAATCCTTTTCAACATATGCTTACATGAAGCATTTTGATTTTAAACCTAATAACTAATTTTAAACCTTTCATCAATTGTCTGAAAAAGGTGCACCATGATTTGAAAATAAGATTCTTAGCTGGTTCAGAAAATGAAAAATTTTGAAGAAAAGAATCTTTCCAAAAAGCACCTTATGATCAAAACTAAGAAATTAAAAAGACCATATGTTTTATTTGAATCCAAAACATTGTGGGAAATTCTGACCACAATTGTGAGAAATTCTGTTCACAAAATAGCAGGAAATTCTGACCGCAGTTGCAGGAAATTCTGTCTGCAAAGGATTCAAAATTAAAACATTATCTTTTGAATTTTGATCATATGATTCTCTAATGTTTGCTATGTTAGCCTTGGGAAAGGAAGTTTCTAATTGTTTTGCAGGCCACAAAGCAACAAGGAATACCTTCCTTGGTATTATATAAAGAAAGAGAATCAATTCCAGATAACAGAGAGGAAGAAGAGCATGATTCTTCGGAGAAGATGAGCCTCTATATCCTCAAAGAAAAAAGTAGCCCTAACACCTGCAAGAAGGCTATATCAAGGAGAAGAAGTTCACCATAATCAGGGAGCTATTTCTAATTTTCTAGCACCTTACTTAATTAATTTCCTTTAAATTAGTTAGGATATATTATGAGCTTAAGACTTGTTTGTTGAAAACAACAAGGTAGTAGTTCATTTTACTTGGATTTGATGCATGAACACATAACATATCATGAATTGAAATTGTTTCATAATCCATCATAGACTTTGTGATTCATACATAGATACCATAAAAATGTTATGATGCACATCTACTTGTTTGCATAAACATAACCTTGAAGATGTTTTTAAATCAAGGAAAGAAACCCTAGCCATGTGAGGGAGTGAGCCCAAACACTAAGTAAAAAAAGAGAGAATCACCATTGTTTTGACACAATTGAATTTGTTTGAGTCTCTAGTTTTGATAAATTGTATGGGAATAATAGGAAATGATCAAGGCATTTTGTTCTTTAGATTTTAAACCCACTTGGCCAAATAAAACAAATCTTTAATTAGGAACATCCTTTGTTACCCCAGTTGAGCCTAACATGAGAAAATTTTTGTTCATTAATCCCCGAACCTAAAAAGAAAAACAATGTTATCCCTTAATATTCGGAATTAAGAGAGCATTCAAAATGGGATTATATGCAAAAATCTAAGTCAGGGGGAGACAAGGATGGGCAAAAGTGGGAATGCACAAAAGAAGATAAAAAGAACAGACGCAAAAAGAAACATTCTATCCCAAAACAAAAAGAAGAAAAAGAAAAAGGGATAGAGGAAAAAGAAAAATCAGGAGAAAGGGGGCGAGAACGAAAAAGATTGAAAAAGAAAACAGGTGACAACAAGAAGTTGGTTTTCAATGCTCTCTTGATTAGAAATATTTGCATATCCAGAAAAACCAATTTTCTTTGTAACCTGGCCATGTTACAACCCTTAAAAGTTCTTTGTGATCCTTGCATGATCATACTTTGTATTGAATGGTGGGACAGGTAACAAATTTAAATTGTTGAATTCAATGGTGATATTGAGCGAAAACACTCACCCTGAATTGGTCCACTGACCATTGTGAGCGATAAAGATAATTTCCTTGGTGGAGAAGACATTGGATAGAGTGATTTGTTTATGCTATTCAAGTAATTGTGCATTTGACGTGTTCAGGTTCTTCTATGTCTCACAAAGTCTCAAGCTCAAAACTGTCTGAAATATTTCAATTCATTGCATTAACCGATTGTTCATAAGTATCGATCTTTTGTAAAATGATTCTACTACCTCTTGTTTGAGGACAAACAAGGTTTTAAGTCAGGGGGAGTGTTAAGTGTCATATTTACGCAAATCCAACTAGTAAAATAACACCTGTTTGCGTAAGATTTCATAAATTAATTGACTAAATTCCCCACTTTTGTAGGATTTATAAATATATTTTAAAGATGGATGCAAGCATATTAATCAAGGAAAATCCCACAAAGAATGAAGCATAGAGCAAAGGGATAACAAGCAAGAAAAATATGGAAACCCGCTCTGCGCAGCAGTTAGTAAAAACGCGATAACTTGAGCTACAGATATCGGATTGAGGTGGTTCAAATTGCTACTTAAAGCTAAGAGAGAGATCTACAACTTTGTAGTTTTGACTGAGCTGAGCGCCGGCTGAGCGTCCGCTGAGCGCCCGCTGAGCGGCCCCACCTAACATTCTGGCCGCCGGCCGCCTTTGAAGACTCAGCCGCCAGCCGCCATCACCTACCACCGCTCAGCGGCCTCACCAACCCGCTGAGCGGCCGAACCGTGGCCTATATATAGACATGCTGCCAAGCTTTGTAAAATCATCCCTTTCCCCCCTCAAGAATCCATTTCTTTCTCATTTTTCTTGTACTTCAAAGCATAGTTTAGTTTAGCAACAAAGAGGAGGCCTGTGAAGGAGCCGGGAGATCGAGGAAGCTTGGCGAAGCCATGGCCATGACGGCGTGAGTACGTGTCATTGTAAGTGCCTAAACCTTGCCTCCGAGATTCTCTTGTAAGATGGATTCCTAATCCTCTTTTTGTTGGGATTTTGATCATTATTGTAGTTTGCTTGTATCTATGTAACTATTACATATGAATCTATCCTTTTCTTATGATTTGCTTGAATGGTTTTATGCTTAATGCTAGTCTTTGTTTAATGTCTTGATTCTTGATTTGGGATTTAATTGTATGAACGATAGTTATGCTAATTGAATCGTAACCAAGTTAAGATCAACATCATTATGCTTAACTAGATCTTTGGCTTGAACATTGTGAACGGAAGTTACAATCATTAGAGTCGGAACTAAACCATTTCATCTAATCTTGTTGCCATAACTGGAATAAAGATTAGCCGTTTTAACATCTGGATTAATGCTGGCGTACTTTGTTAAGCTTGTGTGCGAAGGTGACAGTTTAACAAAGGAAACCTGTGATCTTGTCATGCACGAAAGTGATGACAAGTTAAGAACTGGTGGCGGGCAATCAAACGATAGTTCTATGTAATAAGTAACTGGATGCATGAAACTATGATGTGATTAAAATTCCCAACAAGCTCCGGAACTACCTCTGATTTGTTTCCTATTTACTTTTTATGTCATTTATTTACTTATTGTTCACTTTATTGTTTAATTAAATGAACTCAAGAATGATATTTTACAACTCTCTGTGGGATCGACCATACCCTATACTGCAATTGGATTCCTTTTGGAATCTGAAAGCCGTAAAGTAGGTATGTATATATAAATTTAATTTGAACAACAAAAGCGCATAGAAGCTTTCAACGAGCTTGGCATGGTTGTGACAAAACCAAAGCCGTGTCAAGATCCGAGAAAGTGGTTAAAAAGGCTTTCATCAGACCTATGAGTCTTTTGATTTTATCGCCACCAGTTCTTAACTTAATCATCTCTGCTCAAGCATGTTAAGATCACAAGTTCCCTTATTAAGTTGTCAAATGTCTTGCACAAACTTAACAAAGTATCTTGATATTAATGCGGGTGTTAAAGCGATTAGTTCCATACTCTGATACCAGTTGTTAAGACTGGTACCAATGGAAAGAATTGCTGAAAATAATCTTTGTATTTTAATATGGAAACTGAATTCCAGTTGGGAATTCAGATACAGAACCTTGCAGAAATCAAAATAATAGATAGCACACATACATTAGAAAAATCACGTCCTGGGAGTAAGGTTCCCTTGGCCTTCCTATTCCTTCAATATTCTGATCCGTGATCTTTTTCTTTTCCCCTAATCTGCACTTATACTCCACAATAGGAAAGAATCAAGGGATGTGCTTGATTTTCTCCTGAAATTCCTCACTTCCCTATTTTTTCTCTAACTAATTTATTGTTGATTTATTCTTTCACCTAATTCTCCTAATCCCTGATTTGTTGCCCATAAATCAGTTCTCCTAATCCCTTATTTATTTATTTATTTATTTATTTTCCTTTCTCGTTGGGTATGTAACAAAGGACCTCTCTCACTTCAGAGGATCTAAATCCTTATTTTTTGACACTTGTCTTGATTATAAACAACTCTCACTTACAAGGATGAACAATGCACAAATTCACCTTATCTTGTGCTGTAAGTTAGCTTATATTTAGAAAAAAGGAAGGGTGGTAAGGATTGAACTCTAAACTACTTGATCATAGAAGCTTTGAAATCATGTTATGGACCACTTCTCTTAAACCCCTTTTTATTTCGGTAAGTACTTCTCTTAACAGCTTAAGCTGGTAAGTAGCGGCACGTGAATGTTTTAATATCTAACAGTAACAATAGGTGATCTCGCACCTGGAATAAGTCTTGACCATGATATGGAAAACCTGTAGGCATCTAATACCATTTTGGTGGCCATGAGTTGGACATCTTCCTGCAAGAAATGAATATAATAAAAATATGGACAGATCAATATATGGAAGATGATTATCATACTATGTATTTATTTATATATATATATATACACACACTGCATCTACTAACCTTATATTTGTGGTAGTGATCGCATGCAATGTCTCCATCACCAGTGTACATCTGAGCTGGAAAATTTAATTGGAAAAGGGGAATTTCATTATTGTAATGTAAATAAGGATTTTGTGACATGACCCCTAGTAATTATTGATAAAGTTATAATATGTTTTGTCCAATTATAGCATGTGAAATATGAACAATTCTGTGAGAGATTGAGAAGAGAATTTGGAACCTGGAATCGGAGGAATAGAAGCCTTCCTTTTCCTCTGGGTTGAATCCTGATGAGAGAAGAGAAACAGGGAGAAGAGGAAGAGCTTCTCCCCTATGCTCTATGTCAGTTCTCACTTGGCAGTGGGGAGCCTATTTAATTCTTATTCTCAATAGGGAGAATAAAAAACTGACACAAGGGACTCTTTCATACATTAGACAATGATGGACCTAGCCCACCTATCATCAGCTAGTCCAAACATATGTACACATTATTCTGATGAACAATTTAATCTGGACTAAACACTAATTTATGCATGTCCATAAAATAATTATTATTATTATAATTATTCCAACATTCTCCCACTTGGACATCATAAATTAGATTACAAAATAAACATTAATCCAAATCAACTTACACTAGGTGGCCACAATAAATACCAGAATAACACAACGTTCTTAACCACAAGATCCAAAATGAAATGTATAAGTATTTCATTACTGCAGAAAATCACACTCGAAGGAGCAATGATATCATACAGAAATAAAAAAAACTACATTTCGGTGACCTTTATGAACGTGAAAATATTCGTCCCAATCATCCGCCCAAGATGCTATATGAGATTGAAAGACAATCTCGTTACAATAACAACATGAGACTGGGTCCAAAATGTCTCAATATTATGCCATTATACAACAACAATATAAATAATTTCAATTGCGCAAATCACAATAAACAAAAATGGCAATGCAAGATAATTGTCGTCACATTAGTCAATAATTATTGTCAAACGTTTCAATAAAACGACAATGTAACACATGAGGTCCAAAAGAAAATTACATATGGGATAAAACTCCCACTAAACCAATATATCAAAAAACCTCATTATACCCATACGGGTTACATGCTCAACAATGAGTTGCATACGCCCCATATGCATTTGAGATGCAACAAGATATCTCAACATAAATATTGAGACTGGGTCCAATATGTCTCAATTATATGCCATTACACAAAATTTGTCAATAATTAAGCTGGGCAGGCTTAAATGGCATTCACAATAATATGAGGTCACAACGAACCTACAGAACAAACTCCCCTAACCCAAAAACATCAAAATGAACCTCATTATGCCCTTAAATGTTGCTAGCCATTGATTAGGGGATCAACAACAACATGTTCTGTAGTAACTTAATAGACAAGAGTCTACCACAATACGCCATATATAAAACGAAAGGACGCGATAATATATGGCAAAAACCACAACATGCCATATATATAAAACGAAAGGACACAATAATATATGGCAAAACATTATTTAGTCTTAAGACAATAATGACAATATATATTACTCCCACTAATCCAACATATTAAAACAAACACAAATTTTAATATGCCAAGGAGTAACAAGTTTGGACATACACTCAATAACAATTAAGAACATAACACAATATAAAGTCTCTAACTCCCACTAAACAAAATTTTCAATATGCCGAGGAGTAACAATACAATCAAAGAGACTTAACAATGTTCTTAATTAAGGTTCTAAAATTGAAAGCGACGATAGATCAAAAGGTAGAGAAAATCATAAACCCAAATAATATTTGCACACGTATTGATGATTTTCTCATGTTCAATTAATTGGGCAATTAATTGAACTAGAGCACTTATATCATTGTAATCCCGCCGAAGGGTCCTGAATCACAATATACAAGTCTCCCACTTGATAGAGAAAAATAATAATACTAATACTGAAAAATTACTTACAGTATATATAAAATATAATTAAATTTATTTTCTCTATCACACAATGATTATGTCAAATAATGTCACACCGAAGGGTATGTCCATTATTTACACAATCCAACAATAGTCGCAATCCATTAAAAATAATAATAACACCAATAATAATAACTTATTTAACAAGGATAAATTTCACCAAAAGTGAAAACAAAATTAATGAAATTTTCACATTTCTACAAAATTCTCAATATCACACAATAACAAAATTGAAATATTTATAGTGGGTAAACACTCAGCCAAAAAAGGAGCACACATCATTATTTAATAAATGATAATTAGTGAACAAAGCTCCTTAAAAAATCACAATAACCACTCCCAAAGTCAATATTTTCAAATATAAAAAATGATTAAAGCATTTAATTAATCTGAAATTAACCTCAAATTTAATAGTGATATAGTGATTTATGCAATTCACACAATAATTCAACATTCTCCCACTTGAATTGCATAAATCATAATATCAACATGTTAAAAACACTATATTAGATTAACATGAGAGTGTATAAAATTGTCATGTTACACACATATATATGTACACACACACATCACAACTCATAAACCAACATTGCACTAAACCCAAAATTGCAATATCTCAAGAAACAAGAAATTTAATATACAATTTTATATTTGCAAATAAGAATCAAAATTATTCTGGTTCTTATAAATCATAAAATCTGAGAATAGACAAATTTCAACAAAATATTTTCCAACTCGAAATACAATAAGATATCTCATAATTTTATAAAATTATTAAATTTGAAAACTCAAAAACAAATAGTTCCAAAACACCAAAGTAAATAAAAGTTAACAAAATATTATTTTCGAACTTGGATAATGAGACAAACAAAATCAAAAATTCTCAAACCATAATACCTATGGGAATCAAACAATATAAACAATAATATCAAAGTTTTATTCCCACAGAGAATGTTAAGCTTTCAACCATAACATTATATCCTTAAAGCTAATATCGAGAGGATATTGAAAACTTTAGGGATATAATTAACCATTCACCAAGAATTATATTAACGAAAACAAACCGAAGGGTAAGATTTTCATTAGTATAAATCTTAATGCAACAATAGAATGATGTCCTAACATAATCCGAACCACGAAGGCGAGTTCACAATTATGTAAGACATCCAACAGTCTTTTCCAAAAAATATTTTATCACAGTCCGTCTCGTGAAGGCGAGCTCTCAACCATGCAAAATATCCAACCATATTTATCAAGATATACCATATCATAATTTCTCAAAGAAATATTGCACAATATAATCAACAATAATAATTCTCAAGGTCAAGTGCAACAAGTACAAATATATACACATATAATATTCAAATAATTGAATAATCATATTGCTTGAGATAAACACATATATTGTGATAATCTCATGCCAAAGTATTAGTGACATTAGATTCATGTATGCATACATTCATACGTAGTATAATGAACGGAATCCATATATTTTACAAAGTCCCATATTAATTCTGAATCTGTTCCACCAAAATGTTTTGGCCCAATCTGATTTCAAATAAAACTTTGTTTGAAAACAGGCCCATAAATGCTCAAACAGCAAACCAAATAAAATAGGGCTCATCCATATTCAAAACAAAACCAAATGTTTTGACAAAAAACAGGAAGGATAGTGGCCCATTTTGTATGAAAAAATAAATTTTCAACCAGCTAATTTAATCGAGAACAAAAAACACCCCATATAAATAACCTTCACCAAATCAAAATTTCATGGCACATATTGGCCCAATCCGAATTGTTAACAAAATTATCCAGAAGAAATAGGCCCATCAAACAAAAAAATTATAATGCAAACAAAATGATCCATTCAGTCTTTAGAGACAAAAACAGGTTTTGTCCAAAATAAAAAATAAAAAAACAGCCCATTTCACAAAGAAAAGGCCCAATACGGGTTCAAACAAAGTTTTTTTTGAGCCCAAAAACAATTAATAATAACATAAGCCACATAATGCCAATAATGGCCCAAATCATCATCAAAATGTCAAAGATCAGCAATTAAAAAGAAATAATAATGGAACAACAGCCCAAAATAAAAGCAAAAACAGAAAACGCAAACCGAATTGGGCTCAGTCCATTTACTCATTATATTGTCATATGTTTCAGTAATTAACAATTGGAGAGAAAAAAAAAAATGAAACAAGCAGCCCATAACCAAACAGCAATCCACCTTTCCTCAGTAATTGATATGCATGAAAAGATCAGACTGACAAAATGACGAAGGTTCATTAGTAATCGTTTAAATTAACCAAGTATTACAGAACAAGATGGTAATTTAGAAGTAATAGCCAGGGCCTTCACCAAGAGCACAAAAGATAAATTCAACAATTTATATGACCACATTAAGTTCTTGACCAAACTGAAGAACTCAAACCCAAGCCTAAACATTAACATACATTGGTTGATAACCAAACATGTTCTGCCCATCATACTTATATATAGACACTAGGACAACAGTAAATGATTTAGTTTTTAAACAATATAACAATTCGCCATCTACACACTGCGTGAAAAAGCCATCAGCTATGTGGCTTTGTTAATCTCAAGTGTAAACACTATACACTCATAGTAATTGAAACTAGTAGTAGTCTTTACATACATATATATACATGAGAATTCAAAAGGGATCAATAATCAATTATTGAGGGCTTTTGTTAGGGCACACAATCTATAGTCCTTTTTTTTTCAGGTAAATAATTAAGCATAAGGACCTAGATCATCATCCAAGGGTCACCACTCAATTCTCAAAATTTACCTCTAAGATCCAATGGGCGGAGCTAATTTCTGTGGGTGCAAAATTTGCACCATAGACATGGTTAAAACTAAGCTCATAAAAGAATTAAAGAAATGATAAAGACTAACAAGATGCACATTAAAGCAAAAAACAGTTGAAGATAATGGAATTGGAAATTATGAAACAACGGGAAAGAGGATAAGTAATGATTCAATTTCCTACCAAACACACAGACAAAAAGGAAAACAAGAATAGCAACAACGAAGGAGTTCCTCATCTACCTGATGCCTGTAATTCCAGTAGCCACTGGAACCAGCGATTAAAATCGNTCATCTACCCAAATCGCGGCACCAAGTCGCGGTGCAAATCACGGCATCAACCCAAATCGCGGCAGCAAGCGGCGCCTTTGCACCACACTTCCGCTGCGCGAAAACGCACCACACCACCACAAATCGTGGCAGCAGGCCTAGGAGCCTTCGCTGCACGAAACAATTCGCAGCAACACTAGCCCGAGCACCAGCAACCACGACGGCACAACTTGCAGAGGCTATTGCGGCACAACTCGCAGCGGCAACCACGAACCAGGCGCAACAACCTGCAGAGGCTATGGCGGCGCAAACCGCGGTGGCTGAGCAACCCATAAGCAACCGCAGCGCATAACGTAGCATACGTCTACGACGGTGGCGCCACTAGCGCGACGCCAAGAGCTATCACCCATGCTCGCGGAAGCCTTCCTTTCCGCCGTCCTCTCCTTGCGGCACCATCCTCTCACACCACGGCCATGGGCAGGACCTGCCGTCTCGCAAGCACAAAACCGCGCGAAGAGGATCCGTTATGCGAGGCCGGTGAGCTTTCACCGTGATTTGATGGCAGGGGCGGTGATGGTGAAGCCGATCCGGATTGCAGGAGAGCAGCAATATGACAGGAAAACATTTTATTCCCAATTCTCAAATTAGGGTTCAAAAATTAACCAAAAGTGATGTTCATAAATTCCCAATTCCCAAATAACATTTTAGGGTTCATATTCTTTTTGACCCAAATGAAATTGAACCTTCTCTATATACATGTATACAGAGAAAGAAAAAAAAATATCAAATCGTTTATTTCACGGCCATAATCATAATCAAAACAAAGGCTCTGATACCAATTGATAAAATTATAATATGTTTTGTCCAATTATAACATGTGAAATATGAACAATTCTGTGAGGGATTGAGAAGAGAATTTGGAACCTGGAATCAGAGGAATAGAAGCCTTCCTTTTCCTCTGGGTTGAATCCTAATGAGAGAAGAGAAACAGGAAGAAGAGGAAGAGTTTCTCCCCTATGCTCTATGTTAGTTCTCACTTGGCAGCGGATAGCCTATTTAATTCTTATTCTTAATAGGGAGAATAAAAAACTGACACAGGGTAGGCGAAGGGACTCTTTCATACATTAGACAATGATGAACCTAGCCCACCTATCATCAGCTAGTCCAAACATATGTACACATTATTCTGGTGAACAATTTAATCTGGACTAAACAATAATTTATGCATGTCCATAAAATAATTATTATTATAATTATTCCAACAATTATTTGTAATGAACAAAGTCAACAGCATAAATACAAAGCTAATCACTTGAGTATGTCACCATCAATACGTTTTATGAACACAAACCCTTGGACTACATGAAACTAATAATAATTGCCTTTTCTTCCCCTCTCTTTTATCATTATTATTGCTATAACGTGAAATTCTTACTTTTCCTGATTTTCCGAGTTCTTATAGTATACAAATCACATTCTAATGTTTTAGTTACTATTGTTTTCTTATGGATTCACAATCTTAAGTGTCACACTAACAACAAATATGTTTAACTCTTTCCTCTACTACTTCAAAGTCGATATGATTGGATAACAATGTATAAAAGTTTTACAACTATATAGTTGTGTTTGGTTGTTGAGATAAGACAGAGACATGAGAACAAAGACATACAAGTCAGTCTTATATTCTATTTGATAACAGTGTACAAAACACACTTATTCGTATCTATATCTTGTTTGGTTTAATAGAAATAAGACAAAATACACTCCAAATGACTTAAAATAGTCTTATAGCATTAATTTAATAGAAAAATTTAAAAAAACACACATCATCCTAGGTTGTGTCCTTGTGTCTTGTCCCCGTGTCCCAGCAAAACGGAGGTACGGAAAATACACAAATTTTCTGTTTTGAGACACAAAGTTTTGTGTCTGTGTCTCAATAAACAAATAAGATTTTTGTTTGTGTCTCAGTATTTCTGCCTTTTCTTAGTAAACAAACAATGATTATGTGCACAACAATTAAACTCCTATGTACATGGGTAAAATAGTTAAAAGAGATGGCACCGTTGCCGGCATGAGCGAAGGAATCCCATATGCTTGGCTTCCTTCCATCTTCATCTGCTGCACCTTCAACCTTTCCACATCATCCCAATTTCCAAATACATGGTTTAATACAAAATTCAGCAATAGAACGAGATAACCAGTATAGTAAATACTAAATAGTGATACTCTCATGAACAAAAAATAATGAAAAGAGTACTTATATATGGAAACAGAGAAGGAAGGGGAACCTGATAAGCTGATGTTGATGCACCAAACAAGAAGTGAGGTGGGAACTCATCTCTGCTCAATCCATTAGCTACCAATAAGGATGAAGCTAACAATTCCACCAGAACTAACACCTTCATCCACATCCTTCTTTCTTATGCTCTGTGTTGTGCTTTTGGAATATATATGAAGCATGTATTCATATATAATGCATTAATTCTTAACCGCAAAAGAAGTGCAAGTCAAAAACACAAACAAAACGTCAAAAAAAGAAGCATATTAAATTCTTTTACTACCTATGTGGACATAGAATAGAGAGAGACATGGAAGCCTCTAGTTTTCCGCCAGCCATGACTTAATGTACCTATGTATGATAAGAGCTTCTTTTTTGTTTTGTGTATACGTGTGATTAGTTACACGTCCAGATTTCATTCCTCAAAAGCTCCAAAAATGACGTGTATAAAAAATGCTTTTGCTGCTTGTTTCCTTGACAAAAGAAACAATAAATTCAGAATATTAACTGTAGTGCTAGAATTTTATATAGAATTTGTTGGCAAGAATGGTATAGTTTTTAAGTGAGATTTTTGTGAAAGAATATTTAATTGACTTACTTTTTATTCTAGATCTCATTTCAGGGAAAGAAAACCCTTATTCTAAAAATGAAAAGCAGACTTTTTTAGAGTTGTCATGTAAACTCATTTTACATGGGATCTTTTTCCGAATCAATCTCATTGGCCGCCAAATAAGATTTTAATAGAGATCACTTGAAGGAGATTTCATACCTTAATGAAATCTCATTTAATGATAAATAAGGTGTGAGTCGACTTGATATCACGTATAAAGTGTGAGTACAAATAATATTGCTCGCATTTTTAATGAAGCATACTGCCTAACTTTTTTTTCACTGTTGTGAAAGATATCACTGTTTTGCAGAGGCTGTAAATAAATGATAAATATACAGCATATACGGAAAGGAAGCATTTTCTACAATGATCAAAATCAAATGTACATAATTACTACTCTTTATTTCTCCCCCTTTTTATATATCCAAAAGATTAGTACAACAAAACCATTACAAAACCTGCATTACTCCCTCCCTTAATGTCCCACGCTCTACTCCTAAATGCAGTGCAGCTTGCACAATTATTTTTTGAACAAACTAGCCAATTCACCTTTCTCATACATAGAGGTCAATATATCACAACCTCCAACCAGTTCACCATTCACAAAGATCTGAGGGAACGGGGGCCAATTGCTGTAACTTTTCAGTGTCTCCCTCAATCCATAGTTATAATTTTCGTCCAGCACATCTACACTCTCATAATCCACTCCTACATTTTCTAGAATGCCTATCACCCTCTGCGAGAATCCGCATTGCAGCGCGCTTCTAGAACCCTTAATGAAAGCGACTACCTTGTTCTCTTTCACTAACTTGTCAATGAGTTCCTCGAGCGAGACAGTCAGTTGCATGTGGCGACCAGGTGTCAATCGAAGATCGGCCTTACTCTTAGGCGGCTGCCTGACCCAAGTGGCTTTTCCTGATTCATTACCAGGTGGAACTTTTCCGGTGACTTTTATATGTTCTTCCATCCAAGAATTCCATGCTTCGGTTAGAGCTGCTCTGTCCGGCTCATCCACAACCCCAGCCTAAATCAGACAATTTCACAATGAAAAATTCACCACCGGGAAGGTAATATCACGGAAGATTTAGAGAATGCTGATATTGATCAGATTAAAAAGGATGTTTAGGAGAGCACATACAACAACAACAACAACCAAGTCTTTTTCCACTGCGTGAGAATGGCTAGCTGGGTCAGACGACACCATAGTGTCCTATCAAGAACCATGTTTTCATTCATGTGTTTAGGAGAGCATATTATTAATTTTATTTTGTTTTGGATAAAAGAAGAATTTCGTTAAGAAGAAGAAAAGAGAATCACCAAAGATACGAGCACAAGTGATTCTCTAAAAAGAAACAAGAACAAGAAAACTAGCAATAAAGTAAAGCTCCCCATTCTCTCAACATATCTGAGAGGAAAAAACCTTTAAAAAGATTATGAGCTTTATACCAAACAGAGGCCAAATGCATAATCCTATCCCACAAAACTTGCTTGTTAGAGAATTTGTCAATGAAGGTGCGAGAGTTGCATTCTAACCAAATGCACCAAATAATAGCAAAAACTGCACATTGCCACAAGAATTTGGCTTCCTTTCTTTTCCCAAAACCCACATAGCTTATCGCCAATAATTTATCATAGTTTAGCAGAGCATATTATTATGATTATATAACCCAAAAATTTCAGGAGACTGTACCACTTCCAATACTGTTGGTTTGCATTTTGCATCTGTGATCAAGTCTACTTTGCCTGGCTTAAATAACATTAAAAAGTAGGAAAAAGACACATTTTCTCTTTCTTCCCTCAATTTACATCTAATTGTCCTATTCTGCAGCCAATGACCATGTGTACTGTGCATGGATTCAATACTTCTTTAACAACGAAGATGTAAATCCCCATTGGTCTTCCTCAAAGCTTCAAAGTAATTCATGGTGTTAAATGGAATTTGTGGTGTTATATAGTTCAACCTCAAAGCTTCATAGTTTGTCTCTTTATTGAGGATTTCTTATCCTCTACCTTCTATAATTCTCTTATCTACTTAATAAAATTCCTCTTTTACCCCCAAAAAAAAAATGAAACTCCAAAAAAAGGTCTAAAAATATTCAAATATCAACTGTCATTTTATTATGGAGGAAATTTTATCTACTTTCTTTTCAGTACATCATTAAGTTGCTCCATCCATGAAAGTTGGATCAAAACAATATTCATCAATCATCATGAAGAAAACTCAAAATTGAAAAGTTAAAAAATAAGGTTGAACCATATAAAAAGAACCATTTCCTAGTCTAGTCAACCTATTATTCAACAACTTCTTTATACAACCAAGCCTTGTTCCACTAGGTGCTATCGGCCACATGGATCAAACAACATCATAATAGCCTATCATAAACCAATGTCCATATAGTCAAACAACTAAAATCTAAGACTTTCCCAATAGTTCCACCCATAACTTCCATTGGTCTCCCTCTTCCTCTGCATACATAACCTAACCACCA
>QANU01033912.1:0-25948 GCA_003254905.1 Nissolia schottii
CGGCGAACAACGGCTGTTCGGTTGTCTGCCGAAATTTCTACCGCGACACGTCCAAATTCCTAGCGATATTTTAGCTAAAATTTCCCATCTCAATTCTCTAATCATGATTAAAAATTAATTAATCACGATTATTCCTCTAAGAGAAAATCGGGATGTTACACTGTGGCCTCGGTGGATACTGACCTCGGCCTCGTCCCACAGCTGTTGTTTGAAACGGTCCCCGCTTCCTCAGTTCTGTCTGGGAACTACCAGCACCATCAAACCTCCTCTTGAATCTTTCACTTCGCACGTGGGCTAAATCTCGATTGGCTTCCTCCTGAGCCAAGCAAGTGTTCACCAAGGTGGCATAGTCACGGACACCTGCCACATTCAGAAATACCTTCAGCTCGGGTTTCAGACCTCGCTGGTATTTAGCACATTTCCAGCCTTCACTTGGATTCATCCTGTACATCGGTGAATAGTGACAAAGTTTCTCAAACTTCGCCGTGTACTCGGTCACCGTCATTGATCCCTGCTTCAACTCCATGAATTCTGCTTCTATGCGATCTTGCAACTCCTATGGAAAATATTTGTCCAAGAACACCTCCTTGAACCTGTTCCATGTCACCTGATCCTCATCCCGCTCAAACTGGGGCTTGGTTGTGTCCCACCATTCCCCTGCTGCTCCCTCTAGCTTCCTGGAAGAAAACTTGACATGCTGTTGCTCTATACACGGGATATCTTCAAAGATCTGCTCCAACTTCCTAAGCCAGCCATGAACCAACTCACGATCCATCACGCCTTCAAATACTGGTGGATTAGCACGTGAGAAATCTCGATACTTCGTGGCCTTCAGCTCCTGAGCTGTCTAAGGAGTATTGCGTTGAGCATTGGAGGCGGCCATCAACGCCGTAGCCTGGGCTATCTCCCTCAGAACATCTGCAAGCTCTGCAGACTCCGGGGTGTGCTGTGTAGTATCCCTGTGGGGTGGCATATCTAATATGTAGTACTTGCACAGTTTCGAGGTGATCAGCCTCAAGAGAGGCAAGTACACAGGAACTTAGCATATACCACTTGGCTGGAACATACACCATAATCATGCCCGAAAGCATAGTGCAGCTCAGTCCTCAGGCTCACTTGGACCAAACTGCTCTGATACCAAATGAAACACCCTAGCTAACTGTTTACCCGTACGTAGTAAACAATGCTCACTAGGTTGCTATCTGGGCGGAATACCTTAGTCCATTGTTATCTTTCGAAAATAGTTATTTAAGAAAATAGGGACCAATTTAAACTTTTCATTTTCCATCGCATAAATACTAAAAGCCATGCGTTGGAAAGGATATATATAACAAAGCGTTTAACGGTAAGATAATAACACATCCAATATATATCTAGGTGGTCCATCATGTAAAGTCACATAGCTGTATATACATAATAAGTACATAGATCAACTCATCAAATACATAATCCAGAATACACAACAGCAAAATACAAGGACTACTGGAATGCTACTCAGTATGTCCCTGGCAAAATGTAAATGTCTAACTATCTCCTAGCCGCTCATGGCTCAACTGGCGGCTCTTCTGCATCCTCAAAATAGGACTCATCAGCTTCTGTACCTGAAGTCATAAAACAGGGGGAATGAGAATGGTAGGTTCTCAGTGGAAATAACTTTAGTTCCTCAGTCTCGTATCAAATTATGTCGGACTTCAGGTCGCTCAGAGATCTCTATGTGAACATACAAACTAAACATCCTACCATTTATTATCTGGCCTATCTGAACGACTTTATCAGCATTATTAGGTGACATGGGAACTACTCTTGCTTACTACGTTCTCGTGCTAATTAGCATTTCGTGAATATACATAACCGTCTCGAGCGTGCTCTTGACCGTATGGCATAACAACAGAAATCACCTCCAGCATAATCGGAATACATCACAGAATACACTCAGCATTCAATTCAGCATAATGGAATCATCAGAGTATGCATCACATAGTCATCAAAAGTCAGCATAACAGAATCAGCAGAATATATGCAGCATAGTCAGCAAACATGACAGAATTAAACATGCCTAACAGAGTGTAACAGCATAACAGAATATAATCAGTATAACAGAATGTAACAGCATAACAGAATACAGCAGCATAACAGAATATACCAATATAACAGAATACAGCAGCATAACGGAATAAGTGTTATTCCCACCATAATAATGTCCTCTGCTGACACTAGTATGACAGAATAACCTCACACCGTCAGTATAGGCCGACACTGTCTGGACCTTACTGCGGTGGGCTTCCACCTGCCCTGTGCCACCTTGGGACCCCTCGACAGTGGGCAGATATTGTACCCCCACCTAAGCTTGCCCCCTTTCGACAATGCATAGGCGTGGTAACCGCATACCTCTAGGTATGCCATCTCGACACCACCTGTGGCGGGCTTCCACATTCAGGATGCCTCGACCTCCTAAAGTGGGATCATAATGGCTCACGAGATCACGGCCTTTTTCAGCATATGGCATATAGCCTTTTCAGTATTGGGGCACTTAGCCCTTTTCAGCATGTGGCATTTAGCCTTTTCAGCAGCATTGGGTATTGGCCCTGTTTCAGCATGGGGCATTAGCCATTTTTCAGCATGTTCAGCATTCTCTGTACCTGCAGCATGTTATACTTGTTTCCCTATGGTTCATTTCAGCATCTTTACTTATCTCAGAGTTAGTTCTAGTCCTTTAAAACTAGGTAAATCATGAATGCATGACATGCTACAGATTTTATCACAGACTACATGTAATGCACATATTCAGGACATATTCTTCACATACTCACGTACAGCATAAACTTCATATAATTCAGTTATCAATCATAGCTATCACATTGAACACTGGATTATGTGCCTCAAGAGGGGTTCCATACACGTTCTGGCCCTCAAGCCGCTCAGCGGTTTGAGTCTTTCCGCTCAGCGGTACATACTTACTGCTCAGCGGACCACCTTCTCGAATCCTCGAAACCGCCTTAAATAAAAATATTTTTTTCACTTTCCACGTTGCTTCATCTCGCTCAGCGGCGCCTGAGACCGCTCAGCGGCCCCTGTGCGAGACAAGCAAACTGACTTCCTCTTCTCTTCCATTTTCTTCCCTTTGCTTCCATGGAACCCTACATGAGTTTCACACATAATTCCAGCACAATAGTCCTATCTAATCCAGGTCACAAGACCCTTCAGAATTTCCTTCCTAAGCTTAGCATCATTTCTAACATATTTCATCATAAAATCCATAATTCACATACATACACATACAAGCACATAACACTCAATCACCATCAAAGAGGTGAGGAACTAGAGTTACCCACTTCCTCAAGAACTTGTTGACGCTAGGAAGAAGAGGAAATCAAGCCTTGCTTGCCTGTTGAATGATTCCTTGACCTAACATGAAAACCTAGACATAATTAGGGCAACATAGGTTATGGAAACTTGGTTCTTCACCAAGGGATGAAAACTTACCAACTACTCTTGATTTGCCTTCTTTATGATTTTGAGAGTGAATTAAGATGATGAAGAACAAACGATGATGATTGAACTTTGGTAGAAGATTGGTGAAGTTTAGGTTTAGGAACTTAGGAGCAAAATGAAAATGAAAGACTTGGAGAATATGTGTGTGTGTTTTCGGGTTGCTCATGGGGGAAGGGCTGGCCGTGGGCTTTTCTTAGTCCATTGGCCATCCTTATTTCCAATTTTACCCTTAGTGTGTTTTTGGTCATGTTCATTCATTAATCATTTATGTACGGAAGTCCTAAAATTATTCCGGACATACCGTTGTGACCTATTAATTTTCCTTGTTAATAATCAAATCTTAGTTGACATATTCTTGCATATACTTTCATACTAACATATTTTACAGACTCCTGTGAGTCGTGGTGAAATTATAATAAAACCCTAATTCTGACCCGAACGTCACCGGACGTCACAAGACCGTCAAATTATTATTTTTAACTAATATCCCACAGATAAAATTAATATTTGAATTTTATTTCATTTTTATCTCACCTTTTCCTTCTTGTTATATTTTTAATTCTTTCCTAGATAACATATTAACTGAAGGGAAAAAGTCGGGTTGTTACAATTTGCATAGCTCTTCTGTCGACTTTGCGCCGTGAACACTCTCTTTCGCAACAACTTCATCAATTCTTCTGTCTCTCGGGTTTCTTCTAGACAGCGGTACTGCCTACTGTCGTTCCAACATAACGGCGACTGACACTTCCAGCCATATAGAGCTTCGAACGGAGCCATACCAATGCTAGCTTGATAGCTGGTATTATAGGCAAACTCCACGAATGACAGTATTTCTTCCCAAGTTCCGGCATATCTAGCGCACACGCTCTTAGCATATCTTCCAAAGTCTGAATAGTGTGCTCGGACTGACCATCCGTCTGAGGATGATACGCAGAACTTAAGTGTAACTAAGACCCATATGCCCTCTGAAAAGCAGTCCAGAATCTGGAAGTAAATCTGGGATCTCTGTCTGAAATGATGGAAGATGGTACTCCGTGAAACATTACCACCTCCTTGACATACAACTGTACCAGTTTTTCCAGCGGGTAAGTCATCTTGATCGAAATAAAGTGAGCAAACTTAGTCAGTCTATCCACAATTACCCAGATGGCATCTACTCCTGTCCCAATACCTGGTAACCCTGAGACAAAATCCATCGCTATAGCCTCCCACTTCCATTCTGGAATCTCTAGAGGATTCAGCAACCCTGGCAGTTTCTGGTGCTCGATTTTCACTTTTTGACAAACCAAGCACTTCTATACCCAGTCCTCAACATCTCTCTTCAATCCTGGCCACCAAAACATCCCCTTGAGATCATGGTACATTTTGGTGGTACCTGGGTGCATCTTGAAATGACTCGTGTGAGCTTCCTTCAAGATATCCTCTCTTAAACTACCTTCCTTGGGCACGCAAACGCGCTCGTCAAATCGCAAAATTCCATCATCGCCTGTTGTCACCTCCTTGATTTTGCCTTCTTGAACGGCCTTGCAGAACTTACACCAGGTGTCTTCCTGACAGTTCTTCTGAGCCTCTATGATTCTGTGCTTGAAATCACTGCTGACTTGTAGGGGATACAGCGTCAACCGGTTATGTTTGCGCGCAACAGTCAAGTTGAGGTCACGAAATTCCTCTAGCAACTTAGCTTCCTACACCATCATCTGAGCCATCTGCACTGATCTCGGGCTCAACACATCCGCTACAACATTAGCCTTTCCAAGGTGATATGTAAGACTGAAATCATAATCCTTAAGGAATTCGGTCCACCTCCTCTGACTCATATTCAACTCCTCCTGATCGAACGGGCATTTCAGACTTTTGTGATCCGAATATACCTCAAACCGAACCCCATACAGATAATGCCTCCAAATCTTCAAGGAAAAACTACCGCCGCCAACTCTAGATCATGCGTAGGGTAGTTTACCTCATGCTGCTTCAGCTGTCTAGAGGCATAGGCTATCACCTGGCGTCATTGCATCAGTACACATCCAAGTCCAGCACCTGACGCATCACAGTATACCTCAAAAGGTTCCTGGGGATCGGGCAACACTAGCACCGGAGCGGTGGTCAACCTCTCCTTCAGCTCGCAAAAACTTTTCTCACATTCTGCAGACCAAACCATCTTTACTCCTTTTCTGGTCAGCTTCGTCAACGGCAAGGCAATCTGAGAAAATCCTTGGATAAACCTTCGGTAATATCCAGCAAATCCCAAAAAGCTCCGTAACTCTGTGACTGAAGTGGGTCTTTCACATGTTCTAACTGCTTTAACCTTACTAGGATCTACTGCAACTCCCTGGTCTGAAATCACATGGCCGAGAAACTGCACCTTTCTGGCCCAAAACTCGCACTTAGAGAGCTTGGCGTACAACTTCTTACCCCTTAGAATCTCCAAGACAATTTTGCAAATGTCTAGTGTGCTCCTCTTCATTCTTCGAGTACACTAGAATGTCATCGATGAAGACAATAACGCAGTCATCCAGATACTCGCGGATGATCCTGTGCATGTAATCCATAAAGATGGCAGGAGCATTCGTCAATTCGTAGGACATCACTGTGAACTCGTAATGGCCGTAATGGGATCGGAACGTCGTCTTAGCTATATCCTCCTCCCGTACTCTAATCTGGTGGTAACCAGGCCGTAAGTCAATCCGTGAAAAGATCTTTGCATCTTCAACTGGTCTAGAAGATCATCAATTCTGGGCAGTGGGTACTTGTTCTTGATTGTCACCTTGTTCAGCTACCTGTAATCGACACACATCCTCATGGTGTCGTCCTTCTTCTTCACAAAATGCACTGGTGCTCCCCACGGTGATGCAGTTGGCCGAATCAATTGCTTTCCCATTAACTCCTCCAAATGCTTTTTCAACTCCTGTAGTTTCAACGGAGACATGCGATATGGCGCAATGGAAATAGGTCTAGCGCTTGGCACCAGATCAATCGAAAACTCTACCTCCCGTTTCGGCAGAAGCTCTGGAATGTCATTGGGGAAAACATCTGAATAGTCCCGAACCACAGGAATATCCCTAACTTCCAATCTGGCAACTTCTACTTCTGACGACGCAAAGAAGACATACCCTCGATCTCTTAGCTGACAACAGTAGAGAGTCGGCAACTCCTCTTCTGACGCTACTGGGCTGACAGTTGTAGGGGGAAAAGTAACCAACTTCCTAGCACAGTTAAGAACCACCTTATTGGCATTCAACCAATCCATCCCTAGTATCATATCCAGTCCTACTAGGGGAAAACAGATTAAGTCAGCCACGAACTTTCTTTCCTGCAGTTGAAACGGACGCCATAGACATACTTGACAAGTCTTAACCGGCGGTGCAGTGGGTGTACATACAACAAGCGTATACGGCAGTGTCGTAGGAGATAAATTTAGCTCCCCCACACTATCGTAGGATATAAAGGAGGGTGGCGCTCTGGAATCATACAATACAATCAAAGGTTTCCCGTTAAGTATGCACTTACCCAAAATAAGACCATCTCCGTCTTGAGCTTCCTCTGCTGCCATGGTGAACACTCGTCCCTGACGTTGGGCGGACGGTGGAGCTACTGGGAAGTCCTTCACAAAATGACCTACCTTCTCGCACCTGAAGCAAACCCCTTGGCCTGCTAGGCACTCTCCAAAATGTCCCCTGCCGTATTTTGGACAAGGTGGGCGGGACTCGGCTCTCGGCTGAGTGTCCGGTGTGCTACGACCCGGAGTACCTGATGGTGGAGGTCTCACTGCTGGGGTCCCTGCCCACAATGGCCCTGGTCGGGGCTGATTCGGGGCTGTCCCCATTACCAGTTGTGGCCTCGGCAGATACTGACCTCTGCCTCTTCCTGTAACTAGTGTCTGAAATGGTCCCCTCTTCCTCTGCTCTGCTTTGGAACCGCCTGCTTCATCAAAACTCCTCTTGAACCTCTCGCTGCGCACTGGGGCCAAATCTCTGTTGGCTTCTTCCTGAGCCAGACAAGTGTTGACAAGAGTGGCATAGTCTCGTACCCCAGAGACGTTTAGAAAGACCCTCTGCAACACCTTAGCTAACTGCCCATACTCGAGCCATGTGCAACGCTCGCTAGGTTGTTGATCCATTGGTGGGATATTCATAACCCTTAGCCTTTTCGCAGATACGATTTACAACAAAATACGGACCATTTTTATTTTGGAACATAACTAATAATTGTGTACGTATACAAAATATGAGCCGTGCTTGAATGTGAACATATATATTACAAACGGTAGAGCATAAGCTTAGCGGACAGAGTATTCATGTCCCGGAGGTCTAAAACAAACAGGTACATGGTCCATTACACATAATTGCATCAATAATAATAGAGTAGTCTACATACACCAATCATACATAGATAGACACAAAACAAGTAATCCAAAATAAAGCAAGGCTGTTGAGTTCTTGAGCGGAATCCACTACCCGTACGGGATGCACTACTTCACGGCTCGGCGGGTGGCGCTTCTGGGTACTCCTCGTACCCCGTATAATCCTCGTTTGCTCCTGGAAGCATAAGTGAGTGGGGGTGAGAACTTGTGTCCTCAGTGGTTTACCCTGAGCATCGGCGAATCCTTTTAACTCACTTATCAACCGGCCGCTCAGGTGTTTCTAAGTGAACATGCATACTAATATCCTACTAATTATTATCTGGCCTGCGTCCTGAACGGCTTTATCTACTTTACTAGGTGACTGGGGGACTAGTCTTGCTTATCTAAGTTCTCGTGCTTATGAATCCTACAATTCAGTTAAAATTAAGCTATCTGTCTCGGGTCGTTCCCTTGACGTTACATCATACGCAAACATCCATGACTATGCATATATACTTTATCACATACATACTGACATACATATAGCTATTCATTCATCACATCAATACACATACATATTCTTTATGCTTTATGCTTGGGGGACTTGGGGATCTCTTACGCATATCGGCTCACCCGGGTTAGCGTCCTTCTTCTCCTTTCTTTATTCTTTTAGATATGACGTCAACCTTTCCTTCACCTCTTATTGCTTTGATGAGCAATCTTTACTTTAACTTTAACTTTAACTTTCTTTGTGCTGTTAACCTCTGTGAATCAATCCACCCTTTTGGGATTAATCCGTTAACCAAATCCACCCTTTTGGGATCTAGCAAGGTAACACATTTCCTTCCTTGTGTCCTTAACCTCTGCGAACTAATCCCTCCTTTTGGGATTATTTCGTTAACCAAATCCACCCTTTTGGGATTGGCAAGGTAACACATCGGCCAATCCACCCTTTTGGGACTGGCGAGGGGCGTGTCAATTAGACATTGCCAAGAGCTGGGTTTCCTAGCATATAACTATATACATAATTCCCTAAGTTCCATTATGCTTGCTTTAACATTGAGTCATCGACCTCTAGTGTTCTAGGGCTGTCCTAACTCCTAAAAGACATCCTATCCTCATGATGCATGCTTATATATATAAGAATGGCTTAACTATAATCATTGGATCCCTTAGAAACACAAAACTTCCAACTCTGCCAGGTTTCATTCGAATACTTGCTGTGGTATTCGAATGAAATCCCTCGGAGTTCTTTCATTCGACTATAATAGGCTTTCATTCGACTGAACTCCCTCGGCATTCATTCATTCGAATACGGGCCATTCATTCGATTGAAATTCCTAAAATTCGCCTTCATTCGACTGCGGCGGAATTCATTCGAAGGAAAGCTCGATTGGGCTTGCATTCGACTGAATTCCTTTCGTATTCGGATGCAGACTACAAAAATCGCCTCCCGAGACTCCAGATCGTAAATTCTTACTGTTCCTAGGGTTCCAAGTAGTACAGTTATGCGTTTCAATTTTCCACCGTTCACAAAACCCTTTTTACACAGTATCCCCCCAAAATACTACTTAACAGTTCTACAGTCAAATACACAAATAGGCACATATACAGTTAAAAACTAAACCACATAGACAGTGGGCTTAGGGTTACCCACTTCCTATGTGCTCCCCGATCCGAGATTTACGATGAGGAAACCGTCCTCGCCACGGGAGTATATTCCTCCTATTTTTCCTAAGCGTGATAACAGATCCACGATGTGCCGGCGTGACACTGATAGCGTGAATCCTAAGTATTTTCCTCTCCTGACTTCTGAGGGTGGCATTAAGCCTTTTATAGGCACGCCCCCTCAGACTCCCTCCCTTCTCTGTTCCGTTTTCTTTCTTTTATTTTTATTTTTATTTTACAAAATTTTAATATTATTTCATTATTTTATAAAACAACAAATCGATTATTTTCCGCGCACGCACGGCCGTCCTAAAATATTTCGAGCACGTCCTTGCGATTTATCAGTCTTCCCCTAACCATCCCTTGACATACTATACTCATCCGAAAATCCAAATGCAGGTAAAATTCTTGTAAGGAAAAGGCTGGGATGTTACATTCCACCCTCCTTACAAAAACTTCGTCCCCGAAATTTCGTACCTTGAAATAGTTTCGGGTACGCCGCCTTCATGTCCTCTTCCAATTCCCAAGTTTGCTCCTCGACCTTCCCGTTCTCCCAGATGACGCGTACCATCGGGATCTTCTTATTACGCGTCTTCCATGTCTTGCGATCTATAATCTTCTGAGGCATCAGCGGCAAGGCTAGATCTTCCCTTAGTATGACTTTCTCTGGTTCCAGTACGTGATCTGGAGAAGCGTAGTACTTCCTTAGCTGAGACACATGAAATACAGCGTGAACATTGGCCAGGTTTGGTGGGAGGGCTACGCGGTATGCTACAGGTCCCACACGAGCCAGGATTTGAAAGGGCCCAATGAACCTGGGGCTTAGTTTCCTAATCTTCATAGCTCTCCCGATGCCCATGGTAGGGGTGATTTTGATAAGAACGTGATCCCCTTCTTGGAACTCGAGGGGTCTTCTACGGTTGTCGGCATAACTCTTCTGACGATTCTGAGCCGTGAGGATTCTCTGCCTAATTCGTTGTATACATTCTTCTGCATCTTGAGTCTCCTCGGGTCCCAAGTACCTGTACTTGTGGCCTTCATTCCAGCAGAGGGGTGACGGGCACTTTCGATCGTAAAGGGCTTCAAAGGGAGCCATGCCAATGCTTGCATGGTGGCTGTTATTATATGAGAACTCGATGAAGGGTAACAGCTCATCCAAGTACCCAGGTAGGTCCAGGGCACAGGCTCGCAGCATGTCTTCTAATGTCTGAATCGTTCGTTCTGTCTGAGGGTGATAAGTTGTGCTCAAGTTGAGTTCCATATGCCTTTTGAAAGGCTGTCCAAAATTGGGATGTGAACCGCGGATCCCTATCTGACACAATAGATGAAGGTACTCCATGTAGTCGCACCACCTCCTGGATATAAAGTTGCACCAGCTTTTCCAAGGAGTAATTCATTCGTACCGAGATGAAATGGGCTGACTTGGTTAGCCTATCCACGATTATCCATATGGCATCTACGCCTTTTGCGGTGCACGGCAGTCCCGACACGAAGTCCATCGAGATGCCGTCCCATTTCCACTTCGGCACCTCCAGAGGGTGTAGCAATCCGGGCGGTTTCTGGCTCCACCTTTACCTTCTGACAAACTAATCATTTTTGCACGAAATCCTCCACGTCCCGCTTGAGGCCAGGCCACCAAAACATCTCCTTCAGGTTATGGCACATTTTGGTGATTCCAGGGTGCATCGTAAATTTGCTTTTGTGTCCTTCGTGCAGAATATCTTTCCGTAAGGTCCCCTCATTAGGTATGCAGACTCGATCGTTAAAGCGCAGAACTCCTTCGTTGTCCACCTTGGCCTCTTTGACCTTACCCTCGCACACGGCCTTAACAAACGTTTGCCAAAGATCTTCTTGGCAGTGTTTTTGGGCCTCCATTATTCGCTGCCTGAAACTGCTGGTAATCCGCAACGGGCCAAGTTGGATGCTGCCCTTACGTCTGATGATTCCCAAATTAAGGTCGCGAAATTCTTCTAGCAATTTTAACTCCTCTATCATCATCTGTGCCGCATGTAGCGCCTTTCTGCTTAAGGCATCGGCTACCACGTTGGCTTTTCCCGGATGATATCGGAGCTCGAAGTCATAGTCCTTCAGAAATTCCATCCACCTCCTCTGCCTTATGTTTAACTCCTTCTGATCGAAGAGGTATTGAAGACTTTTATGGTCAGAAAACACCTCAAACTTTACCCCATACAGATAGTGTCACCAAATCTTCAGGGGGAACACTACGGCAGCTAATTCCAGGTCGTGGGCTGGGTAATTCACTTCGTGGGGTCTCAACTGCCTCGACGCGTAAGCCACCACTTGACGATTTTGCATAAGTACACACCCTAACCCCAGCCTTGATGCATCGCAGTATACTTCACACGGTATATGCGGATTTGGCAGGATCAACACTTGGGCGATGGTTAGTTTTCCCTTGAGCTTGTAGAAGCTTTCTTCACATTCCGGTGTCCATTCATATTTGGCCTCCTTGTGGGTAAGCTTGGTGAGGGGCAACGCTATCTGGGAAAATCCTTCAATGAACCTTCGGTAATAGCCTACAAAACCCAGGAAGCTTCTAAGCTCCGTGACTGAGGCAGGTCTCTCCCAATCTCTTACGGCAGCTACCTTACTGGGATCCACCGAGACTCCTTGTTCAGACACCATATGCCCTAAAAATTTCACCTCCTTCATCCAAAATTCGCACTTGGAGAGCTTAGCATATAACTGTCTCTCCCTCAAGATATCCAACACCAACCCGAGATGTTTCGCGTAGTCCTCTTCCGTCTTGGAGTTCACCAGGATATCATCTATAAAAACTATCACGCAGTCGTCTAGGTGGGCTCGGAAGATCCGGTGCATGTAGTCCATGAAGATCGCAGGGGCATTTGTCAATCCAAACGACATTACCGTAAACTCGTAATGGCCATAACGGGTCCTGAACGCGGTCTTAGGAATGTCTTCATCAGCCACTCTTATCTGGTGGTAGCCTGAACGCAAGTCAATTCTAGTAAATACTCTAGCACCCCTCAGTTGATCCATTAAATCATCGATCCTGGGCAGTGGGTACTTGTTCTTGATGGTCACCTTATTCAACTGCCGATAGTCTATGCACAACCGCATGGAACCGTCCTTCTTTACGAACAGGACCGGGGCTCCCCATGGTGACGCGCTGGGTCGGATAAATCGTTTGTCTAACAACTCCTCCAACTGCTATTTCAGCTCTTGCAGCTCCACCGTAGACATACGGTATGGTGCCATTGAGATGGGTCCAGCTCCGAGAATCAGACTAATAGAAAATTCCACTTCCCTCTTCGGGGGGAGCTCCGGAATCTCTTCTGGAAATACATCTGGCTACTGGCACACTACAGGAATGTGGGGTACTTCCTGGACTACCTCCACTCCCGACGAGGCCAAGAAGATAAAGTTCTGATTTTCCATTGGACAGCAATAAAGAATTACCGACTCGTCCGGAGGAGGTAATGGGGCCGGTGCTTGCGGTGGAAAGATTACCATTCTATTGGCACAGTCCAGAATTACTCGATTGTCACCTAACCAGTCCATTCTGAGAATGATATCCAAGCCTACTAAGGGTAAGCAGATGAGATCGGCTACAAACATCCTTTCTTGCAAGTGAAGTGGGCATTGGAGACAGACTTGACGCGTCTCGACCGGGGGTGCGGCAGGAGTAGACACTCTTAGGGTATACGGTAACGCTACGGATTCAGATTTAATTTACTAACATTGCTATACGAAATAAAAGAGTGCGAAGCTCCCAAATCATATAACACAATCAAAGGGCTACTTAGCATAGTACACTTACCCAAAATCAAGCCCTCGGCGTCCTCAGCTTCTTCTCCCGACATGGTGAAAACCCGTCCTTAATGTTGGGCGGGTGGCAGATAAGCTGAACATTGTCGGGCCAGATGGCCCCCTTGGCCACACCTGTAGCATACATTCCGCCCGGCTCTGCATTCCCCGGCATGGGACCTTCCGCACTTCGGGCAAGGCGGCCTGAAATCCCTGCCCTGTTGGACTCCTGGGGCTCCTTGACCCATCCCCCTCGGGATGCCACCCTGCGGCTGTGGTCGGGCTGCATACTGGGGCGGTGGAGGCCGAGCAAATTGCTGCGGGGGTCTGGGGAAACCGACTCCACCAGGGACTGGGGGTCACGGGGCCCATTGCTGTGGTCGCGGATGAGTCTGTCCCCCATCCCTATTAGGGAACGGTGCCTGATAAAATCCCCTCTGCCTCTGTACCTGCGAAGGGCGTCCCTGTTCCTCCATCTTCCTCTTGTTTCTTGCATTGCAGGCCTTGGTCAGATTCTTGGCCGATTCTTCCAAAGTCATGCACTTACTTACCAGGAGAGCATAATCCTGGATATCCCAATGGTTGATAGCCATCTGGAGTTCGTCCCTTAGTCCCCGCTGGAATTTCCCACATTTCCATGCCTCCGTAGGGTGCAACTGATACGTGGAAGAGTAGCGGTACATCTTTTCAAAGACTGATGTATACTCCGCAACCGTCATATCTCCTTGTTGCAACGCTAAAAATTCCGTTTCTTTCAGATCCTGAGCCCCTTGGGGAAATACTTGTTCAGGAGGGCTTCGATGAACCGTTCCCAAGTGATAGAATTCTCTTGCTGCTCCAGAAGAGGCCTTGTTAAGTTCCACCAGGCTCAGGCGTCACCTCTCAATTTTCTTGTCGCGAAGCAGACCTTCTGCGCCCCGGTGCAATGAACATCCTCAAAAATTTGCTCCATTTCAGCTATCCAATTATGGAGGAGCTCTGGGTCCAGCAGCCCCTCGAAGATTGGAGGATTAGCCTTCCCAAACTCCATGAATTTCCTAGCTTCCGCCTCCTCCACTGTCGGAGTAGGGTTCCGAGGTGCGGTAGCAGCCGCAATCCGAGCAGTGGCTTCGGCTTGAACTTCAGTAGCCCGAGCCATCTCCCTAAGAATTTCAGCAAGATCCGGTGTTTCCATTGTGTGCGGCGTATAATCACGTCTAGGCGGCATGGCTGGTCCAAGGTACCTGCGCATATCCCGAGTTGATCAGGCTCAAGAAAAGCAAGCACACATATCTCCACACATACAGCCTAGCAAGATATATACACCGAAGCCCGTACTCGGAAGCATAGTGCAGCTCAGTCCCTAGGCTCACATAGGACTAAAACGCTCTGATACCAACTACAACACCCTAGCTAACTGCCCATGCTCGAGCCATGTGCAACGCTCGCTAGGTTGTTGATCCATTGGTGGGATATTCATAACCCTTAGCCTTTTCACAGATACGATTTACAACAAAATACGGACCATTTTTATTTTGGAACATAACTAATAATTGCGTACGTATACAAAATATGAGCCGTGCTTGAATGTGAACATATATATTACAAACGGTAGAGCATAAGCTTAGCGGACAGAGTATTCATGTCCCGGAGGTCTAAAATAAACAGGTACATGGTCCATTACACATAACTGCATCAATAATAATAGAGTAGTCTACATACACCCATCATACATAGATAGACACAAAACAAGTACTCCAAAATAAAGCAAGGCTGCTGAGTTCTTGAGCGGAATCCACTACCCGTACGGGATGCACTGCTTCACGGCTCGGCGGGTGGCGCTTCTGGGTACTCCTCGTACCCCGTATAATCCTCGTTTGCTCTTGGAAGCATAAGTGAGTGGGGGGAATCCTTTTAACTCACTTATCAACCGGCCGCTCAGGTGTGTTTCTAAGTGAACATGCATACTAATATCCTACTAATTATTATCTGGCCTGCGTCCTGAACGGCTTTATCTACTTTACTAGGTGACTGGGGGACTAGTCTTGCTTATCTAAGTTCTCGTGCTTATGAATCCTACAATTCAGTTAAAATTAAGCTATCTGTCTCGGGTCGTTCCCTTGACGTTACATCATACGCAAACATCCATGACTATGCATATATACTTTATCACATACATACTGACATACATATAGCTGTTCATTCATCACATCAATACACGTACATATTCTTTATGCTTTATGCTTGGGGGACTTGGGGATCTCTTACGCATACCGACTCACTCGGGTTAGCAACCTTCTTTTCCTTTCTTTATTCTTTTAGATATGACGTCAACCTTTCCTTCACCTCTTATTGCTTCGATGAGCAATCTTTACTTTAGCTTTAACTTTAACTTTCTTTGTGCCGTTAACCTCTGTGAATCAATCCACCCTTTTGGGATTAATCCGTTAACCAAATTCACCCTTTTGGGATCTGGCAAGGTAACACATTTCCTTCCTTGTGTCCTTAACCTCTGCGAACTAATCCACCCTTTTGGGATTGTTTCGTTAACCAAATCCACCCTTTTGGGATTGGCAAGGTAACACATCGGCCAATCCACCCTTTTGGGACTGGCGAGGGGCGTGTCAATTAGACATTGCCAAGAGCTGGGTTTCCTAGCATATAACTATATACATAATTCCCTAAGTTCCATTATGCTTTCTTTAACATTGAGTCATCGACCTCTACTGTTCTAGAGCTGTCCTAACTCCTAAAAGACATCCCATCCTCATGATGCATGCTTACTCGCGGCCTTCATTCCAGCAGAGGGTTGACGGGCACTTTCGACCGTAAAGGGCTTTAAAGGGAGCCATGCCAATGCTCGCATGGTGGTTGTTATTATATGCGAACTCGATGAAGGGTAGCAGCTCATCCCAGTACCCAGGCGGGTCTAGGGCACAGGCTCGCAGCATGTCTTCTAATGTCTGAATCGTTTGTTCCGTCTGCCCATCCGTCTGAGGGTGATAAGCTGTGCTCAGGGCCAGTTGAGTTCCATATGCCTTTTGAAAGTCTGTCCAAAATTGGGATGTGAACCACGGATCCCTATCTGACACAATAGATGAAAGTACTCCATGTAGTCCCACCGCCTCCTGGATATAAAGTTGCACCAACTTTTCTAAGGAGTAATTCATTCGTACCGAGATGAAATGGGCTGACTTGGTTAGCCTATCCACGATTACCCATATGGCATCTACGCCTTTTGCGGTGCGTGGCAGTCCCGACACGAAGTCCGTCGAGATGCCGTCCCATTTCCACTCCGGCACCTCCAGAAGGTGTAGCAATCCGGGCAGTTTCTGGTGCTCCACCTTTACTTTCTGACAAACTAAGCATTTTTGCACAAACTCCTCCACGTCCCGCTTGAGGCCAGGCCACCAGAACATCTCCTTCAAGTTATGGTACATTTTGGTGATTCTAGGGTGCATCGTAAATTTTCTTTTGTGTCCTTCACGCAGCATATCTTTCCGTAAGGTGCCTTTATTAGGTACGCAGACTCGATCGTTAAAGCGCAGAACTCCTGCGTTGTCCACCTTGGCCTCTTTGACCTTCCCCTCGCGCACGGCCTTAACAAACGTTTGCCAAAGATCTTCTTGGCAGTGTTTTTGGGCCTCCATTATTCGCTGCCTGAAACTGCTGGTAATCCACAACGGGCCAAGTTGGATGCTGCCCTTATGTCTGATGATTCCCAAATTAAGGTCGCGAAATTCTTCTAGCAATTTTAACTCCTCTACCATCATCTGTGCCGCATGTAGCGCCTTTCTACTTAAGGCATCGGCTACCACATTGGCTTTTCCCGGATGATATCGGAGCTTGAAGTCATAGTCCTTCAAAGATTCCATCCACCTCCTCTGCCTCATGATTAACTCCTTCTGATCGAAGAGGTATTGCAGACTTTTATGGTCGAAAAACACTTCAAACCTTACCCCATATAGATAGTGTCGCCAAATCTTAAGGGTGAACACTACGGCAGCTAATTCTAGGTCATGGGTTGGGTAATTCACCTCGTGGGGTCTCAACTGCCTTGACGCGTAAGCCACCACTTGAAAATTTTGCATAAGTACACACCCTAACCCCAGCCTTGATGCATCGCAGTATACTTCACACGGTATATGCGGATCCGGTAGGATCAACACTGGGGCGGTGCTCAGTTTTCCCTTGAGCTTGCAGAAGCTTTCTTCACATTCCGGCGTCCATTCATATTTGACCTCCTTGCGGGTAAGCTTGGTGAGGGGCAACGCTATCTGGGAAAATCCTTCGATGAATCTTCGGTAATAGCCTGCAAAACCCAGGAAGCTTCTAAGCTCCGTGACTGAGGCAGGTCTCTCCGAATCTCTTACGGCAGCTACCTTACTGGGATGCACCGAGACTCCTTGTTCGGACACCATATGCCGTAAAAATTTCACCTCCTTCATCCAAAATTCGCACATGGAGAGCTTAGCATATAACTGTCTCTCCCTCAAGATATCCAACACCAACCCGAGATGTTTCTCATGGTCCTCTCCCGTCTTGGAGTACACCAGGATGTCATCTATAAAGACTATCACGCACTCGTCTAGGTGGGCTCGGAAGATCCGGTGCATGTAGTCCATGAAGATCGCAGGGGCATTTGTCAACCCGAACGACATTACCGTAAACTTGTAATGGCCATAATGGGTCCTGAACGCGGTCTTAGGAATGTCTTCATCAGCCACTCTTATCTGGTGGTAGCCTGAACGCAAGTCAATTCTGGTAAATACTCTGGCACCCCTCAGTTGATCCATTAAATCGTCTATCCTGGGTAGTGGGTACTTGTTCTTGATGGTCACCTTATTCAACTGCCGATAGTCTATGCACAACTGCATGGAATCGTCCTTCTTCTTTACAAACAGGACCGGGGCTCCCCATGGTGACGCGCTGGGTCAGATAAATCGTTTGTCTAACAATTCCTCCAACTGCTTCTTCAGCTCTTGCAGCTCCACCGTAGACATACGGTATGGTGCCATTGAGATGGGTCCAGCTCCGGGTATCAGACTAATGGAAAATTCCACTTCCCTCTTCGGGGGAAGCTCCAAAATCTCTTCTGGAAATACATCTGGGTACTGGCACACTACAAGAATGTGGGCTACTTCCTGGACTACCTCCACTCCCGACGAGGCCAAGAAGATAAAGTTCTGATTTTCCATTGGACAGCAATAAAGAATTACCAACTCGTCCGGAGGAGGTAATGGGGCCGGTGCTTGCGTCCATTCCGAGAATGATATCCAAGCCTACTAAAGGTAAGCAGATGAGATCGGCTACAAACATCCTGTCTTGCAAGTGAAGTGGGCATTGGAGACAGACTTGACGCGTCTCGACCGGGGGTGCGGTAGGAGTAGACACTCTTAGGGTATACGGTAATGCTACGGGATTCACATTTAATTTACTAACACTGCTATACGAAATAAAAGAGTGCGAAGCTCCCGAATCATATAACACAATCAAAGGACTACCTAACATGGTACACTTACCCAAAATCAAGCCCTCGGCGTCCTCAGCTTCTTCTCCCGACATGGTGAAAACCCGTCATTGCTGCTGGGTGGGCGGCAGATAAGCTGAACATTGTCGGGCCAGATGGCCCCCTTGGCCACACCTATAGCATACATTCCGCCCGGTTCTGCATTCGCCGGCATGGGACCTTCCGCACTTCGGGCAAGGCGGCCCGAAATCCCTGCCCTGTTGGACTCCTGGGGCTCCTTAACCCATCCCCCTCGAGATGCCACCCTGCGGCTGTGGTCGGGCTGCATACTGGGGCGGTGGAGGCCGAGCAAATTACTGCGGGGGTCTGGGGAAACCGACTCCACCAGGGGCTAGGGGTCGTGGTGCCCATTACTGTGGTCGCGGATGAGTCTGTCCCCCATCCTTATTAGGGAACGGTGCCTGATAAAATCCCCTCTGCCTCTGTACCTGCGAAGGGCCTCCCTGTTCCTCCATCTTCCTCTTGTTTCTTGCATTGCGGGCCTTGGTCAAATTCTTGGCTGATTCCTCCAAAGTCATGCACTTGCTTACCAGGAGAGCATAATCCTGGATATCCCAATGGTTGATAGCCATCTGGAGTTCCTCCCTTAGTCTCCGCTGGAATTTCCCACATTTCCATGCCTCCGTAGGGTGCAACTGATACGTGGAAGAGTAGCGGCACATCTTTTCAAAGACTGATGTATACTCCACAACCGTCATATCTCCTTGTTGCAACGCTAAAAATTCCGTCTCTTTCAGATCCCTGAGCCCCTTGGGGAAATACTTGTTCAGGAGGGCTTCGATGAACCGTTCCCAAGTGATAGGACTCTCTTGCTGCTCTAGAAGAGGCCTTGTTGAGTTCCACCAGGCTCGGCCGTCACCTCTCAATTTTCTTGTCGCGAAGCGGACCTTCTGCGCCCCGGTGCAATGAACATCCTCAAAAATTTGCTCCATTTCAGCTATCCAATTATGGAGGAGCTCTGGGTCCGGCAGCCCCTCGAAGATTGGAGGATTAGCCTTCCCAAACTCCGTGAACTTCCTGGCTTCCGCCTCCTCCACTGTCGGACTAGGGTTCCGAGGTGCAGTAGTAGCCGCAATCTGAGCGGTGGCTTCGGCTTGAACTTGAGTAGCCCGAGCCATCTCCCTAAGAATTTCAGCAAGATCCAGCGTTTCCATTGTGCGCGGCGTATAATCACGTCTAGGCGGCATGGCTGGTCCAAGGTACCTGCGCATATCCCGAGTTGATCAGGCTCAAGAAAAGCAAGCACATATATCTCCACACATACAGCCTAGCAAGATATATACACCGAAGTCCGTACTCGGAAGCATAGTGCAGCTGAGTCCCTAGGCTCACATAGGACTAAACCGCTCTGATACCAACTACAACACCCTAGCTAACTGCCTATGCTCGAGCCATGTGCAACGCTCGCTAGGTTGTTGATCCATTGGTGGGATATTCATAACCCTTAGCCTTTTCGCTCATACAATTTACAACAAAATACGGACCATTTTTATTTTGGAACATAACTAATAATTGTGTACGTATACAAAATATGAGCCGTGCTTGAATGTGAACATATATATTACAAACGGTAGAGCATAAGCTTAGCGGGCAAAGTATTCATGTCCAAGAGGTCTAAAATAAACAGGTACATGGTCCATTACACATAATTGCATCAATAATAGCAGAGTAGTCTACATACACCCATCATACATAGATAGACACAAAACAAGTACTCCAAAATAAAGCAAGGCTGTTGAGTTCTTGAGCGGAATCCACTACCCGTACGGGATGCACTGCTTTATGGCTCGGCGGGTGGCGCTTCTGGGTACTCCTCGTAGCCTGTATAATCCTCGTTTGCTCCTGGAAGCATAAGTGAGTAGGGGTGAGAACTTGTGTCCTCAGTGGTTTACCCTGAGCATCGGGGAATCCTTTTAACTCACTTATCAATCGGCCGCTCAGGTGTTTCTAAGTGAACATGCATACTAATATCCTACTAATTATTATCTGGCCTGCGTCCTGAACGGTTTTATCTACTTTACTAGGTGACTGGGGGACTAGTCATGCTTATCTAAGTTCTCGTGCTTATGAATCCTACAATTCAGTTAAAATTAAGCTATCTGTCTCGGGTCGTTCCCTTGACGTTACATCATACGCAAACATCCATGACTATGCATATATACTTTATCACATACATACTGACATACATATAGCTGTTCATTCATCACATCAATACACATACATATTCTTTATGCTTTATGCTTGGGGGACTTGGGGATCTCTTACGCATACCGGCTCACCCGGGTTAGCGTCCTTCTTCTCCTTTCTTTATTCTTTTAGGTATGACGTCAACCTTTCCTTCACCTCTTATTGCTTCGATGAGCAATCTTTACTTTAACTTTAACTTTAACTTTCTTTGTGCCGTTAACCTCTGCGAATCAATCCACCCTTTTGGGATTAATCTGTTAACCATATCCACCCTTTTGGGATCTGGCAAGGTAACACATTTCCTTCCTTGTGTCCTTAACCTCTGCGAACTAATCCACCCTTTTGGGATTATTTCGTTAACCAAATCCACCCTTTTGGGATTGGCAAGGTAACACATCGGCCAATCCACCCTTTTGGGACTGGCGAGGGGCGTGTCAATTAGACATTTCCAATAGCTGGGTTTCCTAGCATATAACTATATACATAATTCCCTAAGTTCCATTATGCTTGCTTTAACATTGAGTCATTGACCTCTAGTGTTCTAGGGCTGTCTTAACTCCTAAAAGACATCCCATCCTCATGATGCATGCTTATATATATAAGAATGGCTTAACTATAATCATTGGATCCCTTAGAAACACAAAACTTCCAACTCTGCCAAGTTTCATTCGAATACTTGTTGTGGTATTCGAATGAAATCCCTCGGAGTTCTTTCATTCGACTATAATAGGCTTTCATTCGACTGAACTCCCTCGGCATTCATTCATTCGAATACGGGGCATTCATTGGATTGAAATCCCTAAAATTCGCCTTCATTCGACTGCGGCGGAATTCATTCGAAGGAAAGCTCGATTGGGCTTGCATTCGACTGAATTCCTTTCGTATTCAAATGCACACTACAAAAATCGCCTCCCGAGACTCCAGATCGTAAATTCTTACTGTTCCTAGGGTTCCAAGTAGTACAGTTATGCATTTCAATTTTCCACCGTTCACAAAACCCTTTTTACACAGTATCCCCCCAAAATACTACTTAACAGTTCTACAATCGAATACACAAATAGGCACATATACAGTTAAAAACTAAACCACATAGACAGTGGGCTTAGGGTTACCCACTTCCTATGTGCTCCCCGATCCGAGATTTACGATGAGGAGACCGTCCTCGTCACGGGAGTATATTCCTCCTATTTTTCCTAAGCGCGATAACAGATCCACGATGTGCCGGCGTGACACTGACAGCGTAAATCCTAAGTATTTTCCTCTCCTGACTTCTGAGGGTGGCATTAAACCTTTTATAGGCACGCCCCCTCATACTCCCTCCTCTCTCTGTTCCGTTTTCTTTCTTTTCTTTTTATTTTTATTTTACAAAATTTTAATATTATTTCATTATTTTATACAACACCAAATCGATTATTTTCCGCGCACGCACGGCCATCCTAAAATATTTCGAGCACGTCCTTGCGATTTATCAGTCTTCCCCTAACCATCCCTTGACATACTATACTCATCTAAAAATCCAAATGCAGGTAAAATTCTTGTAAGGAAAAGGCTGGGATGTTACACCCTCAACTCGGGCTTCAATCCGCGCTGACACTTCCTACATTTCCAGCCCTCATTAGGGTGGATCCTGTATATCTGAGAATACCGGCAGAGCTTCTCAAAGGTAGCAGTGTACTCTGCGACCGTCATATTTCCCTACTTCAGCTCTAAGAACTCAGCCTCCTTTCTGTCTTGCAGTTCCTGTGGAAAATTCTTGTCCATGAAGGCCAACTTGAACTGATCCCAAGTAGCCTGATACTCTTCCTGCTCAAACTGGGGCCTGGTCATGTCCCACCATTCCCCCGCTGCTCCTTCTAACTTCCTTGAAGCGAACTTGATCTTCTGAGGATCGGTGCACGGGATATCCTCAAAGATCTGCTCCAGCTTGTGGATCCAGCTGTGTACTAGGTCAGGGTCCATCAACCCTTCAAACACCGGTGGGTTAGCCCGGTTGAAATCTCTATACCTCAGGGCCTCGATCTCCTGAGATGTCTGAGGTGCGTTACGTTGGGCATTAGAGGCTGCCATATGTGCGGTAGCCTGGGCCTGGGCCTAGGTAGCCGCGGCCACCTGCCTAAGAACCTCTGCAAGATCTACAGGTTCCGGAGTGCGCTGTGTAGTATCTCTACGGGGCGGCATGCCTAATGTGTAGTAACTGCACAATTCTGAGTTGATCAGTCTCAAGAAAGACAAGTACACCTTAGCACATACCACTTAGCTAGAACATACAACGTAATCATGCTCGAAAGCATAGTGCAGCTCAATCCTCAGGCTTCTTTGGACCAACCTGCTCTGATACCAAATGAAACACCCTAGCTAGTTGCATACGCTTAAGTCGCACGCAAGCTCACTAGGTTGTTTACTACCTGGTGGGAATACCTTAGTCCCTCGTTAATTTCGTAAATAGTTGATTAAGAAAATAGGGACCGATTTTAAACTTTTCATTTGCATTGATTAATTACTAAAATAGAGCCATGCGTAGGAAGGGACAAGTATAACAAGCGGTAGAGCCTTTGGGCTTAGCGGATAATAGTATAGAGATAAGGCATAAAATATACATACATTTGGTCCATCAAAAGATCATGTAATTATAATTACAATAAGTAAGTACAAATAGCATGTACATAATCCAAAAGTATCATATACAGAATCCCAAAATACATCGCATCAAAATACAAGGGCTACTGGAACACTACTCAGTATGCCCTTGGCAAAAATCCTGTATCCGGCTATCTCTGAGTCCACATCCTGTCATAGCCACTCATGGCTCCTTGGTCTGCTCGTCAGCGTCCTCGTAATATGAGTCGTCATATGTCCCTGAAGTCATAAGGCAATGGGAGTGAGAACAGTAGGTTCTCAGTGGAAATAACTTTAGTTCCTGTGGATCTCGTGTCATATTAGGTCGGACTTCAGGCCGCTCAGAGATTTCTAAGTGTGCATATATACTAAACATCCTACTGATTATTATCTGGCCTATGTTCTGAAGGCTTTATCTACGTTACTAGGTGATAGGGGAATTACTCTTGCTTACTACGTTCTCGTGCTTATTAACATTACGTGTACATACATAGCCGTCTCGAGCATTCTTTTAACGGTAATTAAAGAATAGCAGTTACATAAAATCATGCATATCAGAATGTACATGTTGTTGGAATATATGTTATTCTCACCATAGCATTGCCCTCTTTTGACCCTGCTATGACGGAATAACCTCGCACTATCCAAGTAGGCCCTCTTTCGACCTTCCTGCGGTGGGCTTTCACCTGCCGCGTTTCCTCTATGACCCCTCGGTAATGGGAGGATATTGTACCCCCACCTAGCATTGCCCTCTTTCGACCGTGCTAGGCGTGGTAACCGCACACCCTGCAGGGATGCCATATAGACACCACCTGTGGCGGGCTTCCATCTTCAGTATGTTCCTCGGACCTACTGAAATGGGCTTGTTATTTGGCTCTCGTGATCACGGCCTCAGAATTTTCAACAGCATTTCAGAATTTCACTTCTTTTCGGTACTTGCAGCATGTCATGACTTGTTTCCTATTGTTCATTTCATAATCTTTACTTATCTCATAATTACTTCTAGTTCTTTAGCTTTCCTTATCATAAAATGCATGGAATGCATATACTTCACATATTTCATTCACAAATGACAATTACAGCATTGAGTGCTAGACTATGGGCTTCAAAATAGCTTCCATGAACACTTCGGTCACTCTCCGCAGACTTGGCGATTCCAGGGAACCTCCGCGGAACCCACGCAGACACTCTCCAGGGAAACACTTAGCACTATCCCAGGTGTTGCTCAACAACTCTCTAGACTACTCTCAGTCTATCTCCGCGGAACAACTCCCACTCAGCACCATCCCAGGGGCCGCTCAACAACTCTCTAGGATACTCTCGTTCTATCTTCGCGGAACAACTTCCACTCAGCACCATCCCAGGCATCGCTCAACAACTCTCTAGGCTGCTCTCAGTCTATCTCCGTGGAACAACTCCCACTCAGCACCATCCCAGGCGCCACTCAACAACTAGACTACTCTCAGTCTATCTCCGTGGAACAACTTCCACTCGGCACCAGGTTGCTCTCGGTCTATCAATGCGGAACAACTCCCACTCAGCACCATCCCAGGCACCGCTCAACAACTCTCTAGGCTACTCTCATTCTATCTCCGCGGAACAACTTCCACTCAGCACCATCCCAGGCGCCGCTCAACAACTAGACCACTCTCGGTCTATCTCCGCGGAACAACCCATCCACGGTCACTGGGCGAAACTGAAAACTGATTTCCTTATTTTCCTTCCTTTCTCTTCCCCTTTCCCCATGGTTACTCCTTGAGGTTTTTGTAACATTCCAGATTTTCCCCTTATGGAAATTTCGCTTAAATCCTAATTTTGCTTAATTAAAAGCACATTAGAGGCGATTATTTGGACTGGAAAAAAAATTATTTAGAAAATTAATTACTTCCAAATGCCAGTCCAATGATGGTTTCTTGATCTCGCGGAGTGTCGCAAGGTCCCTGCTAAATTTCGTCGAAAATCAGAATTTCGGTAGACCCCCAAGGTATCTGTGAAGATTACCCTCCGGGCAATAAATTCACGAATGCCTTAACCTGACATACCACTATGATCAGGGAAATTAGTCAGTCGCGGATATGTACCCGAAATATTTTTAGGATATTCCTACACGAGCGACTAACGATCAAACGTGATCGAAGTTGTACAGGAAACCTTAATGGTTATCTATATGCTACGATACTTTCTAAAATAATAATATAACAAGATAATATAATATAATATATATAGATACATATAATACAAAGTTATAATATATAATACTTACAGTGGCCACTGCGGATGAATACATATATATATATATGTATATAACATATAATATATAATATATAATGTGTAATCTATAATAGGAA
>QANU01033982.1:0-53936 GCA_003254905.1 Nissolia schottii
GTTAGTATCACTATAAGATACATGGACCAAATCTTTATGAGATTATGAAATAATCTTACATAAGCCACCACCCTTTTCTTTTTCAACTTATTTCCTGCTTTCCTAGGAGTAGCTCGTAGCTCGTAGCTTTTGCTTAACCCTATCATACTCTTTTCTCCCCTTTCTGCACTGTAACCTGCACTGTAATCCTTCGTCCTTGGCAAGGAAATTGTAATCAAAAGTCACCATTCAGTGATTCATAAATATTATTACTATTTCTGTCCTTCACTTCCCATTCTTTTCTCAATTGAGAATTCATGCACAAGTTCTTTACCAAGAACATTGCAATCACTTGTCCCATTTAGAACAATCTTTTGCGTTTGCGCCGAGAGATTTCCCAAAATTATTTCGTGTGAAACAACATCTGGATATAATTGTGTTCAGATGCATTGAATTATCAATGAATCTAAAAATGAAAAAATAACTAACATTGGGGAACAAAGGGAGTAGTTCACAACGACTCGATGGTGGAGGTGTGCAACAAAGCTCTGGATGGTGGTGTAGTTGCAAAGGCCTTAGCAATGAGAGAGGTTATTAGGTCACTGTTTTGGGGTTTGTTGCTCTTTCAAGGAATGATGGTGGTGGTGCCTACTAGGGGTGAACATGGGTTGAATCTGACCTGCCGATCCGACCCAACCCACCCGCTTGGGTCGGGTTGAGTCGGGTCGGCGGGTCAGATCCAATGGATCTGACATATTATATAGGTCGAGTCTCGGGTCCTTACTTCTTAACCGACCCTACCCGCCGACCCGCCTATATATATTATTTTTAATTGTTAAAATATGGTTATTTTAAATTAAAAAATAGATTTTTTAATTTAAAATATAGGTGTCTATTTTTTTAAAAAAATAATAGCTATTTTCTATTAAAAAATGTATTTTTTTTAAAAGAAATTGATTGTTTTAAAAAAAATTAGTTTTTTTTTAAAAAAAGGAGGGCGAGTCACCCGTCGACCCGCCTAACTCGACCCAACTCGGGCGGGTGACGGGTCTGGCGGGTACCTGTAAAAAAATTATCGATTTTACCCGACCCAACCCATCTGCTGATAGGCGGGTCGGATTAGTGACATGGACGGGTCCTACACTACCCGACCCATGTTCACCCCTAGCGCCTACAAAAGAGTGAGTGGGGGAATAGAATGGGGGGGGGGGTAGTAGAACGCATGAGAGGGGAAGACATGAGGACAACAACTTTTGAGAGAAAATCTAATGAAATGGTGCATGATGCACATTTCCTTAAATCGAAATATAAGAAAAGGGAACTCATCGGCATGTATACTAGGTCACATCAAGTAAAAAAAAGGAAGTTGAGTGTTGAACCCTCAAGGAAACTATTAATTACCAAATCAACAAGTAAAAATGTAATTTATACTAACACAAATTGGCAATCGAAAGAAGTTAAATACCAACTAGACAATAAATCAAGAATTAAAATAAGTGATCAATGTGCAATAAAACGGATTTGAGAACAAATGGTAAAAGGTGCACTAGGGAAATGACTTCGTCCTAACAATCTATTTCAATAATTATTGGTAAATCACACTTAAATGTTTGTTTATCGGTCAAAATTTCTCATGTAAACAATAATCTCTCTCAAGCAAATTTGAGTGATAACTCGATCTCTCTGAATTACCTACTCTAACAATTTTCTTAAATGCTTAATGAACTTCAATCAAAATCGTACAAGACAAAAAAATCTATCGCTAGAATCATCCTAACTTATAACAACTGGAAATTTAAGCTTACCCTGTATGCATTTTCTCAAACACCTACTAGAAATAAATCATTCAAATGATGACCAATCACCGAAAAGCATTAAACATAGAACCAACTGCATAAACAAACAGAGATGATGAAATACCTCACATTAGATTAATAAAAGCGTTAGACTACATCATGCCCTAACACTAAGTGCTTAACTACTGATAGATACAATGAAATTGAATGAAAGAAACAAGAAAATAGGAGAAGAGAGATATATAAGAGACTAGAAGAGGATTGGAGACCTTGTATCTTTCCTTTGGCCTCTCTCTAACTTCAATCTTCACTGTCCTAGGGTTTCTTTCCCTTTCTAAGCTTGCAAACAAAGGTAAGAATGTCAGGGGCATGTGTTAGTGTTCGGGGAATGTCAGGGGTATGTTGTTGGGTCAAAATTAGGTATAAAGGCACCAATTTACGCACCTGAGGTAGGCCAAAACACTAAAAACGCTTGAGCGTACAAAATTTGCGCTTGAGCATTTTTGCTTTGAGACATGAACTTACTTTAGTAAAAACATCATAACTTTTTCTATTGACATTTCGTTGAGGTGATCCAAGTCTCCATTTAAAGCTAAGAGATAGATCTACAATTTTGTAATTAGAACCGAGTTTAAATTTTTCCATTATAAATGTGTAAATTCAATATCCAGAGTGAAGATAGTTCAACATAGTCTTTTTTGTCATATCTTCTCCTTGATGTCATTATACTTAAAAATTATTGAACAACGTTGCAACCAATCTTAAAATGCATGAATTAATCATAAACCTATATGCAAACTAAACAAAAGATAATACTAATTGGATAATTATCAGTGCAAAAATAATTTTAGAACTTTTTAATAATTTTTATTATGCATGAACCATTTTAGTCCACAACATAGCCCGATCCACTATAGCACGCTCTGTTTAAATAATATCTTATTTCTTTATTTGAGTGTTGTCAGTCAATAAATCTTTGATATCACTTTTTATTTTTGTTTCATGTCAAATTTTATCTTTCTTTTATAATAACGCATCACGTACAATACATTATGATCGCCATTAGTTATTAGACATCAACATATTTATATGTTGTACCGAGGAGTGAGCTCTCCGTTGGCTATTGGACTCCACGCTTCCTTGACGGGTCTCGGAGGTGGTGACAGTGGTATCCACAAGCACTCCGATTTCCAAGTAAGAGGTTGTTAGAGTGATTGAGATGTATATAAAAAAAGGGGTTCTAATTTGTACCTGGTGAATGGTTCTTTTATGGAGATAAGTATAAAAACTTATGTCCAAATATATAAAATTAGGTGGTTTCTTAGTTACCCTATGAGGTAAATATCCCATGATATTTAATTTAATAATTTTTAATAATTTTTACAACTAAATTCATCGATTTTTGTTATTATGTCATGTTTTATATGATTGTAATAAACTTTTCATTAGTCAAATCATTGAAAGAGTCAACTTATAAGAGGTTTACAGATTTGCGGATCATTTGAGCTTACAATCCACCTCTCTGCAAATATTCTATTAAAAAGTAATAATTTATCATATTAGATCAAATAATCTATCAATATGTCATATTAAATTATGAAATGATAACAATAATTGATAAATTTAATTGTAAAACTTATAAAAATTGGATAATTAAATTCCATGGAGTATTTACCCCATGGGGTAGGTGAGAAATCACCATAAAATTAATGTATTTTCTGTACCTCTGTTTTGCTGAAACACAAACATAGGGACAGAGACAAAAAGTTAATAAAATTTTTTATTTTCAATTTTGCTCATGACATATCTTTTTATTGGCAACTTAATTTGCCCTTATATATGGAAGCGCTCAAACGACGTCCTCCCTCCGCCGCCGACGTTGCTGCAACTGTCTCCACCATCTCGTGACCACCCTCATCATTACCACGAGCCATGTATCACCATCAAACCCTCATCACCAACAACAAACACAACACCACTACCATTCCGCCACCACCATTCCACCACCATTGATCCACACCCTTAACAGCAACCAAATCCATAAATTAAAAAGAAACACAAAAGAGGAGGAAGAGAAGGTTGAGAAGGATTCAGGTCTAGATTTGTGGAAGGAGGTTGGTGAGCCACCTTTGCCATTCAACCCTGCTGAGATTGTGGTGGCAAATGAATAGGGAAAATCATCGATCCCGACAGAAGAGACAACAACCACGACAGAGATCAAGTCAACACATTGTGATGACGAGGGATAGGCTGAGATCCCAGGTGATGCAGCACGATTAGCATTGGGCGGCGACCATTGGGACGGCGATGGAGGAAGGACCCGATTTGCGCCGGGGCGGCAACCACTAGAGCGGCAAAGGAGGAAGGAGGTAAGAGGATGGAGATGGAAGCTAGGGCGGCGACCACTGGTGCAACGAGGGAGGAAGGAGGATGAAAAGAGGAAGAAGGACGAACGAGGAAGGCAATTTTGATTTCTTTTCCTTTTTTTTTTAATTTTTAATAATTTTGTGGATGCAAATGGAATTTATGCCTTTTATCATGTGTTTTTGTCCTGTCACCATAAAATCAAGCAAGATACAGACATATTAAATTGTCTTGTATATGAGAACCAAACAAAGTATAAGATTAACTTTTACTTTACTATTTTATGTCTTTGTCCTCATGTATATGCATTTTAGTCCATCAGCAACCAAGCGAAGCCTTAGTACACCAGTCAATCTATTATTATTATTATTATTTTCACTCTACCAATTCCAAAACTAAAAACAACTTTTATGGAAATGCATTTGATTAGGCTCCGTTGAGTTTAATTAATTACAAGTTTCCATTCTAATTTCTTCAGAGCAACTCCTTGAAAAATGCGTACCTCTTCAAAAGTTGGCAATGAAAGGTGACTGGACTGCAGCTAAGAGTATGATAGATGAAGATAGAAGACTGCTGAATGCCGCCATATCAAAGAATTGGGTGACATTGCTTCATGTTGCGGTGGAATCAAACCATGTTCAGTTTGTGGAGGAGTTGATTGGATTACTGGAACCATATGATCTGGTACTACAAGACAGCAATGAAAACACTGCGTTTTGCTTGGCTGCTGCATCTGGAAACATGAAAATTGCTGCTTTACTGATCACGAAAAACGAAGGGCTACCGCAGATAAGGGGTGGCAAAGGAATGACTCCTCTCTACATGGCTGCCCTACATGAAAAAGGTGACATGACAAGGTATCTGTATCCCCTCACTGCTCCCATATTTCAAGAAGACGACTGGGCCCCAATGTTCTTCCTTTGTATCAAGATAGGTTTGTATGGTGAGTACCTTGCCCGAATTTATTGCCTTCTAAAGCATTAAGTCCTTGTTATCAGGTTTTTTAATAATTTTTATAACTAAATACATCAAATTTTTGTTATAATTTCATATTGTATATAATCATAATAAACTTTTCATTAATCAAATCATTGAAAGAGTTAATTTATAAGAGGTTTAGAGATTTGCGACCATTTGAGCTCATGATACATCTCTCTACAAATATTATATTAAAAAATATTAATTTATCACATTAGATCATATAATCCATTAATATATCATATTATATCATGACATGACAATAAAATTTGATAAATTTAATTATAAAAATTATCAAAAATTGATAAATTAAGTAACATAGAGTATTTACCTGTGTGGTATATGTAAAACCACCAATTTTTTTTTATTAACAGCCTAGGGTATAGGGTTACACACACAAACAGAGACATGTTATTGTCACTCACTCGTATTTGAAGTTTTAGAGATTTTGGAAAATTTTGCAGACATAGCTTTGCAAATGTTACAAAAAAACTCAAAGCTAGCATCAGCTAAGAATGACGGCAATGAGACGGGCTTGCATGTCTTGGCTCGTAAGCCTATTGATTTTAGTTGTCAAGCTCGATGGTATCTTCAAAACCAGAGCATGGAATCTAGTAAGTCTATACAATCATTGCTTGAAATTAAGTACAGAAAAAAAACTGGTCCATGCTTTCAGTTTATTGTCCTTTGATGCACTCTAGCCATAATGCCTTCACATTTTGAAAGTTCTCATATTTATATTTCATATCATGTTTAACTGTGAATTGAACCTCAAATATCCATACCTTTGATTGAAGTAGACCTTGTCCTAGAGTTTTGATATGTCAATGTATTTTGTCAATCTTTTTTTTTTTTTTTTTACCAATTTTACCAATTTATCTAGATTTTACATGAAAGGCTAAAATTATTTCACCTCCAACACTGTTTAATGTTCATTAATTAACTGAACGGGTCGGAATTATGCGCAATAGGTGTGAAGCCAACTCTAGTCGTCGAACTTGTTAGGAGTCTTTGGAACATGCTTCTCAGTGATGATTACACAGAAACAGAATTCAGGATATTGATAAGTCATCCATCACAAGTAATATTTGATGCTACAGAAGCTGGAAATTTTCACTTTGTGGCTGAGCTTATGAGGTCTTACCCCGATTTAATGTGGGAAGTGGATGCCAAAAATCGAAGTGTAATCCACATTGCTGTTCTGCTTCGCCATTATAGCATCTTCAATTTGATATATGAAATAGGCTCCATCAAAGATTTGATAGCAACTTTTTTGGATGATGAAAAAAACAATATATTGCATTATGCAGCAAAATTAGCTCCTTCACAACAGCTTAAACTAATTTCAGGAGCAGCTCTTCAGATGACACATGAAGTGCTATGGTTTGAGGTATTTTCCTCACAATTCCACGGCACATATATATGATTATATATTGTAAATTACCCTAATTTTTTCTAGTTCAGTGAAATTACACTGACCCTCCTGTTTGTCTAATTGTCACTTATCTCCCCTAACGATGACATAGTTATCAAATTAGATTTCGTTGGTTATTAATGTGTTTTCTTCGTTATGTTGCTCACATTTTGACACTCAATAGACCTGTCTTACCCTCTTTTACGCGACTTCACAACTCTTGTCCGAGAGGAGTTGCGAAGTTTGGTGAGTGTGAAAATGTAAAGGGCATAATGGTCAAAACACATTAATAACAAAAGAGGCAAGTCAAGCAACCTCTTCAGGGAGTTATCATAATTTATCCTTATATATTTTATGAATATATTGAGCATTTCATTTTTATCTTATCTTACAAACAAGTTTTACTTGATGTCTATCCATCTGAATCATGGTACTTTGATATCTCTTGCTACTTGTGCAACTTTTCATGATGTGGAAAAAGCCTTCATAGTTTACATTAGCATTTACGCCCATAATGTTTTAATATATTTGCAGGAGGTGGAGAAAAATACTCGCCCATCAGCAATAGAAGAGAAAAATTGTAATGGCATAACTCCTCGTGAATTATTCGTAGAGGAACACAGAGAGTTATTAACGAAGGCAGAGTATTGGACCAAAAGCACAGCCATCAACTGCATGCTTGTTTCCACGCTTATCGCCACAGGAGTGTTCACCGCAACGTTCAACATACCCGGTGGCCGCAACAATGGCACAGGAACTCCACACTACTTGCAGAAATCAGCATTCCTGATATTTGCAGTATCAGATACAATCGCGTTGATATCATCGTCAGCTTCGATACTAACCTTCTTGTCTATCCTCATCTCAAGCTACGCAGAGGACGACCACTTCAGGTCGCTGCCGGCCAAGTTATTATTTGGATTGATGGCGCAACTCGTCGCCATCACGAGCATGATGGTAGCATTTAGCGTCGCCTTTCTCATTACATATTACCACGGTTTGAAGTGGATCCCGAATTTGATTTTCGTACTTGCGTTTGTGCCGATACCCTTGTTCGCATGTGTCCTGTTTCCACTCTGGTCAGATATTCTCCACTCGTCTTACTTCTGTATGTCTCTGTTTCGGCAAAGGAAACAAATGCTTTACTGAAAAAGCAAGAGGCCATGTAAGTTACAGATTTGTGTGGCCTGCCAACGTGAAATCTACTTCAGGCCCCAGGACAATATACAACTCTGATAATATAACTTCGTTATTTTTCTGCTCTCTGTCTATTTCTTGTATTTTCCGTGTCCCTTTAATTCGTTCATTCAATATGCTTAACAACAAGGATGGACTTTTTCCCTAATCCACGTTCTTAGACAAATCTCCATGATTGCAGAGTCAAGAGCTCAAACTCTATGTCAAACAAATTCACGACACCAATTGAAGAGACAAGTTCTCAAGACCGAGACTCACTAGGCTCTAAACGAGGACCACAAATAACGCACTCTGTGTTTTACAAAATAAGGAACAAGGTAGTAATTTTTGAGATGAAAAAAATAGTATGAAAGTAGGTGGCAGATAAAGCTTTTCGGGTGAAGTAATTGGCAATTTGCTTTCTCTGTTTTTTTCAAGGTTTTTGCATGTATGACCCAACCTTTAAAGAAAGGAATTGCTGACCGTTGAGTGATTTCTGCTCTTGGACTGTTGCACTATGTCAGGGATGCCCCTTTGATTTTGTGCTCCAATTTGTTTTTTTTTTTACTTTATAAATTATATTAGCCACAGTAAAATTTAAACTTAGAACTTCATGTATACTACTTAAAACCCTCACCGCCGTTAGACCAATGAAAGTGACTTAATTTTGTGCTCCAATTGATGATGAACATCCGTCCACTTTTATTTGCCTTTTGATTTGCTTCCATGAGAATTAAAACCTTTCCCTTTGTATCATGGTTTGACCCCATAAATTTTCTCTTAAGTTTTGGAGCCCTTTCATTGATCCCTTGTTGTCTTTTATGACACTTTTATGGTGAAAATATATGGAAAGGGCATTTAATTAAAGTCACTAAAAGGAGATCCAAGGATAATGAGAAGGTCAAAAGAAAACTTTGTTGATTTGTTCAAGGACAAGCTTTGTCAAGAAACCGAAGATTGAGAACTTCAATCGACCATGGATAGCAAAGGAGGATAAAATCGACTAAATAAGCAAGTGTACATAGGGATCTATCTTGAGGGGCTTTCCTTAATGGCAGTAAATGGACGATAGTGAAGAGTTTGAATGGAAGTAATAAGTAAATCAATGAATCGATTCGGATTGATGACCATAGGTGAACCTATCCAAACCTTGAATGAATTTTATATGTTAGACATAGTGTTCGACCCCTCAGAAGCCACCAAGGCATGATGAGTCAAAAAGAATTCAAATTTAAATTGGAGGATATCTACAAAGGGACATGTCTACTAGCAACGTGTAGCAGTTACAAAGAACGTGCACCACTTTAGAAGGGCAACCGCCTATTTCACGGAAAACAAGGAAAATGGGAGAAGTAGAGTTTCGAAGATCAAAGTGCAATTGCTTAGAAAGACACATGACAAGCAAGTTAGGGGTCATTGAAGGCTATAAATAGGGACACCTAGGGTAGAATTAGGTGGACGAAACTAGGTGAACTCTCACACATCTCAGGAGAAATCGAGTATAGGAGAAGGAGCAAGTAATTTCCTTTTTATTTGTCTTCTGTCTTTAAATTCCTTAGGATTAGTATATTTCCTTGTAATTTTTCTTCTTTTCATTTTTCTTACTCTTTATTAGTTTTTTCTTGGTTATTGTACAGATCTTTTTATCTATCAAGTGGTTTATTCATAATTTCTTCTTTTCAAACTCGCATTCTCGCTGAAAGGATCCATAAAACCCCTTTATATCCTTACTTTATTTGTTTTGTGTGGTGATCGGTCCATAAATTACTATAGATCAAAATTTACATAAAACAAATTGGCACGCCCTGTGGGACCCTATATGTGTGAGTTTGGTTTGAAAAATAAACTTTTGTTTATCCTTGTTATATGCGTTTATGAAGTGGTACTGTAGTATCACAAATGTCTTTGTCTGCAGATATCAACACAAGGAGGTTGAGATTAACTGTATCCACCCTTCATTGCCTGTGTCGATAGATCTTGTGTTGACACAAATAGGGCAAACACGAGAGGAAAGAAATATAACATCGCCTCCAACCACTAGCAACATGGCTAGTGGGTCAGTTTCCCCATATGGATTACCTCAGGGATATACTCCTCCGAGATATATATCTCTAATGGGTACTCAGGAAATAAACATGCAAGTTCATCCTTGTCAATATCAAAACCCTATGTATACGACAATAATGCCGACTATATCTTGCCAAACTTGGCATATGGGGGACTATGCCACACCCAATATGGCAAGTTTCCCAAACATGGAATATGGACTGAGAGGGGGTCCTATTTATTCTGAAATGTAAATAACTTATTACTTCTTAAAAAACACTTTTCAAAATATTTAAAATAAAATTTTCTTTTATTGTGTTTCTAAATATAAAATAACTCATTCATACTTTACTTTTCAAAATTTCTTTTTGCTATAAACTCATTTTAATTTGTATACCCAAACGGGTCTTAGTCTCTTTTCTTACTTGAAGAAGCTTCAAGAGGTTGAGTAAGTTTCAAGTGTCAGCACGGTTGCATTGGAGAGTGTCTAAGGCCGTGACATAATGCTCCAATAATTGTGTTTGTTATACACTGAATATGGGTACACCCAAAACCAAAGCCAACCAAAGCCCAAAAAATTCTCATACATTGAAACATGAAAACCATTTTTAAAATGGCCGAAATCAAGAGCACTAAACACATCTTGACATAAAATTAATGCAATAGCATATTCAAATCAGAAAACCAAGTAATTCAATTATACAAAAAAAGGGCCAAAAAGTGTGAAATTTGCACTACAGGGACATCAACAAGAAACATCTAATTTCCATTTCATTGGCAAAAAAAGCAAAAATAAATCAGCTCAGAAAAAGAATATATGGAAAATTAGCCCTAAATTCACACAGGTGAAAAATCTAAAGCCAAGTTGAAACTCAACAAAAGAAAACAATGCCCCTATTTCCTCAACAACCATTGTTGGAATTTAAATCTTAGTGCAGACTGCTAATTATCCAATGCGAGGTCTTCGTCCACTCAATAAATGCGAGGTCTTCGTCCACTCAAAACTATTATCATCTATAGAGAACAACATATTGATATAATTGTGTCGTCTTGTTCTCCTGTGATACATGGTGAATTTATTTAAAATGAAGAAAAGGTTAAGTATACACTAAAAAAATGTACATCAATTATATACTAACATTAAATATTAATTTTATCTCTATCTCCACTCTTCCTCACTCACGCTCTTCTTTTGCTCCTCACCTTCTTCTTCTTTGTTTTTTCTCTTCTCCCTAGTCTCCATTTTTTCTCAATTTTTTTTTCACTTGCAACTTTTTTTTTTCGTTATACTCTTTTTTTCTTCTTTTTCGTTTCTTTTTTGTTGTTCATTTTGTTCCCGTTTCTTGTGTTTTTCTTCATGTTTGCCTTTTTTTTGGTTTGTTTTTATTTTTTATTTCTTTTTAAGACGTTATGGAGAGCATGAACATACTGACATGAAGATATAATCAACAATAATCAAATATATTAGAATATGATTGTGATGTCATAACAGATCGAATAGAACATACTAGAACGTGATTCTGATGAGGGAGGGAAAAAGGAAAAATAATTTATTTATTTGTCATATAAAAATTTGGGTTATTGGGTCATCTAGTTGGGTATGCGGGTTCAATTTTAAAACCCGATACCTGACCCGATGAGGATCAGGTTCATCAAAAGTTACTCAAATAAACTCAGTAACCCTGACCCAACTCGAAAATATTAATTTTGACATTTTCAGTTTAATGAAAAGAGAAATTGTAATCAATTTATAAGTGATATTGGGAGTAGCTAGCTAGGGAATGCTAGGAGGCTCCCAAACGAAAAACTCATTAGAAAAAGTGATCAGATACATAACAAATGAATAAAAATATTTTTTGAACATCAAATATATAATGTGTGTGTGAAAAATTAACCATAGTGTTCAAATAGCACCACCCAGGTAGGAAATATGCACAAATGATCAAGAAGAATACTTCAATATATATTGGCACATGATTGAAAAAGAAGACCTGAAATTTTATTTAGATATAAGCGGCACACAACATACACACAATAATTATACATAAGGGATCATCGATCTTATTTGAATTGAAACTCTCTGTCACACACACTCAAAGAGAGGTAACACACGATCGTAGATGGATGCTGCAAAGACTCTAACACTAGCTACCGCTACTATATGTAGCTTAGTCTGCATGGCACGTACACGTACGCATGCATGTGTGGCAGCTAGCATGGCCACTTATAGTACTGTTCTTTCCTTCCATGCATCCATCCACCTGCATTCATTTATTTATTATATGATCTGAGAAGAAAGCAAGTAAGAAAATTACAAACATAGTACCCGACCGACCAATGATTGATCGATCGGGCTTCTTCAGGTCCTCGAGGTTCCTCCTCCTACTCCTGATCGCGACGGCCGCCGGGGGCGTATTCAAGGAGGAGCTTTTGTAAAATTCCTTCAATCTGGAAATCGTTGCCCTTAGCCTCATTCCAAGAGTCATCAGCATCCCAAACAAAGATGCCCGGGAGCAACTCGCTTTTGAGGAGACTACGGCATCCATTAACGAACTCCTGTGGGTCGATCTTACCTGCATCAGCTGGATCTGTGCTGAATCCTACCAAGAGATTTTTGTCATGTCGGTAGTCAGTTGATAGTGCGTTGTAGATGGCTACAAGCTCTTGCGCCTTGGAGACAGGCTGATCGTACAACTGGTAGTCAACCCAGTCAATATAGTTGTGGTAATACTTGTACAATTGCTTGTAATAATGGTTGACAGATTGTGACGGAGCAATGGAGGCCACTTTAACGACTCCGTCGCTATGCTCCTTCAGGTTCTTTATAAGGTTCCCTATGGACTCCACAAAGACCTGTTCACTGGAATCGATCTTCTCATAGTTAACATCAATGCCATCAATTAAGTTGCAGCTGCAATAGTTGTTGAAGTCGGCAATGATCTTTTTGAGCGACCTCTCGGCGTTCTCAAGCCAATCTTCCTTCAGAGCAGTGTTGAACGTGGGGTATTGGCCGTCACGACCACGACCTCCGATGCTGAATACCACCTTCACATTTGGGTACTTATGCTTCAGTTGCTTGGCTTTCTCAGGACTGAAGACCGTCAAGTCCCAACCCACAGAGAAATTTCCTGTCCCTGTTTTTGTGGTTTCGTCATACTCTTCTGTGGCAAAGCCCGGAATGAAGTGGAACTCATTTATCTTTGGGTTGATCATTTGTTCAGGGAAATCTTTGAAATCTGGGAATGACTGGACGCCAATGTATTCCCTAAATATGGTTGGATGCACTTTGGTATCCTCGTTAGACATTATCACAATTAAGTGAGTGGAGAAGGAGATAAGTAGACTGTATATGTTCTTTTGGGCTTTGGAGTGGTGTGGGAATGCCCTACTCATGATGCCCTTTTATATAGCCATGCTTCACCTTCTAATTAGCTTTGCTGTATATCTGTGCATTAATTTTTAATTAATTATAACAATAATTCCTTAGTTTATAAATTTTTTTTTGGGTACGCGTTAGCATCAGCTGCTTGCTTATGTGAGCTTCATTACGTAAGACAATGTAAACTTCTACTTGCTTATGCCAGCATCAGTTCGTAAGACAATATGAAAACATATTCTAGCTACTAGCGGTTCCGTGACCGTCAAGTATTAATATGGCAATGGCGGCTAAATGTGAGTGCAGGTATAATAAATGAAAATGTTAATGGTTAAAAGAATAGGTGAAGGTGCAGCGGATGTTGGTGATTTTTTATTTTTGTATTTTTATATTTTTATTATATATTTTTATTTTTTTATTATAAGTTTAGAATTAAAAAAATTATTAAATATAATGAATAGAGATTAAAATGATGATTATTTTTACTCTTTTTTTTTTATATATATAATAGCATAGATATAGGATATGTCAACCAATTACAACGGCATATATATTTCCACCAGTGATGCTACATGTACACCCAATAATGATACACCATACATACACCCGTATTATAATACTGTGAGTCCCTCAAAATAACCGCTCGACCACTCTCTCTCCCACTCACATCAAAACGCGCGTGACGCCACGCGTCCCACTTCCACTTCGACTTCCTTTCGTATTCAGAGAAACCTCTTCATGTTCTTCCATCTCTTCACTCTCTTTATTCACTCTGTTTCGCCTCATCTTCCCCTTTCTCTCCATTCTCTGTGATTTTCAGCCTTCTTCACTTTCTCTAATCTGTTCCTGCGAGTACTTGGTGCTCTCTGCACTAAAATAACATATATCAGATTCTGCACTAAAATCTGATATGTTTGAATAAAATTACAGTGCTGTAAACAAGTACTAAATGTTTGTGCACAGGTTCAGAAAATGTTTGTGCACATCATCATAAAATGTTTGTGCACTAAAAATCTGATATCATAATCTATAAAAATACTAAACTATGCATTAAGTAACATGCATAGATGTAAAATTTATGCATTAGAATGTATAAAAGTGTGTGTACACATGTATGTGAACTAATTTTCATAAACTTTGTCGACTAAAAATGTATAAAGATTGCGAACCTATTTATGTTTGAATAAAATCACAGTGCTGTAAACAAGTGTTAAATGTTTGTGCACAGGTTCAGAAAATGTTGGTGCACATCATCATAAAATGTTTGTGCACTAAAAATCTGATATCATAATCTACAAAAATACTTAACTATGCATTAAGAAACATGCATGGATGTAAAATTTATGCATTATAATATATAAAAGTGTGTGTACCATGTAGGTGAACTAATTTTCATAAACTTTGTCCACTAAAAATGTATAAAGATTGCGAACTTATTTATGTTTGAATAAAATCACAGTGCTGTACATAAGTGATAAATGTTTGTGCATAAGGTTCAGAAAATGTTTGCGCACATCAGCATAAAATGTTTGTGCACTAAAAATCTGATATCATAATCTGCAATATTACGTTGTGCACTCTATTTAGATTTCATATTCTGCAACATAGACCCTTATCACCATTGTTAAAGATAGATTTCATTTATTTTAAAAAGAAAACTAGCATTTAATCATCTTAATTCCATTTTAATCAAATTTGACATGATAAGAGGATGAAGATGAGAAGGATGATGATGATGAGAGGACGAGAGGATGAAAGAATGACGAGGATGACGATGAAGACGATGAACGTAACAGAACAAGGATGAGAGGTTGAAGATGATAAGTGAAAATGATGACGAGAATGGGGTTCAGGGTTGGGCGCGCGTTGTGTGTAATTATACGTTTTACGTATAATCATCATTAATTACGTATAAAATCGTATAAAAAAGGGGTGTATGTACGGGTGTATCATTTTGGGATTTACATGGAGCATTTTTGTATTTCCACCCAGGAAACTCAACTTTATTAGAAGCTGAATGGATCGCATATCTATTATCTAGTAGGAGCTGATACAAAAATTATGCGTTAAGTATATCGCGTCATATAAGTAATAAATTAATTATTCACTTTAATCGATAGACAAAAGCATTGGAAGAAAATGAGTTTGTTAATTGTTGAGAACAAAGTGAAGCTAACTTTGAAATTAACATAATTAAAGATTGCACAAATTATGGGATTCAATTCAATTGATGAACGGAGTTAGGGTACTTAATTTCACCTATGCTAATTATGCTAATTGTAATCTCAGTTATTCAACTTTTGCTTGGTTCCCTTAACAATTGAGAACCCTCTTCTAATTACTAACTTTTCTCGATAGTTTGCAATTTTCTTTCAATTTAAACGATCACCTAATCTCTTAGTGTAAACAAGCTAAATTGAAGCATTACTGTTCTATGAACCCATACAAAATTGCACAACTTGTACTAATTATCTCTAACTATAACTAGCCTGTGGTTAATTTCTCAATTGCACTCTTGCATTCTTGTGTTTATATAGTTGGTGATCAAGCAACCAAATCATTAATTAAGAATAGAGAAATTAACTAAAGAAAAACACAAGCAATTATTTAATAACCTCAAATAATATTAGCAAATTAACATAGTTACATCAAGGCCCTAACCTATGAAATTTAGCTAATGCTAGAACAAATGAACATCACGAAGAAATTAAGAAAAGAAAATGAAGAATAGATGAATTGGATGAAGTGAGGAATGATGAATACCCTTCAATCTTGTTCCTTTCTATGAATTTCTCTCCAACTCTCAGTTTGTAAGTGTTCTTGAACACTAGATTATGATGCCTTCTTATTTTTCCACCCTTTTTATAATCTTAGTCCCATTCCCAAGCATATCAAATAATAAAAAAATGTGTTAGAATCAACATCAAACATGACCTGGCGCTAAGTCGCCATGCCTGGTCCTCAGCCGACAGCTTCTGTGGATAAGCCTCTAAGCCACTATCTTCACATTGACCAAGTGCCAAATGTAGCGCTCGATCATCAAGCTCGCTAGTTTGGCTTCTGGCTTCTAGCTTCTGTCTTCATAGTGACTGTGCGCTAGATGCATGTAGTGTTCGGTCGCAAGATTTGCAAAATTGGATCAGTTTTCTTCTGTTTGAATTGGCTTGTGCTCTAGGATTTCCACATTCCACACTAAGATCTTAGCGCCTGAAAAACATTTAACAAACCTACAAGAATGCCTAAAAATGCCCACATTCCACCCTAAGATCTTGGGGCCTGAAAAACATTTAACAAACCTACAAGGATGCCTAAAAATGCATGAGTGTTAGCTAGTCCTATGGAAATAGTTTTTGCTAGAAAATGTTAAAAATATGATACTAAACTTATGAAAATGCATGAGGTGGTCCTAAAACTACATGAAAAACCACACAAAGATAAATCTTATTGGAGAGTTATCGATAACCCCCAATTTGAGACATTTGCTTGCCCCTAAGCAAAGTAAAATACAGACAAGAGTAAAGTAAACAAACATGAAATCTTTTTGTGTAGCTGAACCTATATATATACATCCCTTACAAAAGCTGCAAAACTCAAGGAGGCTCGAAGATTGACTCAAACAATAATGAAAATTTTAAAACAAGCATCCCTGTAAGAAGTCATCTAGTCATAAAAAGTTGGCTCCTATCCCCTCATCATTTCTCTTATCTCAACTCATAAGTGCCTAAAAAATTAGTACTTTCTCTTTTCTTTTCTTCTTTCCTTTCCCAAAGATTGCTCACGTTTTCTTTTCTTGTTTTCTTCCATAATTGCAGCGTGAAATAAGGCTTGATCTTGCCTTGTTCTGATGAAAAAATTGGCTTTCCTTTTTGTCTCATTCTCTTTTCTTTCTTTCCATATTGTAGCAACATAACTCTTGGACCATGGGAAATTTGTTTCCCGAAATGATGTCCTTGATAGCATAGTTCGCTTCTTTTCTTTCCTTGTTGACCGTGGGAAGATTTGTTTCCCAATAAAAATTCTATTTACTTGTCAATGTCAATCATTTTCCTTGATTGATTCCCTTAATTTTTTATTTCCTTTTTCCTTTCCTAGTGACATCACGTCACTTTCCCATCAATTTGATTCCCAACTTTTGTCCCATATACTCAAGATATTTTCTTTCCTTATTTTATGTCTTGTAGCTTTATTTCTTTTCTTCACATGTCCCATCTTTCTTGTTTTCTTTCTTTCTTTATTTTAAAGCTTTTATTTTGGGTATTTCCTCTTTTATTGTTTTTGCTGAAACACTTAATACACATTAGTAAAGTTCACACAATTTTTGGTATCATATTTAATATTTGCAAATTCTAATCAATACTCTTGTTCTCTTAAACTATACTCTTTTTTTTTTATCTTCTTGGATTTTTGTCTTACTGAATTTTTCATAAAGAGGTTTTAACGAGATTTAATCTATATATGGGTCGAGCATTGTTGAGTCTCAATAGGTATCTGGGTCGCTCTATCTTGTACTTATTTGCCCTACCTAAGGTTTAAGCCTTCACTATAGTATTGAAAACAATATTTTTTATTTAGCACCTAACACTACAAGAAATTACACTATTTTCATCTGTAAATTACCATCAGATTATAACCGACGGTATTACCGTCTGCACAGGAAAAAATTGACGGTAAACGGTTAGGAAACCGAGCAGGGCCACGAGCAATGAAGTTACCGTCGGTTTGGAATACACGATGGTAAATAAAACATTTACCGTCGGTCCAAATCTCTACCGACGGTAATACATTGGGAAAAGGGGCAACAATTTCATCAACCCGTCATAAATTTTTTTTAATACCGTCGATACATACCGACGATAAATGTCTCAGAAATATTACTCGGTCGTTTTCAAAACTTTCAACATTCCCACTAATCGTCGCGCCGTTTCCGAGAACGTCTTCTTCCGTCGGATATGTCCGACGGTAACACCTTGGCCAAATAGTATAAAAACCTCTCCCCCCATCCTCCTAACCTGCACCATATTTTCTATTCTCTTCTCTTCTCTTCTCTCATCCATTCTCCCCTTTCTTATCCGTCGTGCGATGCTAACTTTTGTCATCGGGGACGTGATATTAGTTTAATTAATTTGGTTATCAGTCTGTCGTTACGTAAATTGAGCCATCTAATGGATGCGAAGTCCAAGATGATGGTAATTATCAGCTGTCCCGTTGGGGGAATAGTGATGACTACCACCATCTTGGACTTTGTCATTCATTAACTGGCTAATTATTTAATTATTAATTAATTTTTGCTGAGCTTACTGGCTCCACGTTAATTGGGAGAGTGATAAAGGCCAAGGCCAAGGTGGTGGTAATCAAGTGTTGGGATCATCATATTATTGTATCCCTAACTTGATTACAACCATGTTGGTCTTGGTCTTTATCAATCGCTCAATTAAAGTGTCGCCAGAGCTCAGCAAAAATTAAGTGTACATTACCGTCGGACTAGTCTGACAGTTAAACCCTAAAATCTAAACCCAAATTTACCGTCGGTTAGGGCAGACGGAAAATACTAAGGTGTTACCGTCGGTCAACTACCCCGACGGTAAGGACTTCGAAATTGGTGCCGGGTAATGCAATTGCTCATTACCGTCGGCACATAACCAAGACAGTAATTAAATAATGTGATCTGTGATTTGGCGCCAAAATTATTTGGTTATCGTCAGACTGTATATAGCACCGACGGTAATTGTTTTAATTAAACGCTCCGTTTTGATTTGGATTTTTACCGGCGGTTATTGGAAGTTACTGTCGGTCATATCCGATGGTAAAGGTCGGGCAGATTACTTAAGCAGTTTTCCTTTTTATTTTCCTCATTTTATTCTCTTCTCTTCTCTTTCTCTCTACCCATCCTCTCCTCTCCACCGCCCTCGCCCAGCCACGCCGCCACCGCCTCGCACACTGCCGCGTCACCGGGTCGCACACTTGCCGCGCCACCGCTTCCACTCCACAACTACAGGTCGACCAGCTTCTCCTACACTATCTGTGCTTTCTCTGTTTAATGTGTGTGTGTCTCTGTGGCTGATGACATGTGCGTGTGTTGTGATTTGGGATTGCGTGGGTGTGTTGTGAGAACGTGCTTGTGTTTGTATGTTTAGGGTTTGTGTGTGTGGCTGATCGATGTGTGTGTGTTTGTGTGCGTGGCTAATGTGTGTTGTGAGGTTTTGTGTTTTTGTGTGTGTGTTTGAATGCGTGGCTGATGTATGTGTGTGTGTGCATGGTTATTAAACTCTCGAGTTAACTCGTAAACTCTTATGAGTTTACGATTTCACAATACAAAATGAGTTAATACTTATGTAAACTCTTTTTTGGTAAACTCTCGATTTTACTAGCGAGTTTACAAGTTAAAATCTACGTACGAGTTTACGAGTTTACATCAAGATGTATAAATTTGGTAACTTTTTTAGATATTTTGTTGATTTTGTGTGTGTTAGACCATATTTATCGAATTTACTAAGCTGATTTTATATACTTATCATAATTGAGCTATGTTTTATCAAACTATAAAGTAATACATGTACAAAATAAAGTATGACATAACTGAGTATCATGCATTAAGGTATATTTTATAATTTTTTTCATTTATTTAATGTTAAAGTTAACATTATTCACTGTCAATTAGGAATACAAAATTTAATCATGTTTAGTTCTTAATTATATTACGCATAACATATATTTTTCACATATGTAAACTCTTACGAGTTTACGAGTCGAGTTTACGATTTGAGTTTACTAAGCCTTCACGAGTTTACTTAAACTCTCGAGTTTGACAACCTTGTGTGTGTGTTTGTGTGCGTGGCTGATGTGTGTTGTGTGGGTGTGGTGTGATTATGTGTTTGTGTTTGTGTGTGGTTCTGTGGGTGAGGTTCTGTGTGTTTGTGTATTTGTGTATTTGTTTGTGTGCTTGTGTGATTGTGTGTTTGTGTGTTTGTGTATTTGTGTGTAATTGGAATTGTCTGCCACTAGTTGAGGAATTGGAATTATTGTGAGGTTGATGATCAAAGGATATTTGAACTTAAGGTTGTATGTATATCTGTGATAGATTTGTGAGCTTAAGTGTATAACTAGTGTAGGTTGTAATTCCTTTATGGTAATACATTGTGAACTTAAGTTTCTATAGCGTATCTCCCTATGGTTTTGGGCGATCATCCTTTTGCTCCTATCATCATTGAGGACAACGAACCCGCAGCAACCCCACCAGAGTCTGACGAGCCTAACTATGACTCCCCCTTCTGGGACGAGCCTGAATACGACTCCCTTTTCTGGGACGGGGACGAGGATGAGGACGAGGACTTCACTTGGAGGTGAACGTGGATGGGAACGAGCACGTGGGCGTCAACGTGGGTGGGAACGTGCACGTGGACGTCAACGTGGGTGGGAACGCACACGTGAACATACACGTAGATGGGAACGTGTACGTGGACGTGGATGTGAATGATTCTGAGGATGACGGAAAGGATGAAGACCCTGTGGAGGACTGAATATATATATTGTATCTACTAGTTTTGAATTATATTATGTACATTATTTGCTTGTTTAACCATGTAATGATTCTAACCACGCAAGGATATATATGGGAAGTACCACTTTGTTGAACCATTTTGTGAATTTATTTATTATATATCTTTGCTAATGGATATATTTATGCATTAATCTGTTGTAACTCTCACAATCAATGTAATCGTTAAACTAAATAATTGATTAATATTACATATTATTTAATTATTTATTTAATAAAATGACCATATTATTTACAGCAAAACTGTTACTCAAATAAATAATAATCAATCAAAAAGAAAGTTTATGAATTTTTTTTTAAATATTTGACTATTACCGTCGCCTATATCCGACGGTAGTGTGGATAACAATTATCGAAGCGACGGTCAGTACTAACCGACGGAATATTAGCATCGGTTTAAGGTGACGGTAAAATTTGAATAAAACACTATTATTATTAGCGATGGATTAGTCCGACGGAAATTCGGTTAAATTACCGTCGGTATAAACCCTCTGACGCATAATTCGTTTCCATCAAACCCTTTATCGGCGACCCTATGACCGACGGTAAATTCGTCAGAAACACAATGTACTGATGGTAAGTGGCTCATAACCGACGGAAAATACCGACGGAAATAGTGTAATTTCTTGTAGTGTAAAATTAATTTTTATATATCTATATTAAAGAAAAAGAAAAAATTCGTGGAATTCAGTGGCCTATTCAGCCCCCACCTCACTTTAATTTTTTTATTGTTCCTCTTTAAAAGAAATGAGAGTGAGTGAGAAGTGCAATCTCAAGCCATTCTATTTTTAACATGGTTGTGTGTAACTGAAAAAGTTGCGGTTTGAATCAAATATATTTTTGCTTAGTTTGTAAAGGTTTTGAATTGAATTTATATACAAATTGTAAATTTATTTTCTAAATTCTAGGTAGGGAAAAATATTTTATATTTTTTGATAAAATTATAAGTTAATTATTTATGATATTTCAATCATTTTAAAATGAATATGATTTTTTAAGTTAATAGGACAGGGTGTGTGTGCGCGTGCGTGCCTGGAGTTTTAATTGTGAAATGTTTATTTTCTTTTATATAATATGATTTTAATTATAAGTTTTAGATTAAGGATTAAGTGAACAAATAAAGATTCAGTATTGCATCTACCATAAAAAAATAAACAATGTCTAGCTACCGCCAAGTGCAGGGATTTATGTAAAGAAATAATTTTCAATGCCCCTAACAACCATTGCTTGAATTTTATTCACGAGGTAATATGACCACAACATTATTAATATATTTATTTCTTACAATGACTATTAAAAGACTTAAGAAGTGCAGAATTAAAAATATATATATTCTTAGTGAAAATATACATATATCAACATATTCACACCGTAGCAACAGGTTTCCCACCTCAATTATGCAAAAATGGATATTTTTTTGGGTAGATTCTATGCAAAAATTGATTAAATTTGTTGACCGAAATAATTTAATTTTTGTTTGGGAGGCATTAATTAAAATGATGTCTACATCCTTGGTAATATTTATTTGTTTACATAATGGTTTTTACCTGTGAAAGCAAGCTCAAAGAAGCAAACGCCATCATGGGTTGCATTATTAAGTTTGTTAATTTTAAAAGTTATTGGTCATGTGAAAGCAGGCACTCACATAATGTCCTATCTACGCCTCTCTAATTTTTCCGGTAGACAAAGTGAATTCTCAGTTAACCCATTGTTTCGTGACTTGACAAAAATGCACATAGAGACAATCAGTTGCTAAGTTGGCTCCAGTAACTCCACCTAAGCATAAAACAATGCCATTTTGGTGCAACCCTAACCCAAAATTTCACCTTGACATAGAAAATGAAGCAACACGGACAATAGAGATGCACCTGACTTGGAAATACATAGGGACTAGTGCATAGGTACAACAAAGCGTCGTCGTTTTATTCTAGGATGGAGATAACGGAGCAAACTCAATGAGGTAATAGTCCGCATGTGCATTTCGGTCAAGATAAGGAACAACAAGTTAAATAAGGGACCAATGTGTCCCCTTTATTATATGGTGTAAGGAGCTACTTTGTCCCTTGCAAAAATGGAGAGAGACTAGATAGGCCATTTTTCCCTATAAGTAATGAAAAATAGAAAATTGATATATTGAGTTAATTATGTTGGTCTTAATTTGTTGTGTGGTAATAGTGTTGGTGTCTCCATCTTTGACCTCTAGTTGTGGGACGTCCTCATCATATGCATTGGTTCCTACATAGTGCTCTTCCTCACCTCCATCTTCCTTACAACAACAACCACCTTAATTCTCAGACCCTATATAGCTTATTTCTCCAAAGAAATTCAAGAGATCGAAGTTCTCGACCATGCATTCTGCAACCCAAATTGCAAACAATAGATAGTTTTTCAAATTTGATCCTCTTTCAAGAACCGAGCGCCTGACTTTGCTGCTTTTTCTGTCAACTAGAAAAAAGGTTGGGGTTAGAAATTTGGGTTGAGGGGTGGTCCAAAACTCTAATCACTTAAATTTCTTTAGAGAAATCTGTGATACAGAGTCTGTGAGTAGTAAGGTTCTTGTTGTTTTTGTTGTTGTTGTTGTAAGTAAGGCAAATGGAGATGAGGAAGAGGATTGTGTAGGCACCAATGCAGATGCTGAGGCTGACCAACAAATAGAGGTCGAAGATAGAGACACCAACAACATTAGACTATTAGCACACATTAAAGACTAACATAATTATATCAATATATTAATTGTCAATTTTTCATTAACTCTAGATAGAATGCCTCTTATCTGATCCCTCTTCAATCTTGAAAGTCCAACATTAGTACTTCTCCATATGAGAAAGGGATATTTTAGTCCAACATCCATTACAAGAAATACACCTTAAACTGAAGCAAATTACGACAGATATAAGGCTCATACCTATGAATATTTTAAATTCTGACGGATATACACTAGCACTAAATATTTGTCGGTATGTGCCTTGTTGGTAATATTTATTGACTGATATCTTATGTATAATATCTCATGCAATGCATAAAACATTGCATACTATTAAGATTTTATCAAATCATATATTACTAGATTGTATATTATCATGTCAACTATTGTCAAATTATAATCATATTTCATATATTGTCTTATTCTATCATACATATCATTAAACATGTCATTAAGCATATTTGGCAAGTTGTATAATTAGATATGATAAGTCAATTATAATATACATGATGACTTTTCATTTTCTTGGTGCAAGCAATATATTAGATAAATTGGTGGTTGAGCTATAAATTAATTAGTGATTGCTCTATAAGGTAGGAGTTCAAGGATATTTGACTCTCATTCCCCCTCCCCGTTACCTTGGCTCAAAAATATATATTATAGTAGTTTATCTATTAAAACTCTTTTGTACGTCAAAATAAAAATAATTATTAAATTAAATTCGATAAATAAATTATATAATAATGTTTTAATAAAAATCCGTAATAATGAATAGTTATCAAAAATGTTTTAAATGAGTAATGTTTTTTTTAATGAAATGAATACTGTTTAATAAAAAATCATTATTCGTAATGATATAAAAGATATACACATATAAAATAAGCATGTCAAGTTTCTTTCCCTTTAGTATACATTTAGATTGCGTTTGGTTATGCATAGGTGACACAAATAAAGATACGACGACACAAAATTCTATTTGATTATGGAGAAGTATAAAAACTTATGCCCGAATATATAAAACTAGGTGGTTTCTTAGTTACCCTATGACGCCCATGATATTTAATTTAATAATTTTTACAACTAAATTCATCGAATTTTGTTATTATGTCATATTTTATATGCACTACAACAAAAATGACTATTACCGTCGAGATTTTACCATCGGATACGGACCGACGGTATTGCCGTCGGAAAAAACAAAATATCCGACGGTAACCGGTCGACCGGTGAAAAAGGCGTGCTATTACCATGGGATACCATTCCCGACGCAAACACCGACGGTAATTTTTTAGCGGGTTATGGCGGGAACAGCATTTCCAATGGCAATAACCAATGAAAAATTACAACTAATAGTAAAAAGCCACGTGTAATCAATAATTTATTGGTGCAATCGTTACCGGCGGCACAATACGACGGTAACTATATAAGATCATAGCGGCGGTATCAACCGACGGTAAGTGCCTCGTTTATTCAACCGACGTCTCTTCCCAACGCTCGGCCGTTCAACATTCCCATTAATTGTCGCGCTGGCGCCGGTTCCGAGAACCCAACCGTCGGCTACCGCCGATGGTAAAGATATCAAAGGTTATAGCGGTAGTAATGACCGATGGTAAGTGCCTCGGTCATTCAACCGACGCCTCTTCCCAACACTCGGCCGTTTTTAATACGTTCAACTCTCATTAATCGTCGCGTTGTTCCGAGAACAAAATCGTTGAAAATATCCGACGGTAACACTTTTGTCGAATAGTATATAAACCCCTCCCCCCATCCTTCTCTTTCTGCACCATATTTTTTATTCTCTTCTCTTCTCTCATCGATTCTCCCCTTATTATCCGTCATACGATGCTTTTGTCGTCGTGGAAGTGATATTAGTTTAATTTGGTTATAAGTCTACCGCCATTGCGTAAACTGAGCCATCTAATGGATGCGAAGTCCAAGATGATGGTAATTATCAGCTGTCCCGTTGGGGGAATAGTGATGACTACCACCATCTTGGACTTTGTTATTCATTAACTAGCTGATTATATATTTAATTATTATCTAAACTTTTGCTAAGCTTATTACTGGCGCCACGTTAATTGGGAGAGTGATAAAGGCCAAGCCCAAGGTGGTTGTAATCAGGTGTTAGGGATTATCATATTATTGTTTTCTAAACTTGATTACAACCATGTTGGTCTTGGCCTTTATCAATCGCTCAATTAAAGTGTCGCCAGGGCTTAGTAAAAATTAAGTGTGTGTTACCGTCGGACGGTTTCGACGGTAAAACCCTAACCTAATGTTACTATCGGTTGGGACAGACGGAAAATACTGAGGCGATACCGTCGGGAAACAGTCCATAGCATACGGTAATGACTTCGAACCGACGGTAATTAGATAATGTGCAATGCCAATTGGTGCCAAAATTATTTGGTTACCGTCGGTCTTTAGTGCGTTACCGACGGTAAATGTTTTAATTAAACGCTCCGTTTTGAATTCGATTTTTGCCGGCGGTTATTTGAAGTTTCTGTCAGTGATCTCCGACAGTAAAACCTCGGGCAGAATACTTAACCAGCTTTCCTTTCTATTCTCCTCATTTCATCTTCTTTCTTTCCACCCATCCTCTCCTCTCCACTGCCCTCGCCAGCTCTGCGCCCTCGCCACTGCCGCGCCCGCACAGCCCTCGCCCTCGCACTGCTGCGCACCGCCCTCGCCAGCTCCGCGCCCTGGCCACCGCCCTCGCCACTGCCGCGCCATTCTCTCCTCTCCACCGCCCTCGTCACTGCCGCGCCACCACTTCCACTCCGCAACTACAGGTCGACCAGCTTCTCCTACTCTATCTCTTCTTTCTCTGTTTAACGTGTGTGTGTCTCCGTGGCTGATGATATGCGCGTGTGTTGTGATTTGGGATTTTGTGTGTGTGTTTGCGTGCGTGGCTAGCTAGCTGATGTATGTTGTGTGAGTGTGTTTGTGTGCGCGGCTGATGTGTGTTGTGTGTTTGTGTTTGTGTGTTTGTGTATTTATGTGTGATTGGAATTGTCTGCCATCACTAGTTGAGGAATTAGAATTGTTGTGAGGTTGATGATCAGAGGAGATTTGAACTTAAGGTTGTATGTATATATTTGTGAGCTTAAGTGTATAACTAGTGTAGCTTGTAATTACTTTCCGATAATACATTCTGAACTTAAGTTTCTATAGCGTAGCTCCATATGGTTTTGGGCGATCATCCTTCTGCTCCTATCGTCATTGAAGACGACGAACCCGTAACAACCCCACCCGAGTCCGACGAGCCTGACTACGACTCCCCTTTCTGGGACGGGTACGAGGACGAGGACGAGGACGTGAACATCCACTTGGAGGTGAACGCGAATGGGAATGTGCACGTGGGCATCAACGTGGATGGGAACGTGCACATGGACGTCAACACGGGTGGGAACGTGCACATGAACGTACACGTAGATGGGAACGTGTACGTGGACGTGGATGCGGATGATTCTGAGGATGACGTAGAGGATGAAGGCTCTGTGGATGACTGAATATATTGAACATTAATTTTGAATATATTATGTATATTATTTGCTTCTTTAACTATGTAATGAATCTAAACACGCAAGGATATGAAGTGCCACTTTGTAAATTTATTTGTTATCTTTGCTAATGGACACATGCATTATTCTGTTGTAACCCTCACAATGAATGTAATCGTATATTACATATTATTTAATTATTTATTTAATTATAAAATTACCATATTATTTACATCAACATTGTTACTCAAATAAATAATTATAATTCAAAAATAAAGGTTACCAATTACCAATTATTGTAATTAATTGTCAAAAATAATTAAATGAATTATTTTTTTAAATATTTATCCATTACCATCGGCTATAGCTGACGGTAACATGGACAACGATTATCGACGACAATGGTAAATACTAACCGACGGAATATTGGTGTCGATTTTCGGTGACGGTAACATTTGAAGAAAATAGTATTATTATTAGCGCTGGATTGTTCCGACGGAAATCCGGTTCAAATTACCGTCGGATATGTACTCTGCATAAAATTGGTTTCCATCGAACCCTTTATCGGCGGCCCGATGATTGACGCTAAATCCGTCAGAAAAACATTTTACCGACGGTAACTGGCTCGTAACCGACGAAAAATACCGACGAAAATAATGTAATTTCTTGTAGTGATGATTGTAATAAACTTTTCATTAGTCAAATCATTAAAAGAACCAACTTATAAGAGGTGTAGAGATTTGCGGATTATTTGAGCTTACAATCCACCTTTCTATAAATATTGTATTAAAAAGTAATAATTTATCATATTAAATCAAATAATCCATCAATATGTCATATTAGATCATGAAATGATAACAAAAATTGATAAATTTAATTGTAAAAATTATAAAAATTGGATAATTAAATACCATGGATTATTTACCCATGAGGTAGGTGAGAAATCGCCATAAAATTAATGTATTTTCTGTACCTCTATTTTACTAATACACAAACACAGAGACTAAGAGAAAGAGTTAAGAAAAATTTTTATTTCCAATTTTTCCCATACTCATCTTTTTATTGGCAACTTAATTTGCCCTTATATATGGAAGCGCTCAAACGACGTCCTCCTTCTGCCGCAGTCTTTGCTGCAACCGCCTCCACCACCTTGTGCCCACCCTCATCATTACCTTGAGCCATGTATCACCATCAAACCCTCATCACCAACAACAAACACAACACCACCACCATTCCACCACCATTGATCCACACCCTCAACAGCAACCAAATCCATAAATTAAAAAGGAAACACAAAAGAAGAGGAAGAGAAGATTAAGAAGGATTAACGTCTATATCTGTGGGAGGAGGTTGGTGAGCTACCTTTGCCATTCAACCCTGCTGAGATTGTGGTGGCAAAGGAATGGGAAAAATCACCGATCCTGACAGAAGAGACAACAACCACGACAAAGATCAAGTCAACACATTGTGACGACGAGGGATAGGCTGAGATCCCAGGTGATGAAGCACGATTTGCGTTGGGGTGGCAGCCATTAGGACAACGATAGAGGAAGGACACGGTTTGCGCTGGGGCTTCAACCACTAGAGCGGCAAAGGAGGAAGGAGGTAGGATGATGGAGATGGAAGCTAGGGCGGCGACCACTGGTGCGACAAGGGAGGAAGGGGATGAAAAGAGGAAGGAGGAGGAACGAGGAAGGCGATTTTGATTTCTTTTCCTTTTTTTCTTTTTTTTTTTAAAATTTTTAATAATTATGTGGATGCAAATGGAATTTATGCCTTTTATCACGTGTTTTTGTCCTATCACCATAAAATCAAGCAAGATACAGACATATTACATTGTGTCTTATATACTAACGCTAAACAGAGTATAAGTTTAACTTTTACTTTACTATTTTATGGCTTTGTCCTCATGTATATGCATGTTAGTGCATCACCAACCAAGGCGAGCCTTAGTACACGGGTCAATCTATTATTATTATTATTTTCACTCTACCAATTCCAAAACTAAAAACAACTTTTATGGAAATGCATTTGATTAGGCTCCGTTCTGTTTAATTAATCACAAGTTTCCGTTCTAATTTCTTCAGAGCAACTCCTTGAAAAATGCGTACCTCTTCAAAAGTTAGAAAAAAAGGTGACTGGACTGCAGCTAAGAGTATGATAGATGAAGATAGAAGACAGCTGAATGCTGGCATATCTAAGAATTGGGTGACATTGCTTCATGTTGCGGTGGAATCAAACCATGTTCAGTTTGTGGAGGAGTTGATTGGATTACTGGAACCGTATGATCTGGTACTACAAGACAGCAATGAAAACACTGCGTTTTGCTTGGCTGCTGCATCTGGAAACATGAAAATTACTGCTTTACTGATCACGAGAAACGAAGGGCTACCGCAGATAAGGGGTGGCAAAGGAATGACTCCTCTCTACATGGCTGCCCTACAGGAAAAAGGTGACATGACAAGGTATCTGTATCCCCTCACTGCTCCCATATTTGAAGAAGACGACTGGGCCCCAATGTTCTTCCTTTGTATCAAGATAGGTTTGTATGGTGAGTACCTTGCCCGAATTTATTGCCTTCTAAAGCATTAAGTCCTTGTTATCCGGTTTAAATTGTGGTTTGTGATGGTGGCTATATATTACCCGCTATCGTGATAGGCAATACGACTAGTTACAGTGTGAAATTTTTATGTGGTTGCAACATGAAATTAGAGTCTCACTGCAATTACGGTGTGATGTGGTAAAATCAACTATGAGAGAGTGTTGATAGACAAAATGGAGTGCTAATAGCCTCATCCATAAATGAATTAATGAATACACAACAGAATAATTGAAGCATATTTCAATTTGTAAATTTTTTGGTGGTTGTTTAAATACTTTATTAAATACTTTAAGGAGTAATTATCTCATGTTACTTAATTTATCCATTTTTTTAATAATTTTTACAACTAAATGCATCAAATTTTTGTTATAATTTCATGTTGTATATATATATATATATATATATATATGATTATAATAAACTTTTCATTAGTCAAAGCGTTGAAAGAGCTAATTTATAAGTTTAGAGATTTACGAACCATTTGAGCTCATGATGCACTTCTCTACAAATATTATATTAAAAGTATTAATTTATTTCATTAGATCATATAATCCATTAATATATCATATTATATCATGACATGACAATAAAATTTGATAAATTTAATTATAAAAATTATCAAAAATTGATAAATTAAGTAACATAGAGTATTTACCTGTGTGGTATATGTAAAACCACCAATTTTTTTTTATTAACAGCCTAGGGTATAGGGTTACACACACAAACAGAGACATGTTATTGTCACTCACTCGTATTTGAAGTTTTAGAGATTTTGGAAAATTTTGCAGACATAGCTTTGCAAATGTTACAAGAAAACTCAAAGCTAGCATCAGCTAAGAATGACGACAATGAGACGGCCTTGCATGTCTTGGCTCGTAAGCCTATTGATTTTAGTTGTCAAGGTCGATGGTATCTTCAAAACCAGAGCATGGAATCTAGTAAGTCTATACAATCATTGATTGAAATTAAGAACAGAAAAAAAAAAAAACTGGTCCATGTTTTCAGTTTATTGTCCTTTGATGCACTCCAGCCATTGGCCTTCACAGTTTGAAAGTTCTCATATTTTTATTTCATATCATGTTTAACTGCGAATTGAACCTCAAATATTCATACCTTTGAAGTAGACGTCCTAGAGTTTTGATATGTCAACGTATTTTGTCAAACTTTTTTTTTTTTTACCAATTTATTTAGATTTTTTTCACCAATTTATCTGGATTTTATATGAAAGGCTAAAATTATTTCACCTCCAACACTGTTTAATGTTCATTAATTAACTGAACGGGTCGGAATTATGCGCAATAGATGTGAAGCCAACTCTAGTCGTCAAACTTGTTAGGAGTCTTTGGAACATGCTTCTTAGTGATGATTACACAGAAACAGAATTCAGGATATTGATAAGTCATCCATCACAAGTAATATTTGATGCTACAGAAGCTGGAAATTTTCACTTTGTGGCTGAGCTTATGAGGTCTTACCCCGATTTAATGTGGGAAGTGTATGCCAAAAGTCGAAGTGTAATCCACATTGCTGTTCTGCTTCGCCATTATAGCATCTTCAATTTGATATATGAAATAGGCTCCATCAAAGATTTGATAGCAACTTTTTTGGATGATGAAAAAAAACAATATATTGCATTATGCTGCAAAATTAGCACCTTCACAACAGCTTAAACTAATTTCAGGAGCAGCACTTCAGATGACACATGAAGTGCTATGGTTTGAGGTATTTTCCTCACAATTCCACAGCACATATATATGATTATATATTGTAAACTACCCTAATTTTTTCTAGTTCAGTGAAATTACATCGACCCTCTGTATTGGTCTGATTGTCACTTATCTACCCTAACGATAACATAGTTATCAAATTAGATTTCGTTTTTTATTAATGTGTTTTCTTCGTTATGTTGCTCACATTTTTACACTCAATAGGCCTGTCTCACCCTCTTTTACGCGACTTCACAACTCTTGTCTAAGAGGAGTTGCGAAGTCTGGTGAGTGTGAAAATGTAAAGAGCATAATCGTCATAACACATCAATAACAAAAGAGGCAAGTCAAGCAATATTATAATCTATCCTTATATATTTTATGAATATATTGAGCATTTCTTTTTTTATCTGATCTTTCAAACAAGTTTTACTTGATGTCTATCCATCTGAATCATGGTGCTTTGATATCTCTTGCTACTTGTGCAACTTTTCATGATGTGAAAAAGCCTTCATAGTTTACATTAGCATTTACGCGAATAATAATATATTTGCAGGAGGTGGAGAAAAATACTCGCCCATCAGCAATAGAAGAGAAAAATTGTAATGGCAAAACTCCTCGTGAATTATTCGTAGAGGAACACAGAGAGTTATTAACGAAGGCAGAGTATTGGACCAAAAGCACAGCCATCAACTGCATGCTTGTTTCCACGCTTATCGCCACAGGAGTGTTCACCGCAACGTTCAACATACCCGGTGGCCGCAACAATGGCACAGGAACTCCACACTACTTGCAGAAATCAGCATTCCTGATATTTGCAGTATCAGATACAATCGCGTTGATATCATCGTCAGCTTCGATACTAACCTTCTTGTCTATCCTCATCTCAAGCTACGCAGAGGACGACCACTTCAGGTCGCTGCCGGCCAAGTTATTATTTGGATTGATGGCGCAACTCGTCGCCATCACGAGCATGATGGTAGCATTTAGCGTCGCCTTTCTCATTACATATTACCACGGTTTGAAGTGGATCCCGAATTTGATTTTCGTACTTGCGTTTGTGCCGATACCCTTGTTCGCATGTGTCCTGTTTCCACTCTGGTCAGATATTCTCCACTCGTCTTACTTCTGTATGTCTCTGTCGGCAAAGGAAACAAATGCTTTACTGAAAAAGCAAGAGGCCATGTAAGTTACAGATTTGTGTGGCCTGCCAACGTGAAATCTACTTCAGGCCCCAGGACAATATACAACTCTGATAATATAACTTCGTTATTTTTCTGCTCTCTGTCTATTTCTTGTATTTTCCGTGTCCCTTTAATTCGTTCATTCAATATGCTTAACAACAAGGATGGACTTTTTCCCTAATCCACGTTCTTAGACAAATCTCCATGATTGCAGAGTCAAGAGCTCAAACTCTATGTCAAACAAATTCACGACACCAATTAAAGAGACAAGTTCTCAAGACCGAGACTCACTAGGCTCTAAACGAGGAGCACAAATAACGCACTCTGCGTTTTACAAAATAAGGAACAAGGTAGTAGTTTTTGAGATGAAAAAAAATAGTATGAAAGTAGGTGGCAGATAAAGCTTTTCGGGTGAAGTAATTGGCAATTTGCTTTCTCTGTTTTTTTCAAGGTTTTTGCATGTATGACCCAACCTTTAAAGAAAGGAATTGCTGACCGTTGAGTGATTTCTGCTCTTGGACTGTTGCACTATGTCAGGGATGCCCCTTTGATTTTGTGCTCCAATTTGTTTTTTTTTTTTTTACTTTATAAATTATAGTAGCCACAGTAAAATTTGAACTTAGAACTTCATATATACTACTTAAAACCCTCACTGCCGCTAGACCAATGAAAGTGACTTAATTTTGTGCTCTAATTGATAATGAACATCCGTCCACTTTTATTTGCCTTTTGATTTGCTTCCATGAGAATTAAAACCTTTCCCTTTGTATCATGGTTTGACCCCATAAATTTTCTCTTAAGTTTTGGAGCCCCTTCATTGATCCCTTGTTGTCTTTTATGACACTTTTATGGTGAAAATATATGGAAAGGGCATTTAAGTAAAGTCACTAAAAGGAGATCCAAGGATAACGAGAAGTCAAAAGAAAACTTTGTTGATTTGTTCAAGGACAAGCTTTGTCAAGAAACCTAAGCTTGAGAACTTCAGGCGACCATGAATGGCAAAGGAGGATAAAATTGACTAAATAAGCAAGTGTACATAGGGATCTCTCTTGAGGGGCTTTCCTTAATGGCAGTAAATGGACGACAGTGAAGAGTTTAAATGGAAGTAATAAGTAAATCAATGAATCGACTCGGATTGATGACCATAGGTGAACCTATCCAAACCTTGAATGAATTTTATATGTTAGACAAAGTGTTCGACCCCTCAGAAGCCACCGAGGCACGATGAGTCAAAAAGAATTCAAATTTAAATTGGAGGTTATCTACAAAGGGACATGTCTACTAGCAACATGTGGCAGTTACAAAGAACGTGCTCAACTTTAGAAGGGCAGTAACTGCCTATTTCACGGAAAACAAGGAAAATGGGAGAAGTAGAGTTTCGAAGATCAAAGTGCAATTGCTTAGAAAGACACATGGCTAGCAAGTAAGGGGTTATTGAAGGCTATAAATAGGGACACCCAGGGTAGAATTAGGTGGACGAAACTAGGTGAACTCTCACACATCTCAGAAGAAATCGAGTATAGGAGAAGGAGCAAGTAATTTCCTTTTTCTTTGTCTTCTGTCTTTAAATTCCTTAGGATTAGCATATTTCCTTGTAATTTTTCTTACTCTTTATTAGTTTTTTCTTGGTTATTGTACAGATCTTTTTATCTATCAAGAGGTTTATTCATAATTTCTTCTTTTCAAACTTGCATTCTCGCTGAAAGGATCCCCTTTTATATCCTTACTTTATTTGTTTTGTGGGGTGATCGGTCCATAAATTACTATAGATCAAAATCTACATAAAACAAATTGGCACGTCCGGTGGAACCCTATATGTGAGAGTTTGGTTTGAAAAATAAACTTTTGTTTATCCTTGTTATATGCTTTTATGAAGTGGTACTGTAGTATCACAAATGTCTTTGTCTGCAGATATCAACACAAGGAGGTTGAGATTAACTCTATCCACCCTTCATTGCTTGTGTCGATAGATCTTGTGTTGACACAATTAGGGCAAACACGAGAGGAAAGAAATATAACATCGCCTCCAACCACTAGCAACATGGCTAGTGGGTCAGTTTCCCCATATGGATTACCTCAGGGATATACTCCTCCGAGATATATATCTCTAATGGGTACTCAGGAAATAAACATGCAAGTTCATCCTTGTCAATATCAAAACCCTATGTATACGACAATAATGCCGACTATATCTTGCCAAACTTGGCATATGGGGGACTATGCCACACCCAATATGGCAAGTTTCCCAAACATGGAATATGGACTGAGAGGGGGTCCTATCTATTCTGAAATGTAAATAACTTATTACTTCTTAAAAAATGCTTTTCAAAATACTTAAAATAACATTTTCTTTTATTGTGTTTCTAAATATAAAATAACTCATTCATACGTTACTTTTCAAAAGTTCTTTTTGCTATAAACTCCTTTTAATTTGTATACCCAAACGGGTCTTAGTCTCTTTTCTTACTTGACTAAGATGAAGCTTCAAGAGGTTGAGTAAGTTTCAAGTGTCAGCACAGTTGCATTGGAGAGTGTCTAAGGCCGTGACATAATGCTCCAATAATTGTGTTTGTTATACACTGAATATGTGTACACCCAAAACCAAAGCCCAAAAAATTCTCATACATTTTTAAAATGGCCGAAATCAAGTGTACTAAACACACCTTGACATAAAATTAATGCAATAGCATATTCAAATCAGAAAACCAAGTAATTCAATTATACAAAAAAAGGGCCAAAAAGTCTGAAATTTGCACTACAGGGACATCAACAAGAAACATCTAATTTCCATTTCATTGGCAAAAAAAGCAAAAATAAATCAGCTCAGAAAAAGAATATATGGATATCTAAAGCCAAGTTGAAACTCAACAAAAGAAAACAATGCCCCTATTTCCTCAACAACCATTGTTGGAATTTAAATCTTAGTGCAGACTGCTAATTATCCAATGCGAGGTCTTCGTCCACTCAATAAATGCGAGGTCTTCGTCCACTCAAAACTATTATCATCTATAGAGAACAACATATTGATATAATTGTGTCGTCTTGTTCTCCTGTGATACATGGTGAATTTATTTAAAATGAAGAAAAGGTTAAGTATACACTAAAAAAATGTACATCAATTATATACTAACATTAAATATTAATTTTATCTCTATCTCCACTCTTCCTCACTCACGCTCTTCTTTTGCTCCTCACCTTCTTCTTCTTTGTTTTTTCTCTTCTCCCTAGTCTCCATTTTTTCTCAATTTTTTTTCACCTAAAACTTTTTTTTTTCGTTATACTCTTTTTTTCTTCTTTTTCGTTTCTTTTTTCTTGTTCATTTTTTCCCGTTTCTTGTGTTTTTCTTCATGTTTGCCTTTTTTTGGATTGTTTTTATTTTTTATTTCTTTTTAAGACGTTATGGAGAGCATGAACATACTGGCATAAAGATATAATCAACAATAATCAAATATATTAGAATATGATTATGATGTCATAACAGATCGAATAGAACATACTAGAACGTGATTGTGATGAGGGAGGGAAAAAGGAAAAAATAATTTATTTATTTTTCATATAAAAATTTGGGTTGTTGGGTCATCTAGTTGGGTATGCGGGTTCAATTTTAAAACCCGATCCCTGACCCGATTAGGATCAGGTTCATCAAAAGTTACTCAAATAAACTCAATAACCCCCACCCAACTCAAAAATATTAATTTTGACATTTTTAGTTTAATGAAAAGAGAAATTGTAATCAATTTATAAATTATATTGGGAGTAGCTAGCTAGGGATAGCTAGGAGGCTCCCAAATGAAAAACTCATTAGAAAAAGTGATCAGATATATAACATATGAATAAAAATATTTTTTTAACATCAAATATATAAGTGGGTGTGCATTCAATGATGTGTGTGAAAAATTAACCATAGTGTTCAAATAGCACCACCCATGTAGGAAATATGCACAAATGATCAAGAAGAGTACTTCAATATATATTGAAACATAATTGAAAAAGAAGATCTAAAATTTTATTTAGATATAAGTGGCACACAGCATACACACAATAATTATACATAGGGGATCATCGATCTTATTTGAATTGAAACTCTCTCTCTCACACACACACACACAAACACAAAGAGAGGTAACACACGATCGTAGATGGATGCTGCAAAGACCCTAACACTAGCTACCGCTACTATATGTAGCTTAGTCTGCATGGCACGTACACGTACGCATGCATGTGTGGCAGCTAGCATGGCCACTTATAGTACTGTTCTTTCCTTCCATGCATCCATCCACCTGCATTCATTTATTTATTATATGATCTGAGAAGAAAGCAAGTAAGAAAATTACAAACATAGTACCCGACCGACCAATGATTGATCGATCGGGCTTCTTCAGGTCCTCGAGGTTCCTCCTCCTACTCCTGATCGCGACGGCCGCCGGGGGCGTATTCAAGGAGGAGCTTTTGTAAAATTCCTTCAATCTGGAAATCGTTGCCCTTAGCCTGATCCCAAGAGTCATCAGCATCCCAAACAAAGATGCCCGGGAGCAACTCGCTTTTGAGGAGACTACGGCATCCATTAACGAACTCCTGTGGGTCGATCTTACCTGCATCAGCTGGATCTGTGCTGAATCCTACCAAGAGATTTTTGTCATGTCGGTAGTCAGTTGATAGTGCGTTGTAGATGGCTACAAGCTCTTGCGACTTGGAGACAGGCTGATCGTACAACTGGTAGTCAACCCAGTCAATATAGTTGTGGTAATACTTGTACAATTGCTTGTAATAATGGTTGACAGATTGTGACGGAGCAATGGAGGCCACCTTAACGACTCCGTCGCTATGCTCCTTCAGGTTCTTTATAAGCTTCCCTATGGACTCCACAAAGACCTGTTCACTGGAATCGATCTTCTCATAGTTAACATCGATGCCATCAATTAAATTGCAGCCGCAATAGTTGTTGAAGTCGGCAATGATGTTTTTGAGCGACCTCTCGGCGTTCTCAAGCCAATCTTCCTTCAGAGCAGTATTGAAGGTGGGGTATTGGCCGTCACGACCACGACCTCCGATGCTGAATACCACCTTCACATTTGGGTACTTATGCTTCAGTTGCTTGGCTTTCTCAGGACTGAAGACCGTCAAGTCCCAACCCACAGAGAAATTTCCTGTCCCTGTCTTTGTGGTTTCGTCATACTCTTCTGTGGCAAAGCCCAGAATGAAGTGGAACTCATTTATCTTTGGGTTGATCATTTGTTCAGGGAAATCTTTGAAATCTGGGAATGACTGGACGCCAATGTATTCCCTAAATATGGTTGGATGCACTTTGGTATCGTCGTTAGACATTATCACAATTAAGTGAGTGGAGAAGGAGATAACTAGACTATATATGCTCTTTTGGGCTTTGGAGTGGTGTGGGAATGCCCAACTCATGATGCCCTTTTATATAGCCATGCTTCACCTTCTAATTAGCTTTGCTGTGTATCTGTGCATTAATTATTAATTAATTATAATAATAATTCCTTAGTTTATAAATTTTTTTTTTTTTGGTACGCGTTAGCATCATCTGCTTGCTTATGTGAGCTTCATTACGTAAGATAATGTATGAATTTTATAAAAAATATTCTGGTACGTTGAAACTTCTACTTGCTTATGCGAGCATCATTTCGTAAGACAATACGAAAACATATCCTAGCGACTAGCGGTTCCGTGACCGTCAAGTATTAATATGGCAATGGCGGCTAAATGTGAGTGCAGGTATAATAAATGAAAATGTTAATGGTTAAAAGAATAGGTGAAGGTGCAGCGGATGTTGGTGATTTTTTATTTTTGTATTTTTATATTTTTATTATATATTTTTATTTTTTTATTATAAGTTTAGAATTAAAAAAATTATTAAATATAATGAATAGAGGTTAAAATGATGATTATTTTTACTATTTTTTTTTATATATATAATAAAATAGATATAGGATATGTCAACCAATTACAACGGCATATATATTTCCACCCAGGAAACTCAACTTTATTAGAAGCTGTATGGATCGTATATCTATTATCTAGTAGGAGTTGATACGAAAATTATGCGTTAAGTATATCGCGTCATACAAGTAATAAATTAATTATTCACTTTAATCGATAGACAAAAGCATTGAAGAAAATGAGTTTGTTAATTGTTGAGAACAAAGTGAAGCTAACTTTGAAATTAACATAATTAAAGATTGCACAAATTATGGGATTGAATTCAATTGATGAACGGAGATAGGGTACTTGATTTCACCTATGCTAATTATACTAATTGTAATCTCAATTATTCAACTTTTGCTTGGTTCTCTTAACAATTGAGAACCCTCTTCTAATTATTAACTTCTCTCGATAGTTTGCAATTTTCTTTCAATTTAAACGGTCACCTGATCTCTTAGTGTAAACAAGTTAAATTGAAGCACTAGTGTTCTATGAACCCATACAAAATTGCACAACTTGTACTAATTATCTCTAAATATAACTAGCCTGTGGTTAATTTCTCAATAGCACTCTTGTATTCCTTCTCTCGAATTACATACAAGGCTAGCATTTATATAGTTGGTGATCAAGCAACCAAAGCATTAATTAAGAATAGAGAAATTAACTAAAGAAAAACACAAGCAATTATTTAATAACCTCAAATAATATTAGCAAATTAACAAAGTTACATCAAGGCCCTAACCTATGAAATTTAGCTCATGCTAGAACAAATGAACATCATGAAGAAATTAAGAAAAGAAAATGAAGAATAGATGAATTGGATGAAGTGAGGAATGATGAATACCCTTCAATCTTGTTCCTTTCTATGAATTTCTCTCCAACTCTCAGTTTGTAAGTGTTCTTGAACACTAGATTATGATGCCTTCTTATTTTTCCACCCCTTTTATAATCTTGTTCCTTCTCAAGCTCGCTAGTTTGGTTCTGGCTTCTGTCTTCATAGTGACTGATCAGCGCCAGATGTAGTGTTCGGTCGCAAGATTTGCAAAATTGGATCATTTTTCTTCTGTTTGAATTGGCTTGTGCTCTAGGATTTCCACATTCCACACTAAGATCTTAGGGCCTGAAAAACATTTAACAAACCTACAAGGATGCCTAAAAATGCATGAATGTTAGCTAGTCCTATGGAAATAGTTTTTGCTAGAAAATGTTCAAAATATTATACTAAACTTATGAAAATACATGAGTTGGTCCTAAAACTACATGAAAAACCAAACAAAGATAACTCTTATCGGAGAGTTATCGATAAGCCCCAATTTGAGACCTTTGCTTGCCCCTAAGCAAAGTAAAATACAGACAAGAGTAAAGTAAACAAACATGAAATCTTTTTGTGTAGCTGAACCTATATACATCCCTTACAAAAGCTGCAAAACTCAAGGAGGCTCGAAGATCGACTCAAACAATAATGAAAATTTTAAAACAAGCATCCCTGTAAGAAGTCATCTAGTCATAAAAAATTGGCTCCTATCCCCTCATCATTTCTCTTATCTCAACTCATAAGTGCCTAAAAAATCAGTACTTTCTCTTTTCTTTTCTATTTTCCTTTCCCAAAGATTGCTCACGTTTTCTTTTCTTGTTTTTTTTCCATAATTGCAACGTGAAATAAGGCTTGATCTTGCCTTATTCTGATGAAAAAATTGGGTTTCCTTTTTGTCTCATTCTCGTTTCTTTCTTTCCATATTGTAGCAGCATAACTCTTGGACCATGGGAAATTTGTTTCCCGAAATGCTGTCCTTGATAGCATAGTTCGCTTCTTTTCTTTCCTTGTTGATCGTGGGAAGATTTGTTTCCCAATAAAAGTTTTATTTACTTGTCAATGTCAATCATTTTCCTTGATTGATTCCCTTAATTTTTTATTTCCTTTTTCCTTTCCTAGTGACATCACGTCACTTTCCCCTCAATTTGATTTCCAACTTTTGTCTCATATACTCAAGTTATTTTCTTTCCTTATTTTATGCCTTGTAGCTTTATTTCTTTTCTTCACACGTCCCATCTTTCTTTTTCTTTCGTTCTTTATTTTAAAGCTTTTATTTTGGGTCTTTCCTCCTTTATTTTTTTTTGTTGAAACACTTAATACACATATTAGTAAAGTTCACACAATTTTTGTCATCATATTTAATATTTGCAAATTCTAATCAATACTCTTGTTCTCTTAAACTATACTCTTTTTTTTTGTCTTCTTGGATTTTCGTCTTAGTGAATTTTTCATAAAGAGGTTTTAACGAGATTTAATCTATATATGAGTCGAGCATTGTTGAGTCTCAATAGGTATCTGGGTGGCTCTATCTTGTACTTATTTGTCCTACCTAAGGTTTAAGCCTTCACTATAGTATTGAAAACAATATTTTTTATTTGGCACCTAAAATTTTTATATATCTATATTAAAGAAAAAGAAAAAATTAGTGGAATTCAGTGGCCTATTCAGCCCCCGCCTCACTTTAATTTTTTTATTGTTCCTCTTTAAAAGAAATGAGAGTGAGTGAGAAGTGCAATCTCAAGCCATTCTATTTTTAACATGGTTGTGTGTAACTGAAAAAGTTGCGGTTTGAATCAAATATATTTTTGCTTAGTTTGTAAAGGTTTTGAATTGAATTTATATACAAATTGTAAATTTATTTTCTAAATTCTAGGTAGGGAAAAATATTTTATATTTTTTGATAAAATTATAAGTTAATTATTTATGATATTTCAATCATTTTAAAATGAATATGATTTTTTAAGTTAATAGGACAGGGTGTGTGTGCGCGTGCGTGCCTGGAGTTTTAATTGTGAAATGTTTATTTTCTTTTATATAATACGATTTTAATTATAAGTTTTAGATTAAGGATTAAGTAAAAAAATAAAGATTCAGTATTGCATCTCCCATAAAAAAATAAACAATGTCTAGCTACCGCCAAGTGCAGGGATTTATGTAAAGAAATAATTTTCAATCCCCCTAACAACCATTGCTTGAATTTTATTCACGAGGTAATATGACCATAACATTATTAATATATTTATTTCTTACAATGACTATTAAAAGACTTAAGAAGTGCAGAATTAAAAATATATATATTCTTAGTGAAAATATACATATATCAACATATTCACACCGTAGCAACAGGTTTCCCACCTCAGTTATGCAAAAATTGATTAAATTTGTTGACCGAAATAATTTAATTTTTGTTTGGGAGGCATTAATTAAAATGATGTCTACATCCTTGGTAATATTTATTTGTTTACATAATGGTTTTTACCTGTGAAAGCAAGCTCAAAGAAGCAAACGCCATCATGGGTTGCATTATTAAGTTTGTTAATTTTAAAAGTTATTGGTCATGTGAAAGCAGGCACTCACATAATGTCCTATCTACGCCTCTCTAGTTTTTCCGGTAGACAAAGTGAATTCTCAGTTAACCCATTGTTTCGTGACTTGACAAAAATGCACATATAGACAATCAATCGCTAAGTTGGCTCCAGTAACTCCACCTCAGCATAAAACAATGCCATTTTGGTGCAACCCTAACCCAAAATTTCACCTTGACATAGAAAATGAAGCAACACGGACAGTAGAGATGCACCTGACTTGGAAATACATAGGGACTAGTGCATAGGTACAACAAAGCCTCGTCGTTTTATTCTAGGATGGAGATAACGGAGCAAACTCAATGAAGTAATAGTCCACATGTGCATTTCGGTCAAGATAAGGAACAACAAGTTAAATAAGGGCCTGGTGTGTCCCCTTTATTATATGGTGATGAACTATTGTTAGACTTTCAAGTGGTAAGGAGCTACTTTGTCCCTTGCAAAAATGGAGAGAGACTAGATAGGCCATTTTTTCCTCTAAGTAATGAAAAAGAGAAAATTGATATATTGAGTTAATTATGTTGGTCTTTGTTGTGAGGTAATAGTGCTGGTGTCTCCATCTTTGACCTCTAGTTGTGGGCCGTCCTCATCATATGCATTGGTTCCTATATAGTCCTCTTCCTCACCTCCATCTTCCTTACAACAACAATCACCTTAATTCTCAGACCCTATATAGCATAATTCTCCAAAGAAATTCAAGAGATCGAAGTTCTCGACCATGCATTCTGCAACCCAAATTGCAAACAATAGATAGTTTTTCAAATTTGATCCTCTTTTAAGAACCGAGCGCCACACTTTGCTGTTTTTTCCGTCAACTAGAAAAAGGTTGGGGTTAGAAATTTGGGTTGAGGGGTGGTCCAAAACTCTAATCACTTAAATTTCTTTAGAGAAATCTGTGATACAGGGTCTGTGAGTAGTAAGGTTGTTGTTGTTTTTTTTGTTGTTGTTGTTGTTGTAAGTGAGGCAAATGGAGATGAGGAAGAGAATTGTGTAGGCACCAATGCAGATGCTGAGGGTGACCAACAAATAGAGGTCGAAGATAGAGACACCAACAACATTAGACTATTAGCACACATTAAAGACTAACATAATTATATCAATATATTAATTGTCAATTTAATTTTCATTGACTCTAGATAGAATGCCCCTTATCTGATCCCTCTTCAATCTTGAAAGTCCAACATTAGTACTTCTCCATATGAGAAAGGGATACGTTAGTCCAACATCCATTACAAGAAATACACCTTAAACTGAAGCAAATTACGACAGATATAAGGCTCATACCTACGAATATTTTAAATTCTGACGGATATACACTAGCACTAAATATTTGTCGGTATGTACCTTGTTGGTAATATTTATAGACTGATATCTTATCTGTCAAAACGTTTGTGGTAGGTAGATCTCTACCGGTATCTAGTTTCAAGATTTTTCATTGTTTTCATTGATTTTATATAATTATCGACAAATATATTCGTCGACAACTTTGATGAACATAATATTATTTAGGGTATTTGCATCAAATATAGTTGTCAATAAGCTTTGTGATTAAATAATAAATAAATAATCAAAAAACGTCAACGATGGATATGCCCATCAATAAGATAGTTTTTTTTCTTTTCAAAATTTGTAGAGTACATTTTCTTTTTCATTTAAACCTTAAAATTCAAAATTCACATTCACGTACAAATTTAAAATGAAACTAAATATTGAAATTAATTTACAAATCAATTAAACATGAAAACTGTCAAATACATAATGTAGGAATTGATTTGAAAGTCGAAGACTATCTTCATCATCTTCAAACTCAACCTCATCTTCAACTTCAACTTCTTCACCGCTGTCAATTTGTGTCTGCTTCCTTAATTCTCATTACGTGTAGGTGGCTTGAAAGTTGACTTATGTCACACTCCCTTGAATCAATATGTAAATTTTTAGGAATTGTGGTATCAACAGCTACTGTTGTGGAGATTAAGTCATCCACTTGACATGTTTCCTCGGATTCTTCCTCAGCCTCAACTCAACCTCTCAGTTTAGTTTTAATCACAACCTTCCAATTTGACTTGTTATTTCAAGGGTAGTGTTGATAATATACATGACTTGTATTTTGCGCAAAGATGATTAAATCATACCCTCTATATCTTTTAGTATGATTAATATCAGTGATTTTGTAGTCAATGTGTGCTTGATTTCCATTCAAATGACTCGGATCATACCAGTCACAATAGAAAAGTACAATTTGATTGGCATTTCTGATCATGTACACTTTATATCAATCGTTATTTTCTGCAATACCAACATCTCCCTTAACACAAACACCATTGTTGTCTATTTTTTGGCCTCTTCTCCATTTGAATGTATGGAACTTGTATCCATTAACATAATACATGGGCCAACTAATGGATTTATTAACAGGACCTTAAGCCAAGCTCCTTAAGTCAGTATCGATTATGTCATTCCATCGAGTTTGTACCTACATACCCAGATTCAAAAATTCAGCATCTGTCGCCGTTTTATATATCCTACTTTACAGCTTTCAAATCCTCAAGGGATTCAATCGCAGTATAGTTGGATATAGTCGTATCCACAGGGAGTTGAATAAAGCCATTCTTGGGTTTGTTAATTAAACAATAAGGTGAGTGATTGGTAAATTGATTTTAACATAAATAAAGTAAATAAAAGATAAAATGACATCGAGGGAAAATCAGATAGGGAAGCTTGTTGGGAATTAACTCATAATACAATTTTCATATATCCATTACTCAATGCATATGAATTATCAATTCCATTGATTTTTCGCCACCAGTTCTTATCTTAAGCATCTCTTTCAAGCATGATAAGATGACTAGGTTTCCTTTATTATTCTGTCAATTTCTTGTACAAATTAACAAAGTAAACGAGCATTATTTCAGATGTTAAAATGACTAATAACCCTAATTCTATTTCTAGCAATTAAGTTTAATAGATGAAATAATCTAGTTCCAACTTAAATGAATGTAGTTCTCACTCACAAACAATCAAGTTTCAAGTCATGCTTTAGGTAGCTAATCTAAAACAAGCATTAATTAAACACAAGATCAAATCATGTAAATCATGGAATATTATAGATTCATACATAAAAGAGTTAAATGGATACAATCAAACCATAATACTTGTCAAAATCCCAACAACAAGAGGATTATAAATCCATCTCATAAGAGGAAATCAAAGAACAAGGTAATGGACATTCACCGTGACACGCTTTCATGCCACCATGTTGAGTGCCACCGTGCTCCTCTACCTCTCTTGGCTTCCTTCTCCAAGTTCCTCTCGATCTCTAAGCTCTAAACTCTCTGAATATGTATTATGTTCTGAATGGAAAATGGGAAAAAAACTGAACTCAAGGCCTCAGTTTTAGTCTCTTTTTATAGAGTTTTATAGGTTCAGGCAGCTCAACGGATTACATGGGTCACTGAGCGGCCTAGGCGGTTCAAGGCTTGCTTCAACGTGAAGTTTCTTCAGCTTTAAGCAATTTCAGAGGCTGCTCAGCGGATTGGTTGGGCGCTCAGCGGATTGGTCTGCACAACAGGTAGTAAAATCGCGATAACTTGGGCTATAGATCTCGGATTAAGGTGATTCAAATCTCCACTTAAAGCTAAGAGATAGATCCACAAATTTGACATCAAATTGAGATTCAATCTCCATCCTGGTGCAAAATCTGTGGCAAAGTCTGCATTAATTCCTGTTGTTCTTCTCTTTTGATCCATGCCTCTAGTCTATATGGGAAATTGACAAGAATTGCATTAATTCACAATATTTGTATCTTAAACCTACTAAATTCATACAAAAGTAGGGAAATTGGATCGTGAATTCATTTTAAACAATGCAGATAAGTGTCATTTTAACCTATGAAAACACCAAAATATGACACTTATCAATCAACAAGAAAGATCTAATTTCCATTTCATTAGCAAAATAAACAAAAATAAATCAGCTAAGAAAAAGAATAGATGGAAAATTAGCCCTAAATTCACACACGTGAAAAATTTAAAGCCAAGCTGAAACTCAAGAAAAGAAAACAATGCCCCTATTTCCTCAACAACCATTATTGGAATTTAAATCTTAGTGCTAATTATCCAATGCAAGGTCTTCGTCCACTCAAAACTATTATCATCCATAGAGAACAACAGATTAATATAATTGTGTCGTCTTGTTCTCTTGTGATACATGTTGAATTTATTTAAAATGTTACGTATAATCAATTATAAAGAACAATTTAGAGGAAAGAATTTGGCAATGGTTTTGAGTGAATGAACTGAAATTCTCGTTGTATTACTAATACACTGTAGCAGCGTATTAATAGGTAGAGGATGGACCACCGTATACCCTACTTATTCGAGTACATGTGACCAAACCCCGTAACCACTTCTAACAGCCTCCAACGTCTACTAAAATAGAAATTAAGATGCGGGAATTTACAGCAACCAAAACGATGCGTTTTCATTTGGTCGGAGACTCATACTTATCCTCCAATAGTTTTCATTTGGCCGGAGACTCATACTTATCCTCCAATACCCCCTCGCAAGCTGGAGATGGGTGATGTATATCAACCATGCCAAGCTTGGACATAAGATGAGCAAAGGCCCGTAGCGGCAGGGCTTTGGTGAGTATATCAGCACACTGATCGGCAGTGTTAATGGGGAGCAAACGCATGAGGCCAGCCTGGGATTTTTCGCGGACTATGTGGCAGTCGATGTCCAAATGCTTGGTCCTTTCATGGAACACCGAGTTCGCCGCTATGTGAAGAGCGCTCTGATTGTCGCAAAAGAGCAGCGCTTGCTTAGGTGGAGAGCTTTGCAAGTCCTGTAAGAGGTATTGCAACCATTGCAGCTCACAGGTTGCATTTGCTAGGGCGCGGTACTCGGCCTCCGATGAGGACTTGGAGACGGTGCTTTGTTTCTTGACCTTCCACGAAACGAGGGAGTTCCCAATGAAATAGCAGTAGCCTGAGACGGATTTCCTAGTATCCAGACACCCCCCCGGTCCGCATCACTATAACCAATGAGTTGGAGGGATGTGGACCTTGGGAAGAACACGCCACGACCAGGTGCACCCTTCAAGTACCTCAAAACTCTCATGGCAGCTCGATGATGAGTTATGGTTGGAGAGGCAAGGAACTGACTGAGCTGTTGACAAGCAAAAGCTATGTCAGGCCTGGTTGAGTTAAGATAAAGCAGGCGACCAATCAACCGTCTATATGCTGGAATGTCTTCATAAGGCCGGGAGTCATCATGGTGCAGTCTCACGGCTGTGTCCAAGGGAGTTGAAGCTGGCTTGGACCCCATAATGCCAGAATCTTGGAGCAGGTCTAGACAATATTTTCTCTGGCACATAGTGATGCCTTTCTGCGAATGTGCAACTTCAATTCCAAGGAAATAGCGAAGCTGCCCCAGGTCTTTGATGCGAAACTTGCTATCCAAAACATTCTTAATCTGCTGAAACTCAGATAAGGAAGTCCCAGCCAAAATTATGTCGTCAACGTATACCAACAATGCCGTGAAAGCTGTAGAAGTCCCTTTTGTGAAAAGAGTGTGATCTGAGGCAGCTCGTGTGTAACCACAACCAAGCAAGACTTGAGAAAGTTTCTCGAACCACTGCCTGCTCGCCTGTTTAAGTCCATACAAGCTCTTAATCAATCTGCACACCTTCCCTGGCTGTGAACCATGCAACCCCGGTGGCAGGGTCATGTATACTTCTTCCTTGAGGTCACCATGCAAGAACGCATTGTTGACATCAAGCTGGTGAAGGTGCCAATTTTTGAATGAGGCCATAGCTAACAGCACACGAATTGTGGTTATCTTTGCCATTGGAGAAAAGGTGTCAAAGTAATCAATTCCTTCCACCTGATTATAACCCTTTGCCACGAGCCTGGCTTTGTATCGTTCAATTGATCCATCTGACCTCCTCTTGATTTTATAAACCCATTTGTTGCCAATGGGAATGAAACCTGAGGGCAGATCAGTGACTAACCAGGTCTTGTTTAACTCCAAGGCATCCAGCTCAGCTTTCATAGCTTCCCTCCAACATTGATGTTGATTAGCCTCGTTATAAGACTTTGGCTCAACATTTGTGTCAATAGCAGCAAGGAATTTCATAAATGGGGGAGCTAAATTTGCATAAGATACATAAGCTTGATGAAAGCCAAATAGCACTTTCTTTACTCTTGACACAGCTTTGGTTATGTCACAACCGTGCCAATTTCATAAAAAGCCTATTGTTTGTACTTTGCGTTGCTCAAATTAAATTTATATGTATATCCTACTTTACGGCTTTCAGACCCACAAGGGATCCAATTGCAGTATAGTCGGGTATAGTCGAATCCACAGAGAGTTGTAAAAATACCGTTCTTGAGTTTGTTTAATTAAACAATGAAGTGAAGGTTTTGATAGATTTGTTTTAATAAACTAAATAGTAAATAAACAACATAAAAGTAAATAGGAAACAAATCAGAGGTAGTTCCGGAGCTTGTTGGGGTTTGAATCATATCATAGTTTCACGTATCCATTAACTTTATTACACAAAACCATTATTTCATTGATTGCCCACCACTAGATCTTATCTTTTACATTGCTTTCGCATATGAAAAGATCACGGGTTTCCTTTTGTTAAACTGTTACTTTCGTATACGAGCTTAACAAAGTACGCCAGAATTATTTCAGATGTTTAAGCGACTAACTTCTAGTCCCATTACGGCGACAAGGTTAGATGAATGATTTAGATCCGACTTTAATGGTTGCAACTATTCATTCACAACGTTCAAGTCTTGAATCTAGTTTAGCATAGCGGATTAATCTTAACTCGGTTTACAACTTAATTGATATAACTCTCGTTCATACAACTAAGTCTCAAGCCAAGATTAAAACACTAAACAAAAACTAGCATTAGGCATAAAATGATTCAAGCAAATCATAAGAAATAAATAGATTCATATGCAATAGTTACATAGATACAAGCAAACTACAATAATGACCAAAATCCCAACAAAAAGAGGATTAGGAATCCATCTTACTAGAGTATCTCGGAGGCAAGGTTCGGACGCTTACCATGACACGTTATCACGCTATCATGGCCATGGCTTCGCCGAGCTTCCTCGATCTCCCGGCTCCTTCACAGGCCTCCTCTTTGTTCCTAATCTAAACTAGGCTTTGAAGTACAAGAGAATGTGTAAAAGAATGGATTCTTGAAGAGGGGAGGGATGATTTTACAAAGCTTGGTAGCATGTCTATATATAGGCCATGGTTCGGCCGCTCAGCGGGTTGGTGAGGCCGCTGAGCGGTGGTAGGTGATGGCGGTTGAGTCTTCAAAGGCGGCTGGCGGGCAGAATGTTAGGTGGGGCCGCTCAGCGGATGCTCAGCTGGCGCTCAGCTCAATCAAAACTACAAAGTTGTAGATCTCTCTCTTAGCTTTAAGTAGCAATTTGAACCACCTCAATCCGATATCTGTAGCTCAAGTTATCGCGTTTTTACTAACTGCTGCGCAAAGCGGGTTTCCATACTTTTCTTGCTTCGTTATCTCTTTGCTCTATGCTTCATTCTTTGTGGGATTTTCCTTGATTATTATGTTTGTATCCATATTTAAAATATATTTATAAATCCTACAAAAATTGGGAAATTCATTAGATAATTCATTAAAACATAAGCGAATAAGTGCCTTTTTAAATGGTGAAAATTGTGTAAATTTGGCACTTATCAAAGCTGAGATGGGGTACTTACAACATGATAGAAGAGGTGATGGTAGGACAGGCGGTGGAGATGTATGCACTTGGTTACAATAGTAATCCTGCAGGAACTGAGGAGGCTTCTTTTGCCTTGTTGATAGCCGAAGGCTATGAGGTTGCTGTTCCTGTGGGGCTGCTGCAGGGCTTTCTGATACAGAAGTGAGTGTAGGTTGGGGTTCAGTTTGTTTAGCCTGCTATGGTGATGGTCGAGGATCAAGTGTAGGGGGATCAGCTAGCTGTGTGTGGGTAGGAGGGCAGAGGTAGTCTGGTTCTGGTGCTAAAGCAGTTTGTACAGGAGGGCTAGGGGTTTGGTTTGGAAATTGTACAAGGGAACTATTGTGTGGGCCAAAGGTTTGGTGGGGTGACTTGTAAGGAAAGACATGGTCATAAAACCTCACATTTCTAGAGACTTGTATGGTCATAGTGTTGATATTATACACCACAAAGCCCTTGACTCCAGGCTTAAACCCTATAAAGGCACATTTGTTTGCCCGTGGGTCAAATTTCCCTCTCCCTGCCTTTATTGTAGAAACATAACACAGACCACCAAAGGTTTTAAGTGAGTTAATGTCGGGTAGGGTATTGTACATGATCTGCTATGGTGATTGGTTGTTAAGCAAGGGTGTATTGATTCTATTTATCAAGTAGGCAGCATGAATAACTGCATAGGACCAGAATTTCTTTGGCAATTTGGATTGAAATAAGAGGGCTCTAGCCACATTTAGGACATGTTGGTGCTTTCTCTCCACCCTTGCATTTTGTTGTGGGGTTTCTCTGTAGGAGGTTTGATGCAAGATTCCTAGAGATTGGTAGAAACTAGGCAAGTTGAATTCAGGGCCATTGTCACTACGAATGGCTTTAATCTTGGCATCAAACTGTGTTGAAATAAAGGTTATAAACTTCCTAATGCTGCTCATTACCTCAGATTTTGATTTTAATATGAAAGCCCATGTAAATCTGCTAAAGTCATCAACAGCTGTTAGAAAATACTTGTGCCCATGATATCCACTTATAACAAATGGTCCCCAAATATCCATGTGGATAAGGTCAAATCTGGATTTAGCTTTTGAAAGACTCATAGTATATGGTAAGCACTTTTGTTTTGCATAATGGCATATGTCACAAGGTGAATATTCGGCCTTATTAACAAAGGGAAATTGTTTATTAACAAGAGACATTCTAGCTGGTGAGGGATGTCCTAGCCTAAAATGCCACAATACATTTTGTGAAATTACATCATCTTTATTCACTGTATGAACAACTGAGGTATTGGAGACTGATGCAGCTGCAGGTGTTGAAACTGAGCCCAGGCTTGTGTTGCTTGCAACCAAGTGATACAACCCTCCAATCTGCCTACCAGTACCAATCTTCCTCATGCTGTTCGCATCCTGTATGACACATTTATCATAAAAAAATGTGAGTGAGCAATGTCCTGCAGTGGCTAATTTTGAGATTGAAATTAAGTTTACTTTGAAGTCAGCTACATAAAGCACATTGTGCAGGTGCAATCCTGAATTGAATAGCACCTCTCCAGAAATTTCAGCAATTAAACTAGAGCCATTAGGTAACCTTATCTCAACTGGTTTAATCCTCTTATAGCTTTTAAAGCAAGAGATCATGGAGCAAATGTGGTCTGTTGCTCCAGAATCAAAAATCCATGCATTCCAAGCCGTCAATACAGGCATGGCAAGTCTCATACCTGTTTGTGATGAGTTATCAAAGGGAGCAATGCTCACTTGAGACACATGTGACACATTATCTGCTGAGGCCACTGAGGCAGTGCTCTGCTGCTGCAGTAAAGCCATCATACTTTCATATTGATCCTGAGTAAGAGCAAGCTTTCCATTCTACTGCTGCTATTCTTGACCTGTTTTGTTCTGTTCTGCATCCACAGTTGTTGTAGCATGAGCTGAGGATGAGTTTTTAAATTTCCAATTAGCCGGATAACCGATAATCTTGAAACATTCCTCATACGTGTGACCAGTTTTGCCACAATTAGTGCAACTCTTGCCATTATTCTTAGATTTAGTTCCTGATCTATTGCTGCTAGCAGAATTAATTTCAATTTTCCCTTCATCATCTAAATCTCCATTAAACTCACGCTCTTGTTCTGCAACAAGAGTGAACACTCTATTAAGAGGAGGAAGCGCATCTTTCATTAGGATCTGTGACCTTACAGCAGAGAATCGTTCATCTAATCCTGTAAGGAACCTTAGAACATAATCTTGTTCTCTGTACTCACGATTATTCCTTGATGCTAAGCAAGTGCATCGAACAGCACAAGAACAATCAAGGCACGGTATATAATTTTCTAACTCCTCCCACAGAGCCTTTAACTCAGTAAAATACTCAATCACAGACAAATTATCTTGCTGGTTTGTATATAGATTGTGTTGAATTTTTGCAAATCTCAGAAAGTCACTTTGTGTAAACCTTTCTTTCAAATCTCTCCAAACAGCTGCAGCTTCTTCAATTGCCTCTATGCTCCTAGCAATCGCAGGAGTCACAGAATTCATAATCCAGGAATGTATCATCATATTACATCTCTCCCAAGCTTCGTAAAGAGGATTGAACTCATCAGGCCTCACGATCTCCCCGCTCAAGAACTTAAACTTGTTCTTAGCTATCATCGCGCGCCTCATGGATCTGCTCCATCTATGATAGTTTGAACTCGTAAGCAATGCCGGAACTATAACGAGCGACGGATCTATCATCGCGCACCTCATGGATCTGCTCCATCTATGATAGTTTGAACTCGTAAGCAATGCCGGAACTATAACGAGCGACGGATTCTCGCTCGGATGCAGGTAATACGGACTTGCTGGATTCAAGGTTGGATCGCCTCCTCCAGGAGCTTCAGAACTCGTGCCTCCTGCGGTGGCGCCACCTCTGTTCCCTTGTGGTCTCACCATGAACGGTTGCGCACCAGAGCTCTGAAGAGCAGAGCTCTGATACCATAAAGAACAGTTTAGAGGAAAGAATTTGGCAATGGTTTTGAGTGAATGAACTGAAAATCTCGTTATGTTGCCAATACACTGTTGCAGCGTATTTATAGGTGGAGGATGGACCACCGTATACCCTACTTACTCGAGTACATGTGACCAAACCCAGTAACCACTTCTAACAACCTCCAACGTCTATTAAAACTAACAGAAACAAATAGAAATTAAAGCGGGGAACCAAAACGACTAAACGACTACAAAGCGTGCGTTTTCATTTGGTCGGAGACTCATCCTCCAATAAGGTTAGTGTGACAAATACATTCGGGGGAGGGGGTTTATTCGCCCAACATTTTCAATTATTAGGGGTCATTGTAGGTCTCTCACTTGTGAGAAACTAATTTGTTCGAATAACAAATTGTGAGGGGGGGCATTTGAGGGTTTACTCAAAAAGTTAATTCAAACACATATTGTGGGCATTGGCTACACTTCCTTTCATCAAAATATTTCATTAGAAAATGGATTCTGTAAATTGAATTTCTTATCATGTAAAGTCAAGTATAATTTCTTATCATGAATTAAGGGTGTGAGGTCTATGCATGACACAAACAACAAAAGAAATTAATAGTGAGAGACACATTTAATTAGTTAAAAAAGATTCATTCTCATTTTGGAACGTTACTAATCTTAGAACTAGAAATTAATCAAAATTAAAGAAGTAAAAAAGGGGGCAGTTGCATGATTGCAAAAATGGCGTGGACTCAAATGCTTAGCCAATATCATACCCTCAATAATTGAACACGTAAAGGAGGGTGGGCCTTTTCCTTGTTTTCCCATTTGAAAAATCATATTTCATTGACACAAAAAGTTCACATTTTTTGTAGGCACCTTTCATGGTCATATCAACCTGGCTTATTCCTTTATCCAACTTCACCTTCACATGATCCCACACCCCAAGGCCCCCAAGTGGCCCCAAAATAAATGCTCAAGAAATCCGATGACCATTTAAAATAATCATGGACTCATGACCAATCACCATGTTTATTTATTTTCTCATACAAAATTCTATCCTAAAACCTAGTAAACAAGTAAACAAATAAACAAATATAAATATAGAAAGAATCAAATCAAATAGTATTCTTTTTTTTTTTTTTTTTTTTTTTTTTGAAGATTTTGCACTTTGCGGCATCAGCTAGTAACCTCTGCTCTGCACCCAAGCAAGCAACAATAGCACAACCGTACAAACTTGTTTATTCCCAAAACTTCATCTCCCCAATCACATTCTCTCTGTCTCTCTCTCTCTCTCTCCGCGTTTTCTCTCTCTTCTTTCTCCCCCTCCCTCCAACCTGGTGCTTCGTTTCCCAACACACGAAGCTTCCTCTGCTTCTATCTTGCCTGAGCTGGGCTTTGTAAGTCTCAATCACCGACTTGCCAGATGAACAAAGTGATTTGATTTCTGAGGTCTCTTTTTACCACCTCTCTCTCTCTCTCTCTCTCTCTCTCTCTGTCGGTGTTT
>QANU01033994.1:5956-124853 GCA_003254905.1 Nissolia schottii
CAATCAATGTTTATATATATATATATATATATATATATATATATATACCAACTCATTCAATTAAATTTTGTCACATAAGTTAAAATAGTTTTTATACTGTGTCATTCAATTAAATTTTGTCACATAAGATAAAATAGTTAATTATCTCACTTACTACTTAAAAATTTATGCATTTATAGTGACTAGATAACAATGTAAAAAAACTTTACATAACATCCCAATTTTAACCTTATTTGTTTAATAGTTAATTTTCTTGAGATTAATTAACCGTTTGTTCCAACCTACTTTGTTTAATAGTTAATTTTGTTAAGAATAATTAAAAGTTTACTCCTTGAAATTCATAATAAGTTAATTTATTTCATATTGTCAATATAATTGAATAATATAAGATTCTTTGATTTATTGTTAAAAAACTTATTTTTTAGATTCAATTATTTACATTGATTGTTTGAAGTCACGTTAGTTTATATACACACAAAATTGGCACGTGATATTATATTTGACTTGTCACATGGCCAAGTTAACTGTCGGGGATACGATTTGCTTATTGTATTCATAATTAATGAATACCTTAATATGGCTCACATTTAACTTTTACAATTGTGTGGTTGTGGTTACCTAAATTAGGTACAACCAGTACCGACTTCAGGATTTAAATTTGCAAAAACTAGAAATCAGAATAACTAGTGCCGATTTCAAGAAAATTTTTAAAAATAAAATAAAATTTTAGCAACCTAAAATCGGTGGCCTAAAACTCAATTTTAGGCAGGGTGGATAGTACCTGAAATCGGTACTGATGGTACCGATTTCAAGTATAAATAGGGCAAAAAATTTAAATTTCCCGTCCCAACCCTTCCACACTCAGCCTATAACTACACTCATTTGTCTAACCCCAACATCACACCTTCAACATTCTTCTTCTCTTTACACACAACTTTCTCTTCAGCTATTTTCTCTTCTTCTCAAATTTTTTATATAGTGTCCATATCTGTTTTATATTTTTAAGAAAAAAAATGAGTAGGGAAGGTATTGCCACTTTATTTTTTATAATAGTTCAATGAAAAAATCTGATGTTCAAGGAGTTGAGTTTGTTAGTGATAATGATGCAAAATTTGTTATAATTTGACCCTTTATACCATTTTCTAATTTGCATTGTGAAGTTGGCTCTCATTTTAATAAGAGAGTCAAGAGAATCAAATATAAGACTTCTGTGTCTTTCATTAATAGAGTTGTTAAATATCGTCATGTTACAATATCGAATGACCTTCAAATACAACAAATGTTTTATTTATAAGGCAAGTCTTAGTAGCATTGAATTGTTTATCAATTTTGAGGAGGTTGTTCCTAATGTTGATAATGAATGTGATCCAAGTTCAAATCCAGTACATCAGGATAACGTTGCACCGACATTACTATCAGACGATGAGATGTTCGTAAACGAAGATGACGATGATAGTTGAAGTGAGCATGAAAGTGATATGTCTGAATACAGTAGAACTGACGATAATTCAAGTACTGTTAATTACTAATTTTTTTATGATAATAATTAATTTAAAATTAACAGAGATGAAAAATTATGCTCTACACTCGCCTCATGTAGAGGATCTTGTGTATTAGGAAAAAATCATTGTTAACTAATAAGAGATCGGGGTAATTAAAATTATCTATTAATTTTTATTTAATTATCCACATCATTGGAATCAAGCCTTAATGTGTTTATGAAAATAATTAATTTTAGATTTATAATTTTATAATTATCTTAAAATTAACAGAGACGAAAAAAATATGCTCTACGCTTGTCTCATGTAGAGGATATTGTGTATCAGAAAAAAATAATCTTTGTTAACTAATAAGATTTAAATTTTAAGATGTTATTAAATTTACTTGGTTATTAAAATTATTCTATAATTAATTTTTGTGACTGTGGATATTAAAAAATACAGATAATGAAGATGATAAAAAATCGCATGGTCCTCTGCCTTTCCTATGAACCTTTGATGTTGACAGTGTTCGTGCAACGGATTTTGTCGACATAGGAAACGATTATGGTGCAGCGGATGATCTCTACAAAGGGAAAATTTTCAATGATAAAAATGTAGTCAAAGTAGTTGCTGCAAACCCTGAAGCGGATTATAATATAAAGGAGTTAGAACCGACGACATACTATTGCAAATGAAAATACTTTAGCAATGGGTATCAGTGACTTATTAGGGCGACACTGAAAAAGAACAACTACTTATGGGAAGTTGCTAAGTACAAGTTGTCATAGTTGTGTTACCTCAATACTTGCCTGAGATCACTCTAAGCTGACTTTTGACAACATTGTTGGGATGATTTTGGTGCAGATATGTGTGGAACTAGGTTTCCCTAGTTGTTCTAATTGTTTAATACAATATGTTTTGATGATGACAAATACAATATGTTCTAATTGTCTATGCTTATTGCATATGCTTATATTTGTAGAACTAGGTTCCCTAGTTGTTCTATATCTTGATGATAACAAATAGAACATAACAAATAGATAATGACAATTAGAATGCAAAAGGATGTCATATGCGAAAAAGAATACATTTGATGTTGTATGCTAAATAGAATACATTTGATGTTGTGTGCTAAATAAAATACATTTGATTTTATATGATTGAACTTGATGATAATTATATAGCCTACACATCATACAATGATATATGAGAAACATCCTTTTGAGAACATATCCAATAACTCTCTATATGTGCTTGATGGATTAACTATTGGATATATTTGTGTCAATATGTATATGCATGAATATCAAGTGCTATAGTGTTACAATGCATGCATGCTAGGCAAAGAATATTATTTGATTAATATAATTTGATCCTTGCCTAANTGACCCTCTATGCCATTTTCTAATTTGCATTGTGCAATTTGTTCTCATTTTAATAGCAGAGTCAAGAGAATCAAATATAAGACCCCTGTGTCTTTCATTAATGGAGTTGTTAAATATCGTCATGTTACAATATCAAATGACTTTCAGATGCAACAAATGTTTTATTTATAAGGCAAGTCTTAGTAGCATTGAATTGTTTGTCAATTTTGAGGAGATTGTTCCTAATGTTGATAATGAATGCGGTCCAAGTTCAAATCCAGTACATTAGGATAACGTTGCACCAACATTACTATCAGACGATGAGATGTTCACAAACGAAGATGACGATGACAATTGGAGTGAGCATGAAACTGATATGTCTGAAGACAGTAGAACTGACGACAATTCAAGTACTGTTAATTATTAATTTTTTATGATAATAATTAATTTAAAATTAACAGATATGGAAAATTATGCTCTACACTCGCCTCATGTAGAGGATCTTGTGTATCAGGAAAAAAAAATCATTGTTAACTAATAAGAGATCGGGGTATTTAAAATTATCTATTAATTTTTATCTAATTATCCACATCATTGGAATCAAGCCTTAATTAACAGAGACGAAAAAATATGCTCTACGCTTGTCTCGTATAGAGGATATTGTGTATCAGAAAAAAAATAATCTTTGTTAACTAATAAGAGTTAAATTTTAAGATGTTATTAAATTTACTTGGTTATTAAACTTATTCTATAATTAATTTTTGTGATTGTGGATATTAAAAAATATAGATAATGAAGATGATAAAAAATCGCATGGTCCTCTGCCTTTCCAATGAACCTTTGATGTTGACAGTATGCATGCAACGGATTTTGTCAACATAGGAAACGATTATGGTGCAGCAGAAGATCTCTACAAAGGGAAAATTTTCAATGATAAAGATGTAGTCAAAGTAGTTGTTGCAAACCCCGAGGTGGATTATAAAGTGAAGGAGTTAGAACCGACGACATACTATTGCAAATGAAAATACTTTAGCAATGGGTATCAGTGGCTTATGAGGGCGAAACTGAAAAAGAACAACTACTTTTGGGAAGTTTACTAAGTACAATGGTCGTCATAGTTGTGTTACCTCAACACTTACCTGAGATCACTCCAAGCTGACTTTTGACAACATTGTTGGGATGATTTTGGCGTAGATATGGACATGCCAAAGATTCCAGTAAAATTCATTTAGGCAAGTGTTATGGACTGCCAAAGATACTGTTATTAGAATCAACAAATACACATATAATTTTTTCACCTCAACATAAGGGAAAATGGATAATGGTCTGGGTCATGTGGCGTAGGAGCAAGTACTGAAAATCTATAAATCGCACATGTCTGTAAGAGCACTATACAACTGTTCCAGCACATGTGGCATGCGTAGCACTAGATAATGCCCTATCAAGTACTAGGCAGGGAACCATCAACAAAAGCCAACTTGTTCTTGGCAGTGAGGGCCATCTTCATTGACCGAAACCAAAAATGGTAACCATTAAGCGGTTGAGAAACCAACAGCAGAGCAGGGCCATCAGAGGATAGGATCGAATAGGGATTGGTAAAATCTTCCAGGTTTTGAGCAGCCATGGAAAGAAAAGCCGAAGAAAACAAATGGAATTGCGAAGAAAAATGCAAGACACAGCAAAGAATGCTGGAAAAGAAAACATGATCTGCTAGCCACTAAAGAAAATCTCAAAGGAACTGAGAAATCAAAATTCAAAGAACCTGAGATTTATGGATGAAACTGCTTTAGAGCTTTACGAATTTGCAGAGAAAATGAAGAACCAAGAAATTGAGTTCTGAATTTTCCTGGAAAAATTCACAGCAGTGAAGTGCAGAACCGTGCAAACAGAATTAGAGAAGCGCGGAAAGATTGGAGACAAAAGTCTCCTGATACCATATTGAACCAGAGAGAATTGAGATGAGAGAATTGGAAATGAATGAGAATGAATTGATGGATTGCTTGCTTCACAAGCAAGACTTATATACAACCAACAACCTTGCATTGCAAGCTGTCAATAACTGAATAACAGAAACAAATGGCTAAAGGTTGGTTAAATAACTAACTAACCAAACTAACTAAATGAAAATACATTCATTTACTCTAATAAGTACAGCTAGTATAGCTGAAACCCAGCTGTACGCCCGATGACATCCAAATTGCGAAGCAACATCAAGTGCTTCAAATGAACCCAATTAGCGTGCTTGTCACAAAAGAAAATATTGCCACATGAGTGCAGGATATATCCGCATGCATGCCACTTTATTACTTGTTGCATGTCATACTCGTCAAAATCATCGCGAATCTCAAAGTGACTGCAAAGAGAGGGCGTTTGTGAGAGAGAGAAACCCAACAAGCCGATTGAGAGAGGATGAACACTTTCCATCGGCGGTCTGCCACGGAGGTGGGTGGCGGTTGAGGCTGTTGGCAGATCTGGAGGTAGGTGTTGCGGCTGAGGCTGCTACTGTGCGGGGGTGGACAGAAGAGAGAAGCACGACGGCGAGGGCGCGGGAGAGAAGAGAGAAGCACTCTGTCAAACCGAGGGCACTTCGACGAGATGGAAGGCGAGGTATGGGGGCGCGACGAGGAGGGTAGGTAGGGTACGGGAGGAGCAGCGGGGAGAGACACCGGTGGGGTGGGGTGGCGCGAGTGGGGCTTGAGAGAGAGATGAGAGGCTCGAGAGATGCAGATGGGGTGGGGTTGGGATGGGATGGGGTGGGGTACAGGAGGACAACGGTGCAGAGAGGAGCCATGGGGAGAGATGGCGACGGAGGGGCTGGGGTTTGAGAGAGGGATGAGAGGATAACAGGTGGGGATGGGTTGGGATAACAGATGGGGTTGGGATGCTGTTTGTATTTTTTTTTAATTTTAATTAAAAAGGGGTCGGGTCGGGTGGGCAATCCAAGACAAGTTTTATTATTTTGGATTATGTCACGTCAGCGCCATTAGCGGCCACGTAGTCAACTCTCATCCAGCTCTAGAGACTAAAAACAAACTTTCAATTTTCGCAGGACTAAAACTTTCATGCACAGACTGAAAACATAATTAACCCTTATCAATCTGACACATATTTCAGATATATCAAATTTTGAAAGCAATTTTGTGGTCTAAAGCCCCAAAATTCATGTCAATGTAATTACTAAAATAATCATGTACTGTATTGTTTATTATCGCTTGCATTGAAGATCCCAATCCCAACGGAGTAGGAGGGACCCGTGGCGAACTGGGAATGTTAATGTACTTCACCATTGGTCTTTTGCGTAAAGTGAACTGCACCTGGCAGTCAACCTTCTCATTTTCGGGCACTTTTCCTTCTCTTCCCTTTCCTGAATCTCCATTCTGCTTCTGCATCTTCACCCCACTCGGATCTCTACCGTTGATTCGCATCACCAGGTATTCAGTCTCGTTCTTTTCCTTTTCCTTTTCCTTTTCCTTTTTCTTCTTCCCCAGTCGAGATGCACAACTCAACCTCCCTCCCGATGCGTATATACTCTGTTCATCAAATCAAAATCACGTTTAACAAACGGAATTCTGCGTTTGAACTCCCTTTCATGCTTAATCAGCTCACGTACTATCCACAATTAGTTGATCGTCGCTGAATTTGGGATTAACTTGTAGTAATTGTTAATGCCACTTTGCATTGCTGCTGAATATTATGGTTGTTCAACATTTTCAATCGTTTGGTAATAATCTCTGATCTTGCGAAAAGTGCACCCACGGCGTGTTGCAGCTGTATGCAGCAATGGCTTCTCGTGGCTCCGAATTCTTGAAGAACTTTGCGATCCCGAATCACGTGCTCGTGCCGGAGTCTGAGGCTGGGAGCAGCGAGATCGACGGTGGTGATGGACCCAAGTGCCCGGTGCTCGTTTTCGTGAACTCCAAGAGCGGTGGCCAGCTCGGAGGGGACCTCTTGAAAACCTACCGTGCTCTTCTCGGCGAAAAACAGGTACCGTTTATTTTAGACATGGTTTTCAATTGCAGTTGCTATGTGATTATTGCAAAATATTGCGAAATATGATTGATAGGACCGCAATTGCTGTTTAAATTCGGTTGTGGAAAGTTTAGAAACATTAATACTGCAGTTGCAGTTATAACCCGCAATGTAGATGGCACACTATGGAGAATCTTGGAGTTTGTGATACTATGTGTGGGGGACTGAGCAGATCGCTTGATTTTTTTTTTAGGTTTTTGATTTGGGGGAAGAGGCTCCTGATAAGGTGCTGAGCAGAGTCTATGCCAATTTGGAAAGCCTCAAGCTTCAGGGTGATCAAATTGCCATCAACATTATGGAGAAGTTGAGATTAATTGTAAGTTGAGATTCTATTTTATTTTGTTTTATTTTTCTGTGGATCAGTTTTATGTGCATATGGTTTTCTGAGTTTTTTTAATGTGTAACATGCATTTTAGGTTGCTGGGGGTGATGGAACAGCAGGCTGGCTACTTGGAGTTGTTTGTGATCTCAAATTGTCTCATCCACCACCAATAGCCACGGTTCCTTTGGGCACGGGGAATAATCTACCGTTTGCATTTGGTTGGGTAGGAAATTACAGTTCTCTTTGGTTGCTTTTGATCAAGTTTTGAAGTACACATGTAAAACATTACACTGACTTCCGTGATTCATATTTTAAGAGCTGCATTTTTCACATAAAATGCATTTCTGATTCATGTTCCTTGTTTCAATGGATGCTCTTTAAGAGGGAACATGTTATGCTAGTTTATTCCTGAACATTTTGCATGTTCACCATTCACTAGATTTTTTTTTAATATATATATTTAAATAACCATTTCTTCCCTGTATATAGAAAGATTTGGGGTTCTCGTCCTCCAATTCTGAGTAGAAGTTGTGGATATTTGTGATGATAAACTATCTATCAGAATAGTAAAAAAAAAAAAAATGATGGAACTTATAACTTCCTGCTGCTTTATTACAGGGGAAGAAGAACCCAGGAACAGACCATCGTTCAGTTGAGTCATTTTTAGATCAAGTAATGAAGGCTACTGACATGAAAATAGACAAGTAATGAATTCTGGTCCTATTCTTTCATCTTGTAGTTGAGTATTGTTTTTTTTATTCTTTTATTGTGTGGTCACATACACTGCTAATCGTAAACTATCTTGCTAGCTGTTATTTGTTACTAACTTCTTTTGTTCATTATTATTATTTTTTTTCTTTCTCTTACATGGTATTTGATCACTGGTTTCTCTAGTTTAGTAGGTTAAGTTGTTGTTTGGAATTTGATTTTGCCCTTCATTGATTCCCTAACTCTAGTCCTTATGCTCCTTAATCCAGAGTAAATATACAATGAATGTTTAAGGGATACATTTTGTTCAAGATCTCTATAGATTTTTTTCATATATTTCTTCTACCAAAAACTGTTTGCTGATAATTGTTTATCTGTCTAACTCTTCAGCTGGCACATTCTTATGAGGATGAGGGCTCCAAAAGAAGGTTCTTGTGATCCGATTGCACCTCTTGAGTTGCCGCATTCTTTACATGCATTCCATCGTGTATCTAAGGAAGATGAACATAATATCGTAAGATATCATACCTTTCACCATTTTTCAATCTTATACTACATCTTGTTCATGATATTACTTTACAAATTTCAAGGAAAGGTACCTTGATTTCATGTGGTATATATTTTTTATTTGACTGGAATTTGAAGTAGCTATTATGAGTGGCAACTTCTTTGAAGGATGACCAGATGATAGCAGGTTTTATAACTCTACCGGCTTGGTAGTAAAACTATTATTTTCTGAACTATTTTGGCAAGAGCTCTCTTTTCTAAAGACAAGTACAATAAAATATCCAGATTCTCCACATTTTATCATTGTTTTCAACTTATTGAGTTTAACTGTTTAAGATATTAAAAACTGGCAGGTTGTTTCAATTTGAATAGATACGAGATTGGCTTCTGTTATACTCATTGCACTTCCTTGTGTATTTTTTCTGATTGCTTCTCAGGAAGGTTACCATACTTTTCGTGGGGGATTTTGGAACTACTACAGCATGGGTAAGAATACCTTTCCTGGGTTCTTCTATACTTGAACTTTACACTGAAACTATGTAATTCCATTTTCTTCATGGAAGTGTTAGTTGATTGAGTTGACACTTCATTATGATATATTTAAATTTGGCCTGTTTCACGTCCTTTAATCTAGGTTAGGTGTAGGTAATATCAAATTATGACAATGCAATGAAAGCTTGATTACATTTAGCCACACATTTTTTTACCTTTTTTTTTTTTACATAAATAGACAAGTGTAAATATGTAATGATGGAAACATAATTTGTATGATGTTAGTATGATGACCAAGTAAAATTCATATTTTTATTGTCACTATTCAGATCATAAATTATAATACAGAACCTTTTTTCGTTCCATCTGTCCATCTTACTACAGCATTTGTTAAAAAAATTCTACGACTTATGACTTATGACTACAGGAATGGATGCTCAAGTGTCTTATGCTTTTCATTCGGAACGAAAGTTGCATCCTGAAAAATTCAAAAATCAGTTGGTTAATCAGGTATTCTATTGTTTCTGCAGTAAATGTAGTAATTAAAGCATTTTGCAGAAGATTAATACCATTGCTTCTTTGACTTTTCCACTCTTGGATGGGAAGCCTATATAGTTTTCAACCCCAGTTATATTTCCATCCACTTTCTTTCTGGGTAGTTATTTTTTTGGTGCTGATTTCAATATGTGTCAGAGTACCTATGCTAAGCTTGGATGCACACAGGGATGGTTTTGCGCTCCTCTATTCCATCCTCCTGCCAGGTCAGTTCATGTAGATCAGTCATTAATTTGACAAAGCAGTTCCATGTTTTTCCTTTATAATTTTAAGGTTGTTTTTACTCACCCAAAAGGCCCAAGTAAATTCGTGGTATTTCAGTATTAAAGTTTCACTAACCCATTTACCGGGCACCTATCTCTCATCTACTGAAAGCTGGCATGGGCGTTGGTAATGCTGTCAGTGATTTGAGCTAGGAAGCCTTAGAAATGTTGTATATCACTATATCAGTATGAGCCGCCTTCTCTGGATCCTTCTATGTGTCATTTTATTTAGTTGTAGCCAATCAAATCAGAAAATCAGAAAATTTCACTTAGAATTTTCTCATGTCTGATGAGTTTCATAGATTGGAGTGTACAATAATACATGCAGAGACCTTTTTTTGACAAAATATCACAAGTAGTGAGTTCTTTAGGATTTTTGCTTCCGTTCAAAGGTAAGGTCAAATGACATTGGATTGTGAATACAATAATAGCTATGGGAGACTCAGAACAATTCTAGCCATTTGAATTTCCTCTGCAGTTCTCTCTCTATCTCTCTTATGTTCTAGTTTTGATTAGTCAACTGTAAATGCACCTAAAGAAAGCACACAATATCAATCCTTCATGCCTTCAGGGGTCCCTCTTAAGCCTTATTTTTTTCAATATGAATTTACTACTTAACCAGTTAAGTAAATGTAATTTTATCTTCTAATGCAGGAACATAGCACATATTGCAAAAGTACAAGTCATGAAAAAGAATGGTCAGTGGGAAGACCTGAACATTCCTGACAGGTAAATCTTTTTGTAGAATCATATATCTCTCTTCTTTTGATTTCTTCCCTTTTTTGGGGTTATGTTGAAGGTTCAAACACTTGGGTTGGGGAGGGAGAAAGGTGGTTTGGTGTAGGATCCAAACTTCGACATTAACATCACATCCAAGTCTTGAAGACTTGGACCATGCCACAGCCAATTGAGCTAAAAGCTCGCTGGCATCTCTTTAGAAAAAGAAAGTGAAGATCATAAAAATTCAAATTTGTGGAAATTCTTCTGCACTTTTAAATGTCAACGATCCAAAGTCGCAGTTAACTTTGTTTGATGTTTACCAAGTTTATTGTCATACTCATTCATATTTTTCATAACTTCATTGCTTTTATCACTGATGCTCTAGTTCATTACTGGGTGATTATTGCCTCATCACGTTGGCTACTTCTTGAGTATGGATATTTAAAGTAAAATGGTCATTTAATCAATTTCCTTTTTTTTTTTTTCCGCCTGCTGGTCTTTCTGCTCCCATTTACTTCTTGATAATATCTAATGTGTTTATTAACCTTCTTTCCATCTTATATCCAGCGTCCGGTCAATTGTATGCCTTAACTTGCCGAGCTTTTCTGGCGGACTAAATCCATGGGGTACACCAAGCAGGAGACAACAGCGTAATGTAAGAATTGTTTTTGATGTATTAAATGAATTGGTAACTTACAAGGTTTTGTTTTTCAGTCAAAACTTTCACTTTCTTGATTCCTTATTTAATTCATTGAAATTTTTTTACTTGTAAATTTTGATGTCTAGTACAGCTAAATGGCCAATACCTCTATGCACTATTTTTTGTTAAAAATAAAACTCTGAATATGCTATCAATTACAGAACGATTGGACACCTCCATATGTAGATGATGGTCTTATTGAGGTCGTTGGCTTTAGGGATGCCTGGCATGGGCTTGTTTTGCTTGCTCCTAATGGGCATGGAACTCGTCTTGCTCAGGTATGTGTGATACCATGAAATATTAGGTTTGCTTTACTTTTGGAGTTATTTTCCAATATTTACTCGTGGTAATTTAAGTCACATCAATAAGTTTTTATACTGATCTTTTAAATTTTTTCTTCTTGATTTTAGGCACACAAAGTCGGCTTTGTGTTTCACAAAGGTGCAACAGATCATACATACATGAGGATTGATGGGGAACCTTGGAAGCAACCCCTACCAGTTGACGATGATACTGTTGTGGTAGAGATTACTCACCATGGCCAGGTTAACATGCTCGCCGCTCATGATTGCAAGGCTAAAAGTATGCATGATCCTACAACACCATACCAAGGTGATGCTGAGGAAGATAGTAGCAACGGAGACTCTTTAGCTGATGAATTTCGGAAGTTTGGTGCAGCAGATACCTTTAAAATCCCAGATGAGGTGGATATTGCTCATCTTAGTTAGGTCTTTCACTATTGAACCATTCTTTGAGTATGCTGTTGACATTGCCTGCTTACCTAATAAGCCTTATTGCATTTGCCGTTTAATCTATCAATTGTATCATAAATTTGCTCAATTCTAGTTGCATGTCTGCAAACATGATAGTTGTGTAATTAAAAACTGAGAAAAAATAGTAGCTTTGTTCCAAACATCATTGCAATGCATAGGCCCCCATCCCCAGTGTCTGTTAAAGCTAGGCATGAAGTGAGTCCTTTTTTTACTTGTTTAGGGTATGGCGGCCATTGATTCAATAAGGTGTCATGCCTAGAGTAGTTATAGTATGTTTGGTTTTTCACATAGGAACCTTAAAATTGATTATAGAGTTGTATAAGACATAAGTTTTGTGAATACGCACAATGTGAAATTCAAGATTGAATACACCATGTTTTATATTCACATTGTAGTTGTTGAAACGAGAAGACCACACACACAAAGGTTATTTACATTTGAATGTTAAAATCTTGAATTTGAAAATTAAAAATTTAAAAACTAAACTAATATAATGAAACTCCCTTGTATAGTTGACGGGGAGTAGCTTACTTGGTCGGCTTTACCCTAGTAAATTGCCATGATAGTTTGGATATATACTCCCTTCGCTTGTGGGGATTATGCTGCACATATCTTTCTAACCCAAACCCTACTAAATTGGGAGCCTTGTACACTTAGATCACCCTTTTAAAAAAATGTAAACTAGCATAGACTTAATGTGGCGCTAGTTCACCCATCATCCCTCTAACAAGGGATAACAAAGGGGCATACAATATAGCGGCCCATTGCATTCTGGATCTTTGGAATGCAAAGCAGTTGTAAAATATACAGAGAGAGATTTAACAAAGAAATGGATATGCCGATAACTCTATATACGGAAATGTTAAAAAATTTAGTGGTAAGCAATTCATATGCCTTCAGACTAGCGTTTGAGAAGTAGAAAATACGTCTGTGATTATGAGGAGAAAAATAGTACATGTAAATCTTGTTGGATGTTGGAATTAACTGTGGTTGTGACTTGAGGTGAAACAAGGAATTTAGGTGGACCACAATGGGAGAAGATTACAATTTACACATAAATACAATATACAAAACCAAGCTGATAGAAGTGCCGACTCTGATTATCCAACTCAAATCTTTCATTAGGGGTTCGTTTCAGAAGACCATAGCTGCAGGCCAGACAATTGTCCCATAAATTTTGTAATGGTCTCATTAGCCTTTTGTGGTTCAGCCCTTTCTTCTCTTTTCTTCTTCTCCCTGAAGCAAAAAAAATATCATAGAATCAAGATCTTGCTGTGGAAAACCAACACACTTTAAATCTTTCACACCTCTTAGAGCAAGAATGCAGTTTCAGGAGTCGACAGACTTCGACTGTCAGAAGCAAAATGACTTGAGTTTAACAGGTTTACTTCCAAAACAATTTGAGACTAATACTCAGTTTGGTACCAGAAAGATTTGCACTCCCGTGTTTTTGTTGCATCTCTTTCTTAGAAGTTAAAACTAAAGAACTGACATTGAAAACTTAAATAGGTAACCTATAACCACCTCAAGTTTAAAATAGCAGTTACTACCAATGTTCTTAGTAATCTGCTTATAAATCTGCCATGTTGTTTATGAAAAGGAGATTTAGAATAGAATTTAGGGGCCAAAGAAATCAATATTTAGTAGATTTGCATCTACCTTTTACATTCATAAAAGTAAATCACAAATGAAAAGCCACGAGAACATAGAAGAGGAGCAGGAACAGCTTCGAAAGATTTGATGTTTACCTGTCAACATATTCCTTTAGCAGCTCTTTAGCTTGAACCAACTTGGAAAGTAGGTTGCGATACACATCCAAGTCCCGATCAACACTTCTTTTGTTGATGTTTAAAGCCACACAAAGCTGTTGGATTGACCACAAAGATTAGTTGATGACAAATTCCAATAAAATTTCTTAAGATATATGAAATAGATATTTCACAATAATGATATTGAGAACAATTCTTGGACGAAGACAGATCAGATCAAAGCCATTTAATCGCTTCACAATATGTTGGAATTTCTTGGTTTGTAATTTTCTAGAACTTTCGAAATAAGAACTAGATTTGGTAGGCTTGACTTCTAATTGTAAAAGCAAATACAATGCAACACAATGAGTATTTGAATAAATTAAAATCATAAGCCACACAATGAATTGGGTAACCTTTTCCAAAATAGTTGGTTCTGTTGCATTTGTCAGCTCAAGCAGACGAAAGAGGCCTACTGCGAAGAAGCGGCTATAACTGAAATCCCCTTTTCCTCCTGCTCTTTCTGCAATGTCTTTTAAAATCCCCTCAACTTCTCCTTCTTTGGATGAAAACTCAGCCAGGGAAGTTGGGTTTTGAGCCCTAGCCCACTCTTCCAACTTTTTTGCATCTATTCTGCAGAGGTAAGATAAAAAAGGTTCTCAGTTGATTTATTCAAACCCACTAGATTCAACAAAAATGATACAGATAATGCTGCTTCTGCTTTTGCCTAAAGACCTTCCATCAGATACAACCAAGTATTAATCTGGCCACAAGAAAAATAGTTCCCTCCACTATTTATTAATATGCAGCTTCTTCCTGATTATGAAATTATGCTTAGGAGTTGTGGAATGCTCTCAAGCACACGGCCACCAGATTCTCCGGTGGCTTGCAGCCATTAGTTTTCAATCATTGAGACAAGGATTAGAGTGGGAACCACAAAAGGAAATAAATAACAATAAAAGAAAGCCCAAAATACTCAACCTTCTAACCTGTATTGTTCTGGATCTTCCTTCAATGCCTTTATGTATGCTTGGAAGATGGCGTCTCGGTCGTCGTCGCTAGGATACCCTTCCATGAGCCGATCATACACAGTGACAAAACCAAGAGCAAATACAGCATCATAGCGGTATGATCTCTTGTATCTCATCAAATGTTGCTGGACAATGAGCTCCTGCAGCACCGTGTTGTAGATACTAGGGATCGGTCGATTATATGCCTTGAGGAAATTTAACTTTGTCTCGGAAACAGTGGGGGGATCTGCACACCAAGCATGCAGACAACAAACCCAAATCACCTTGTCGGTACCATGAGTTGAAGGAAGGATGAAAGAACCTAATGTAGAACTCTTCATTCCATTTCAATACATAAGGTAATCCAAGCCTATTTTCCCAGAAACTAAAAAAGACTCCAAAATTGTACATGTCAATCTGATCGGCTAAATGATTCATCACATCAGGCATTCATATCTTTCCCTTCCCATTTTAAACTCCGTTTCATGTAGATTATGTTATTTTCTTCCCTTTTCAAAACAATTTTGTTTTATCCTACCTACATGCAAAGGCATAAGAAAGCTCAAGACTTGAAAATAAAATAAAAAAATTAAAAACAAAACCCGTTTCCCTTTCCCCTCACTTGATCGATCACCTGTCGCAGAAGACACGCATTGAACAACCATTCCGGATGCAGAAGAATTAGGAGCTCGAACAGCCCCATAATGGTACGAGGAATTGGTCCGAATCCCAAAGACTTCATTGCTGGAAGCCAAGAAACGAGTGGTGGAGGACAGAGTAGCAGTTGCTTTTCTTTCACAGCACTGATGAGTGAGTGCTGCCGAGAAAGACAGAGAAGTGAGAGCCGCCATCGTTGGATGGAAAATTGTAAATGGAAATGCCACACACAACACAGAGAGAGAGAGAGAGGGAGGGAGTTCAGAAAGTGCCCGCCATGGGAGGACAAGATTCAGAGGAGGAGATTCTCATTTTGCTTTTTCTAAGGTTTGTTGTGCATTGCAAACCAAAGAAGCTTATCCAAACTGTGAAGTCTCAAACTGAAACTGAAACCTTTTTTGTCATCTTATGAAGGAGTCGCTGATATAATGACGCGTTGAAATTTTGGACCGCGACGATGGTTCTCTAAGCTAAATAATTTCCATATATACACCTGAAAAATATTCATAACTTTTTTCGTAGCATATGAAGTGAGATTAAGTAACATAATTCACAATTGTATACCATGTCATTCAGGCAACCAAATAGGACAAGGTTTATGATTCTCTAATTTTTTTTAATAATTAAATTCATTATCACATAAGGCATTATTTTCTCCAAAAATTGTAACTGGAGTCACACCAAAGTCTCAGGTTAAAAGCTAAATAACAGAAACTAGTAATTTTTTCGTGTCTAGTCTTGTAAGATTTGCTGAATTTATGTTTAACGTATAAATATTTATACAATTATGTACTGAATAGGTTGTCATAATATATAGTTTTGTAACTTCTCTCTCTCTCTCTCTCTAAACTTGTGGCTGAAAGGGAGATGAAACAGCTGGTTGATTTTGGGCCAGTCACACTCACTTACTCACACATGACATATCTTATATTGTACTAAAATTGAAGAAAATCTAAAAGAGGTATGAGAAATTCCATCTGTAACTTGTTTTATTTGGTAGTTTCGGTGACAAATGCCTTATTACTGCCACGACTCCATATGTAATTGATCTTTTATACTACTCAGTTTTTGGAATTTGCACACTGGTTTTCCAATTCTCAGTCTCAGGGAGGCTTGTGTTACTCACCAGCAATGAGAATAAGAAGCATTTATCTGTCTAGGATCTTAATATTATAGGTCTAATTTTAGTCCAAGAATATAGGACATGTTCTAATACCATTTTGACATGGTGAGTTTAACTCCATCTCAAAAATTAGCTAAGGCAGAGAGAATTATCCAAATACTTATGAAGGCTAATGTAAATCACACATACACTTGATGCGAGACATAACATAGGAAGTCCTAGCTTCAAAGGAACTGGTTAGATTACGTTTAATCTGTAAACTACCAAATGTCTGGTTGCATGACAATCAAACTTTGAAACAAGAAATGTGAAGTGGAGGATTGATGCTTTCCTCACAAGCAATAAACCCTATCACAACACATAAGACAATTCATTAGTGGAATGAGAACGACTCCTCTTGATTTGTAGTGGTCCTCCAATTTATGATTTTATTTTTAATGATTCATTAGAGGAATCAACTGGCAACTGTTACTGTTGATGAGTATGGTCCAGCCAAATCCCATCTATTTTATTGTTCAGCCAAACCCCATTTATTTTATTTTTGCCCTCCTGAGCCATAACGTATGTGAACTTCCAGTAAAATGGCCAAAGCCCAACAAAAGAAAAGTAAGACACATTCAAAGGCTACATGGGCCATGGCATTAATGCCCAGACGAATATTTCGTTTTTGTATTTATTTATCACTCGGTTTATTTATTGACCAAAACAAAAACAAAGGCATCAATCACAAACATAATACGATTATTTAGCCAAGGATTGGGATGGATATGGAGAAGCTTGAATTCAGATGAAGAAAAGCTTTTGTTGCATATATCTGCTTTGATATAAAATCACCAATAAGAGATTTTGGGCTTTGAATATGGTCATTTATTTATTATAAGGATAAATTTCTTTCACTATTAATTATTTAATTCACAAGACTTGAATTTAAGGTTTATTTATAATGAAATAAGTGTCAAATCATTTAAAACAAACAAAGATAGTGTTATATGTCTAATTATGAGCATGAGTGAGTGATTGAGTGATATGATTGAATGTAGAGTGTCACAACACAATATTTTTAAAATATATAAAGAAAATTCAGTACCAATTAGTTAATATTATTACCAATATTTAATGTATTATATAATATTTTTAACATCTATAAATTTTACGTTACCAAAAGAAAAAGTCATTCAATGCCAATCTAAAATTCCTTTTTATGCTAACAATGCTTATCCTTTCAAGAAGGAGAGCATATAGCTTAAAGTAGTACATCGTCTAAAAAACTAACGAAACTAATGACACCAATTGACAAAAATTACTTCTGACTCACGGCGAAAACACAAAAAAGAAAAAAAAAAGAAAAAAAAAAGAGCCAATACCAGTATTATCAAAACTCCACTAATACAAGCTCCAAATCCAAGCTAACAAAGTAACAATGTTTTGTCCCATATGTAGCACCAAAAATTACCTTCCTATCACACACCATTTGCTCAATCCTGATGTCACATACTAAAATCGAGAAAGAGGAAGACCACCCTCCTGTCCTGTGGCTTTAACAATGCATGTTTTTATCCTTTCAAAGGGCAAGACATCCACATCAACAAGCTACCAAAAGTCGTTGGAAATTCCCAACTTTCAAATAAACTCAAAATGTTTAAAATAGCCAAATAAACAAGCTACCAAGAGTTGTTCTACATATATATATATATATATATATATATATATATATATATTAAATGAGACATAATGCTAACGTACCATTTTTTTACTATTAAATAAAATTTTAATATACTCTACACTTCAATAAAATTTTATCAAATAATAAACAAATATAAATAAATATATTTCATATAAAATAAGAATAAATATCGTAATGTTATTTTGTGATCTCTAAGGTCTAAGGATAGCGCAAATCTTATCCGGTCAGTATGCAGTCTACACGTAGTGTACCTCACGTGGGCATCTATGCCTTCAGCTCCGAGATTGCTTGAGGAGAAAACGTGATTTACTGCTTTACCTATTTAACAAAATGCTTTCTATATTCAATACTTCCCACTTTATTTTGTTTATTACTATAATTTATTCTTTAATTTTTTTTAATGTGGCAACTCAATCTAGTCTATGTTTTTAACTTTAGTTCATAACTTCTTTCATGATGACAATTCAAATAGGTTTTCTTTGTCAGAATCATAGGTTTGCTTTTTTCTTTTTTTTAAGAAAAATATTGGCACGTTATATTTAATGTGTATTTAGAAACATTATTAAATATTAATTTTAATTTAAAATATTTAAAAAGTATATAAAATTTTAAAAAATTATTGGTAGACAATGCTCATGAAATACATAGATAATAATTTCTTTTTTTTGTAAAAAAAGATGTGTATAACTAAAATTTAGTCACCAATAACTAATTGTGTTTAGTGTTTATTTTCTCTTTCCTCTACTCCACTCTCCCTACGCATCTCTCTTCTTTGTTTTTTTCTTTATTTTCCTCACTCTCCCTCCATTTTTTCTTCTTTGCAAGCTATTTTTTCCCAAATTTGAAACATGCATTAAATCCAAAAAGGACAAAAGAGATCTAACCCAAAAAAAAAAACGACATGATACCCAAAACATAGTAAAATAAAAATGACAAGGTACACCTACTAAACTACCACACTCTTCCTAAAGCCATCATGACTCAATAACACATGGCAAGTTGAGGACCAGACCTCATTAAAAAATCCATTGGAAAACCCTTAAAAGGCTTTGTAGATCTTAGAATTTTTTGTTTGGGTTAATTAAGTTTTTAGTCCTTATAATATGAAAAAGCTTAGTTTTAGCCCCTTATTATAAGTTTTAGTCCTTGTAAAATGTGGAAATTTGATTTTGGTCCCTGTGGGCGATTGGTGATAGACGGTGATGACGTGTCAGTTAACGTCGCTGACGTGGCATCACACATGGACCAGCCACGTGGCAGAACCCATTTTTCCTTTGGGTCCAAACCGAACTAGTCTGACCCGACCCGGTTCAAAAAGAAAAAAAATCTCCCAAATGTTAAAACCTAATCCCCAAATCAAACCCACTTCTTCTAAATCGAGCTCTCCTTGCCATCGCCCTCCCCCCACGGCATCGTCTTCGCCACGCCGTCGTCGCCGCCGCAATCGTCGTGTCTCTATCTCGCCTCGCATCGACGCCATCGTCTCTCTATCTCGTGTCGCGTCGCCGCGGTTGTCTCGTCTCGGCTTCTCTTTTCTCTCTCTCTCGTCGTCTCGCATCGTGTGGCTCTCTCTCGTCCGTCGTCTCTGTCGTGGTCGCTAATTCACTATTCGTAACCGTGGGTTTTGGCCAACATTAATATTTATCTCTGGTTTGGACCCATCTGCAGGGAGGAACCATCCACCATTCAATCCAAGATTTGTCAAAGAAGCCCATCGTGGACCACGTCCAAGGCGCATCACGGGATGATACTCAGCTTTGGATACTGGAGGAAGCTACGCAGAAGACTTAGATAATGGGTCATCAGAGGGGCTGCATAGGACATTGGGTTCAGCAAAAGTAGGGGAAGACAATACATTATTTCCCCCATTTAGTCACGCAAGGGCTGCATAGGACATTGGGTCGTCCGTCGTCGGCCTTCGGACGAGAGAGAGGGACGATGGACGAGAGAGAGAAAACAGGCGACGAAGAGAAGGTAGGCGTGGGGAAGACAATGGTGGTTTGGGGGGAAACGGAGAGGAGCATATGAGCACGACGGAGTGGATGAGTGGATAGATTTTGGGGGTGGGGTAGATTTAGGTTTTTGGTAAATGTTTTTTTTTTAAACCAAACCAGGTTGGATTTATCTTTGGGTCGGGTCATGGGTTAAAAAAATTGAACCCGGGGGGGTATGTCACGTGGCACGCCACGTCAGCGAGTTAACTACCACATCATCACCGTCCATCACTAACCTTTCACAGGGACCAAAACCAAACTTCCAAATTTTACAAGGACTAAAAATTTCACTGAGGGACTAAAACCAAACTTTCCAATATATCAAAGGCTAAAAACTTAATTAACCCTTTTCGTTTTGTTGTATTCTTTGTTTTTTGTTATTCAAAAGTTTGTATATGTTTGTAAAAAAGTTTGTATATGTTTGTTCTAAAGTTTGTATATGTGAGCACTAAAGTTTTATTCTTCATCTTTCGTTTTCATTTTTGGTTCCGTCGTATTCTCTATTTGTGGTTGTTCAAAAGTGTGTGTATATGTGTGTAGAAAAAGTTTGTATATGCTTATTCAAAAGTTTGTGTACGTGAGCATCAAAGTTTTCTTCTCTGTCTTTGTTTTTGTTTTCATTTTCATCTTATTCTTTGTTTGTGCTTTTTCAAAAGTTTGTCTATGTGAGCACCAAAGTTTTTTTCTTTTTCATTTTCGTTTTCATTTTCATTTTCATTTTTGTCTTCTTCTTTATTTCCACTTTTTCAAAAATTTATGTATCTATTTTATAATGTTGTGTATGATAAATAGTGAGCCCACACGCTTAAAATGTGAGTGGAAAGTGGGAGAGAAAGTATGATAGTTACTATTCACTATTTAATGTAGCAAAGCATATCCAATTTTATTTGATTTTCATATTTGAAAACATTTATGTATGTATATAGAAAAGTTTGTGTTTGCATTTATTTGTGTATAGCGTACATATAGCTATGTTGGTTTATACGTTGGATGAATTTCAATTATACACCTAGTATTACTGTTTTTTAAAATATGATCATTTCTCACATGCCCATGTGGTAAATACTTTCCTCTATTAAATTCTTTTATTTTTGACAATTTTTAAAACTAAATTTATTGAATTTTGTAATCATTTCATGTTTTATATAATATTAACAAACTTTTTATTAATCAACTCATTAAAAGAATTAACTTGTAAGGGACCAATTGAGCTTAGAATACACCTCCATATTTGTTGCTTCCATGTCTTTTTCCAACTAGTTTCGCCTCATTGCCGCTACCATAAGCTCCATCTTGTCATCGCCACCAATCTCGTTATGCAATCGTTCTGAATGGAAAGGCGGCAAGATGAGACTAGTAACAATGAAACAGGACAAGTGGAAACGGTAGGATGGTGCTAGTGGCAAAGGAGACATCGAAGCATCAAACATGGAGGGAGGAGACACATGAACAGGAAGCAACACTTTTTTTTTTAATTTATCCCCTCCCCCGCACCCTAAAATTATTTTTACATATGTAATTAAAGAAATAAGTTTGACCTAATTGAATTATTCAATTAAGTATTATTCATACCTGTGTTCTTTGAGTTATGATGTAAAAATATATAGTTGGTATATAATTTTTTTTTTACATAAAATTAACTATTATTTATTGGCCTCATCTCAAAAAGTTTTAGCTGCTCCTGCACATGAGTGAATGAAGGAGAAGAGCTTTTTAAAAAAAAAAAAATTAATGATAATAAGTAGTAACCTAAATAATATTTTAACTAGATCGATGATGTGACATAATGATGATGCTTGACATGCTTTTAAGAAGAATGAATGACTATGATGAGCTGAACATGACGCTCTCTTTTTCTCCATACTAAAGGAGAGGATTATGATCCATAATTTTATACTCTGTTCATTTTAGTATTATGTTAATTTAAGTTTGTTTTTTCTTATATTCTGATTTATTTGTTTATTTCAAATATCTAGACATTATCAATAATTTTTTATTAACAGTTCCCTTTATATTAATATCAAATTGAATAAATTGATTAAACATTAATAATAGAAAAAAGAGTGAGATTAGTGAAAATAATTTAATTTATATAAGTAATTTTAACAAATTAGCTAACTTCATATTATTATCAAATTATTATTATTTTTTTAAATTTGTGTATGAACTTTAAATTAACAATCATACTGAAATGGAAATAGTATTTAATAACGTATTTTATTTTTCAGCTTGTGAAGTCTGGGAAAAGGTAGTAGCGGAGTTACTTTTTGCAAATGAAGAAGTTAAATATGTGATCTCAATTAAATCACAGAAAAGCAATATTACAATTGCATTAAGGCTTGTACTCTCTTACTAAACGTTGATAATATAAAACACGCGTTTTTGTTATAATTTCTCTTTTAAAAAAATGCAGTAATAATTTAATTAATTCAGAATAAGCCAACGGGGGTCGACCCGGATTAGCCAAGGCCAAGCTTTGGATATCGAGCAGACAATCTAAAAAAAAGAATAGGTAACGAAAGCACCATTTTATAACAAGCCAACTATAAGGAAAAGGTCAAAAGATAATACCAAGATTCAGCAAGATGAAGACACTATTTTATTGTCACTATTATTATCTCGATCTTTGGTGCCGATTGCAGAATCTTGTTGTCACTGATCGCCAGTCCCATTTTATAGTATGTGCCAAAAGAACAATTAAACGTGATAGAGGGTGGAACCTTATTTAGTCACACACAGTTAACTGTATTTATTAATTTTGTCATTGGCCTAAAATACAGGTACAGTAATTTCTTTCCAATAACTAAGATTATGGTTGCCCATCACTAGTAATCTAATGTTATGAAATCAACTCATCAAAGAAGGTCGCAGTTAATTAGTCTTCTTAATAATTTACTACTACATTCAAATATTTAAAATTCGAAACAGAAAAATTAATTGCGACAAGATATTAAGATCATATTATTATTATTGCATACGTGCATTGTCTAAAAATGAATTTATCAAAAAAATGGTCTAAAATATGAACCGTGCTTATGAACAAAAACATGCTACTTTGTTACTCATATACTGTTTAATCCAAGTCATAACATGTTTCCTAATAACTAAGTGGCAATTAAATTAATTTTTAGGGCAAATTAATCTAACTTTTTTTTAAGGTTCAATGAAATTGTTTAACCGGATTTTTGGTCAATAGGACGACCGAAATCGCAGTTTTGCTTCTCAATCTCGATTTGGGAAATGGAAACAATTCCTCTTATACATTCTTAGGACTTTATCAATAGTGGAAAAGAGAGAATTAAAATGAATAGTTTTAATAATATTGCAACGGAGAAGTGCAAGTATACATAGACTGAAAATTACATAAACATAAACTGAAAATAAATTACAAAAGTAAAAGAAAGAAGAATTAAAAGAGATTGAGAGAGGAAAGAAATAGAGAAGATTGAGAATTTAGTGGGAATGGAATGTTTAATGTTCTCCGATGTACGTTGGTGTCACGATGACGAGATTCTGTATGGAGTACTTGCCAAACGAATCCAATCCCCCTAATTCTGATCTCCCTTCTCCTATTTATAGAAAATCATATGATATACGATTACTTCATTAGAATGTGTTGCTTCAGCAAGATCCATGTGCACTTTGAATCTCATGCTTGGCTTCACACCTTACAAGTTGAATAAAAAAAACTGCAAGTAACCATATATATTCTACACAGTTCTTTTAATGTGTAACCATCCCTATACACTTTGTAACTGTTGCTTCAATTGAGTCCTACATGTTCGACCTATAAAGAACCTTCATGTGAAAAGCTCTTCAATTCCTTTGCTCATATATAGGCAACTATCACTACTTCTTAGTCGAATGCTTTTTATCTTAAGCCAACCCTTAATAACATATATATACATATAGTCGATCAATGTACATCAATGTGTTATCAGTATAAGTTACTTTTGACGTGAATTTTCTTTGGATCGCCTATCACAATTTGTCACAATTAAGGTCATCATTAGATCACTGTTTAAACCACAAACTGAAACTTGATGACCATTTTCTTAACTTAGCAAATTTTTGGTATAACAGAAGTTAAATTGACTTTTCCTAAGCTTCAATGTATTGTCATTTCTTGTTGATAACAAATTCAAACACTATTTGTTATTAAAGTATTTTTTTATTATATCTTTCACATTTTAACGTTTAGCGTACTTCAAAATCAACTTTTGATCTTCTCTTAAGTGGCATTATAGTTCTCATCTAGTCCTCTCTTGTCCATAAAAAAAGCCTTCAAGAGGAGTTATATCATGAATTTTAATGAGTGTGAAATTATAAGAAACGTTAATTTAAAAAAAAATACTTTAATAATAAGTAACATATAAATTTGTTATCATTAGGTAAAATAGGTGAGTGTAAATTTTCAAACTAACTGACAAGTCTGTGTATTTTTTCTTAATATTAGAAAATGTAAATGTGCTTGACCCTAAAATATAAATAGTTTTTCTTCACAAATGTGAGACACGAACATTTAGGCAAATAAAGCAAGATAGGTTGCTAGCTCCAACCCCACTCCCCACCCCTAAAATTTATAAGCAAGATTTTTACACTAATAACTCGTCTAGCTCTGACCCTTATAAGTTTTATGGTTGATTATCCGGTGTGCACCTAAGAAAGAAGCATATTGAGTGTGTACCTTGTTTTAGATCGTTCAATTTAATGCACGTTCAATCTAATAGCTGTTATAGAAGGAGTTTTGTTTATTGTGTTCCTTGGTTTGGTGGACCTCTCGGGTAAATGAACTTATCAGGTTGCATATTTTGAAAATTCTTAGAAAATATAAAATGTAAATTAATTATGAAATTACATTTAAGGACATTAAGAATTTAAGTTGAGGTACTCTGGCCTACATGTCATATAGCAAGCACAGATGGGAAATTGGATACATGAGAAATTAATGAATTTGTTGGGTTTAATATTTATAATTTTATAATTTAGTATAAGTTAATTTTTATTTCAACTGTTAATTAATTTGCATGTATAATTTTATTTATGGGATTGTTCTAGTACCTTTGTCATAATATAAGGTATCAACGCAGACCTCAATTATTTCAATAGTTCAAAAGGAAGCCTCATATACTAAACACGTATCTTGAATTTTGAAGGCAAAAATATATTTTTTTTCCGATTAAAACGTGATCATTGTATTTCCTTCTCTTGAAATATTCAAAAGTCATCTACCATTAAAAATTTTCGTTGAGCAATAATTTATAAATCTCATTAGGAGTATTCATGGCCGGGTTCGGGTATATTTAGACTGGGCTAATTTTGAGAACCCGGACCTAACCCTAAACCCGATTGGCCCGATCATCTTTGGGTCGAGTTAAAATCTGGGTTTGGATTGGGTTAAAACGAGCCAAAATGTTTGATTCTATATTTCCTAAGAGCCTTTATTTATTATAAAATAAGACTCCTTACCGTCAGAAACCAATTTAAGAATAAAATGTACAAAATACGAGTACCTGTGGCTGCTATATATCACTATGAACAGACAAAAGACACATCACAAAATTAAAAGCATGCAAAATAACAAAAATCAACTTCGAATTACAGTAGATTTGCAATAAAGTTAACTACAATAGATTTGCACTCATGGGATTGGATGGGATTACAAGAATCCAATTCTTTTCATTCTTGTGATTTCTCATAATGAGATGAGAAGAAAATAAAAAATACATAATAGTACAACATACGGGCCGTCGGGCCGGGCTGGGTGGCCCAAGACTAAACCCGAATCCGATATGAATTAAAATCAGATTTTTTTAAAAGTTTTTTTAAATTGGGCCCGATTAAAATCAGGTCCAATTTGGCCTGAATGCTTCGAGTCAGTTCGAGTTGGCGGGCCGGTCCGGGTTGGCGAGTCGGACCGGGTTATGAACACCCATAAATCTCATATATATATATATATATATATATATTATTTTTTTTCTTTTGTAATTATTTTCACAGAACCACCACTGCAATCACCTCATCATCTCTCATCAAACCCCACACAGACCTGCAGAAAAACTAAACCCTCACCAACTCACACATGCAGCAATCAATTCAGAAACACAAACTCTCACCACTTTGAACCCTAACCAGAGAGTGAGAGAGAAAGAGGGAGAGAAAAACAGACTATTTTTGGGAGCAAGCTTTGGGCCTGAGAGGGAAGACGAGCTTGCAGGGGGGATGGCGCCACTATGAGGAAGAAAAGAAAAAGAGGAAGCTCGAGAGAGACATATATAGCCGTGAGGGAAGAAGATGGGGCAAAGAGGGATAAGTGGAGAACCGCCGCCATCTCTGAGCTGCCTCGGTGTGATTTGCAATTTTTTTTTATTGACTGTAATTTTTTGGGAGCAATAGCAAATATCTCACTTAACGTCAAAAAATATTGTGATCTTCACCTACAAAGTTATTTTTTACTTTTTTAAACCTTATTTAACGTAATTTAACATTTAGCCTACATCTACTGGTCAAAATTAGGTGCATGTTAAAAGTTGTATGTTATAAGCAGCACACCGGATAATCAACCAAGTTTTATTAAGGTTTTTACATGTAATTTAAAATCATCTAACTTTGCCCTTAGATAAAGGAAAAATATATTTCAGACCTCAACATCACACTCAAATCAAAATGTTGAGTTACGGAAATTGGATTGCAAACTTACTGGAAAAATAGATATATTTAACCAACATCAAAGGTAATGCTCCTGATGAGAAAAGGAAATAAAGGTTTAATATATTTCGAGTTTTTGATAATTTTTAAATTTAATTTAGGTCTTTAAAAAAACAAATGATCAAAGAACTAAATAATATTTAAGCCGAAAATAAAACTAGAGTATGGACAGAGATCTGCAGGCGCTGAACAGTGTGGGACCAATGAAAGGTAAAAAACAACAGGAGTCAATTTATTAGAGGCTTTTTTGGTTGGCAAGGTTTGGATAAGAAGAACCTTGCACAGTTGCCCCAGAAATTAAAGTGATTATCATATATAATTATATGAGTAATATTATTATAGTACTGAGTTCACGATATACTTTATGCCGTGACAGTATACTTAACTATCAAAAATATAATTAAAAAAATCATAAACATTATAAAATCAATTTAATTTATATTCACGGATAATGTAAATTTTTTTACATCAACTAATTAAATCTTTTGATATAAAAAATACTTAAAAAAACCTAACTTTTAAATTTATTTATTAATTTACACGTTTTGATGAATGACATTTGACTTTTTATTTCTTATGTTATCGTTTTAAATGGTAAGTATTATTCACTAAAATGTCTAGATTAAAATGTGGTTTAAAACGAAGGTCTCCTAAACATCACTCTTTGATACATGCGATTTTTAAAGGAGTGAGAAAATATCAACTATTTATATTCATGTAATAAGATTCAATTGGTTATCAATATAAAAAAATCTTTACATTGTTGATATATAAAAATTAAAGTCTTATAAAATTAATAGGCAATGTATTAATTGTCGCATGTAAGATTTATTACGAATCTCTGAGTCTACAATAACATTTTCCAACACGATATACTTTCACACGGAGGGCGGCATATCAGCAATTTGGACTATGTGCCTCAAGGAATGTGGAATTCTGAAACAATTTCCAGCACCAGTTTACTCATTGAGTTTGATCCACCAGGAAAAGTAACAAGTATATATATTGTACCGGAGAGGTATGCTTCGGATCCTGGAGCTCCGCGGATGACGTTTGGACGGGGCGGGTACCTACAAAGACTTCAATGCTTAAGTCAGTAGAGGCTCGAGATGTTGGTCAAAAGTAGTGGTTTAGAGTCTAAGAGTTTACCTGATAGGTTAGCCGTATTTATATACCTGGATGACATCTATGATTTTCTCAACCTTGCAAATATTCTTCCTGTTTTACCTCCGAGGATCGCGGAGTGATGCCTGCTGGGGAGAGTCCATTACGGGGATATCTTTCCTGTTTTGCCTCCGGGGATCGTGGAGTGATGGCAGCTAATTGATTTGGAGTCGGTTCGGGTCGCGCTGGCTCCGTCAGGTCATTCCGCAGGGTTGGGCCGTTATATCCACTTGGGCTGCACTCGTGGGCTGACCGTGGACATTCCGCGGAACGGGCCTAAGAGGCCCAGTCAGTAACATGTGCGATCAATGGGAACAATACTAAGAAATAAGGTCTATTTGTCTTCCAATAATTTGTTGTGTGTGTGTGTGTGTGTTATAGTGCAGTGGATGCGTTAATTAATAGTAGGGTCCATGCAGCATATTTTAATTTTAGGTACATAGGATTTATTTGTAAAATTTCAACAATTTGAAGTATCATGGTAAAATAATGCATGTTTGATTTTTATTTTTTATGTTTATAAAACTTTAAATCATGATTTGAGTACAAGTTTTGTCTATGTAACTTTTACCCAAGTAAATAATTTTCCTTAATTATATGGACGACCTTGCTATTAGTGAAACTTAGCCGCTCTGCTAGGATTTCACGTTGCCGACAAAGTCTCACTTCTTGTGCCACAACTTGCCATCTCTCTTGTGCCTAGTTAGGTCTCTCCATTGTTGTTTCAATTGTGCTCGATCGTGAAAGTCTTATATGTATTGCTCTACAGTCAGGGATAGACCAAGACGAAGTGAATAGTAGGGGTCGAAACTAAGGAGTTTTATGTAAAAAAAAATATTATAATGTATTTATCAAAAATATTTTAGGGTTATATACATGTAATAATAGTTTTTTGGTACTATCCTAGGTTTTACCTTTCTCACTCGATTTTTTTTCAACAATTTTTAAAAGCAAAACACAACAAACTTTATTATCATTCGATGAATTTTACTTTAAAAGTTGTTTAAATTGAAGAAATTGAGTAACATGTGGAATGGTAAAAACTTAAGAGAGTGTCAAAGACAGTCTTCTAAATCATAAAAATAGTCAATGAAAGAATTTTTCTTAATCAAAATTTTCAGCAATCTTTTTCTTAATACTTATTGCATAACTAACAAGAAATTAATCTTTCATCTTATTTATGAGATAATTCTTTACAATATTCTTGTTGAAAAAAAGTTCTTGGTCGTAGTAGTCAAAACAAAAATAGTCCATATAAAAGGAAAATCAAACTATCAATTAAAGAAAACTTGTCATTTGTACGTGGATAAGCTACTCATTTCATAGTGATTAACATTAATTTAATGTTGAACTTATTTTTTAATGTACAATAAAAAGATAAAAATAAAAGTTTAAGAGTAGATATATAAAAAGTATGTTGCAATATATACATATGTGAAGAAAGGTAAAATAAATAAAAAGTTATGAGACTTAAACTCAATAGTAACCCATCAATGTTAATCAATTAAAATTGTCAATACTTTTTAATCTTTTATGCACATAATATATTTATATGTAGTGAGGGGGGGGGGGGGACCAAGCTTGTCCCCGTTAGGTTCGTCCCAGTCCACAGCTCCTCCCAACAATGGTGACCATGCCATGATTTTCTATGTACCTACAGTCTCCACCAAATTAAAGCAGGCGATGTGTGTTGAGTGCATCGCCGCCACATCTCTCCCTATGTTGCTAAAAAGTTCTTCCTCCATCTTTGAGGGAGCTTAAGAAAATTTATCTCCCCCATAGTAATCATCTATGTAATTTATTCAAATCCTCAATAAATACTTATCTTTGTAAAAAAAAAAATTCCTTTATTATTCTTTGTTGAGGTACGTGGTAAGCAATATTTATTAGGATTGATTATCAATCCTAGTAATATTATTGGGGATGGAATTGTTGGGTCAAGGAAGTATGAAAAACAAGGAAATCTTTTATGCATTAGTGCCGTCTAAGTAATGATAATAGAAAGTTTGATATTATATATATATTTTTAAGAAAATGAATTTATAATGTTTTTAATTGTAATCTTTTCCCGACCTATCTTTTTTAATTAAACTAGCTGTTATAATTTAAAATATAATTTATTTCTCTTTCTGTCTTAAGATTCATGTTCTTCTTAAATGTGCGATTTTATGACCGTGTTTGATATTGGATAAAATTAGATGAGGATTTTATGGATGAACTCTGATTTTACTTCATACCAAACACAGGCTATAGATAAAGATTTTCTAATATCAACGTACACCCCTATTGCGACCAACTGCATCGTCATGTGAAATATTTTCAATTTATAAGAAGGAAAAATGATCTTTTTAGTTTATTATGTTTATTTAATTTATCAATTTTATGTTTTTAATCAATTTGATGGATTATAGTTTAAACCACTATCAATTTGTTTTATAAAAATAAAAAAAAAAACTAATCGATTTTGTTGACCTGGCTATGTCCACATAAGGACAACATCAACCACATTTGTGCTGCATTATATTAACAAAGTCTATTAATTATATTTTCCAAGAGTATAAACTAAAGAGAGAATATAATTTTAATAATTTTATATCATATCTCTTTATAGTATAATAAAAAAATAAATAAGTCGTTTTGCCATTTATGTGGATATCACATCACATGCAAGCAGAGTCTTAATTAAAAGCCTAAGTAGTTGAGGTCCTCTTATATTCATTTAATAGCAATTAGTTTTCTTTAATCACATTCTGTGTCAGAATCCATCTATATCTTCCCCTCTCTAAGGGAATTCCAAGAGGGAGACACTGAGACATAACATGATTTAGAAATTCTAAGAGCCGATAGATATTTTTTCCCAAAGTGGTTCCAAACATGGAGGAAGGGATCATCATCAAAAGCAAATCCCCAACAACACAAAATCACTTCAATAGCACTACTAGTTCTTCAAAGAAGCACTCACCAACAAGAATCCCTTTCTCCCCTGGCCCCTCTAAGAAACAGAACAGTAGCAATGTTCATGAGAAAGTGCTCCACCAAGGTGCCAAGAATAGCAATATTGTTGATGATGCTGGCAGATTCCAAAGAGCCGAAGAATCTCTCAGAACGGTGATGTACTTGAGTTGCTGGGGTCCTAACTAAAGGCAAAAGAGTCTCAAAATCTCAAGAATGGTGTTTTTTTACTTTGCTGGTACTACTGTAATTTTGTTATGTAATTATTATTATTATTATTACCACTAATTAATTAATGGTTTTAATTTTCTACTAGTACTTGCCTTGTTGGCGCTGATTTTCTGTAAATATTATATATGCATCTGCTTAACTGTAGTATTGTGCATATATAGAGCTTTCGAGTGAGTGAAGCTCAATGAAAGATCCTCTACTAATTTTGTTGAAACTTGAAAGTGTTTGTGGTTATTTTCTGGCTCATATTTTAGTGTTTTAGAGCATAGTCAACTTTGTGTTCAAGGAAGGAGCTTTGAAGATCCAGAGGAAAGAAAGAGGGACCCCAATTCTTTTGTTAATAAGAAGTTGGTCATGAAAATTGGTATAATGTCTAAAGGAGAAAATTAATCAAACACGTGATGAGTGGCCATTTTAGAGTTCCAATGTGTTTTCATTCGCTAGAAACTGTACTAACACAACACTTCATGTGTTTGAGCTTATGAAAAACCTCACAAGCTTATTATATTATGATAAATTTTAATGGAATGCACATCACATTTGTTATTTGTGTGAATTGGCTCAGTTGGGCAATGTTTGGTTGAGGGATAGAATATACGGGACACAAAATTTTGGCTTGTTGGAGCATGAAATTAGGCTTAGTGGGTTATTAATTTTTTTTTTTTTAATCTTTGTCCCAATATTCTATCCCTCTAATTGAACACGGTCTTAATAAGTTATTTACAAAGGTGGTAAAGTGCTATTAGGATTAAATTATGACTTTACTAAAAAGAGTTTAAGGTGATTTATGACAGAGGTTATCTCTAGATGTGTATTTAACCGTGATACATGGAAAGACTAGTTGCTTAAAATTAATGTGTTAAGCAAGCATGTCAAACAATCTTTATCCAAAACAGTGATTTATGCCTGATAAAGTTGATCAATGGGCAAACTTGACGGAGACAACAAAGAACAATGTCATTGGTTAAAAATGACATCGCAGCAAACTGAAAGCTGTTTAATAATTAAAACTCAGAAAGAAAAAAAATATTTTTGATAGGTTGAGTTTTACCGTGTCGTTTAATCAATTTTAAAATATAAAATTATTAAAATAACTAATATAGGATTCAACATTTTTACTAAAGGAATAATACATGATTCATGATTGAGTGATTGTAAATATGTCAAAATTACTTAAGAAAAAAAGAGAGAAGCCTCTCTTATAATTTGGCATGTATTAACAGTACTTTCTTGTTCATTACGAAATAGACAATAGATGATACTAATAAGTTTCTTGAGTCTGCCAAGGATTTAATCTTGTCATTATTTCTTTCAAACAAAATGAACTGTCTGACTCAAGCTCCTCGATGTGTTGTAAAATTGAGCTAACAACTCAAAGTTGTAGACTTTTTATCTAACACGACTTCATAAAAATGTTCAGTTTTGTAAATATAGCTCTATCCATGAATTATGAGACAACTTTATTATAAGGTTAGTTAATGGTCTAACATGATGTGTACATAGTACTCTCCGTGTTATTCGAATTGGCAACTTCCAAAGTAGTGTATCCTTAAGGGGGGAATACAGGGCGCATATAGTGAGTGAGTGNTTCCTCGATCAGTCACACATTGTTTACTCCTCCTTCCATCTAATAACAAGTGTCATTTTTTGACTTTTGGATACATTGTTGACTCAATATATTTAAATATAAAATTATATTTAAATATATTGAATCAATAATGTATTTTGAAGCAAATAAAGACACATACTAATTGATGGAGGTAATATTTATTGATAAATTATAGAAGTACAAGCCATAGGTTTTTGAGATAAAAATTCTTCATAAAAACAAATCCAACATTTTATATTTAAACACTCTCACATGTGTGTATCTTAAGCAAAATTAGTGAGACCATTAATGATTATTATACTTACATATAAAGTATTAGATTTGCATTTATGCAAAAATCTTCATATTTCATATTTCATATTATCCTATTCCGCAATACAAAATATTTATTTGGGTCCCTAAAAGAAGAGATGAGATTTTCAGCCCCTCCTTCAAATGGCAATACAAAACATGTCTTGAGACTCGATGCTCCATTTTTGGTTATCTTTGCTTCTTTGGTTCTACAATGGTCTCGTGGAGGAGCAAAAAATAGACTATAGTGACTCGCTCTTCCTTCGAAGCCAAATACCGCTCTCTTGCCCAAGTCACATGCGAAATCCAATGGCTTGTGTCTTTACTCCAAGACTTTCGCATTCATGTTACAACTCCAGTTCCTATTTTTTGTGACAATCAATCAACGATTTATATCGTCACCAATCCTGTGTTTCACGAAAGAATGAAACACATTGAGATTGATTGTCATGTTGTGTGTGACAAGGTCCATGACACGATCATCACTCTTAGCGGATATTCACACGAAACCCTTAGCACTAGGACCATTTTAACATCTCTTGGGTAAGTTGGGCATGATGAATTTTTGTGCTCTAGCTTGACGGGGTGTTACCAGGGTTAGTTGGGTTAGTTAGTTGGTTATATAGTTGGTTATGCTAGCTCATCAAACTGACAGTTAAGTTAGTTAGCAGTATTGTCATTTCAACTGCAATTTTAACTTAATTTCATTTCAGATTCATTTAGCTTAAGAGTAGAGATAGATAAATAGATTGTATATAAGTTTTCACCATTCATTGGATGAATCAGAATTCTCAGTTGCAAATTCAACACATAAGAGCATTCTTGCAATCCTTTCATTCTCTCAACTTTGCACTTCTTAGGGTGCCATTTTCACAAAGGTAATGTCTAAATTGAAATAGATACATGCATTTATTCTGTTTTAATTCAATTGTTGACTTTTAGATAAATATAAAAATTCATATTAATAAATAAATGTTCTAACTCAACACTAAAAGTTAGTCAAAGAATTAAGATTACATTGATATTATAAAGGTCATCTAAGCTCTATTCCTAAGAAATGTGAGACTCACAAAAATAAACAAATACTCTTGATAACAGCATAAATCATGTAAATGATTGAAATTACTTTTAATAATGTATTTACTGGTATACTACTTTTCTTTTAGAATTATATATTTTTATACTTCAAAAATTACATTGGTCGCAATGAGGTTTGAACCTAGAACCTCATATATACTAACCAAATATTTCATTATTAAACCAATAATAGCGACTTTGTTAGAATTGCTGGTGATTATTAGTAAAATAAATATTATCAGAGAAAAGAAATAAATATTATCTTAAAATATAAATTAAACAATATATATATTCTCTAAATTCCTTGTATTCTAACATTTTAAATTATAAAAAATAAACAATTAAATTAAAACGAAAGGAGTAGTATGCACCCTTATCCTATCATTTTTCCCTCAATTTTGAAATTATCCGAAACTTTTTATGTCTCTCCTGCCATATTGGCCTCATAATATATTGTAACATACTCCCAAACTACGGGTAAAAACTAGAAGTATATCATGGGCTCATGGCAAAACCATGTGCCGCACAAAAATAGCCGTGGCAGCCATAAATGAAAACTCCTACTATCAACACATCAATTCTATGAAAGACAAAAGTGAAAAAATGCATTTAATCCAAAAGAAAAAAAAAAGTGCGCATAAATTAAAGCTGATGTGACCCATTTGGCGAGTGGATATGGCTCCACCGTATGAAAACAAAAAACGGTTTTTCATTTTTGTTCTTTACCATTTTTTTCCCTCTATAAATTATCTCTAAATGCTTAAATGTTAAGAAAATAAATATAAAAAATGTGCGCCTAACATAGTATGTTAATTTTTTAATACATACAATTTTGTTTTATTATCAACATATAGTACTACATAAATAATATAATAAATATGATATCAAAAGTATATAATAGAAGGGAAAACCTGTGGCTATCCACATTGTCCAAACCACCTGGAATAACGCACAGGCTCTGGTTTTCCCCCAAAAGCAGAATCCTCATAATTGAAGTCTATATAAAGCAGTTCATCATTCATACTCTTAGGTACTCATATCATATTCATCACAACATTAATAGTGACAACAAAAATGTGTCGGGGAGTGATAGCTGTTGCAACCACTGCGGTGGGAGTGATGGAGGCACTGAAGGATCAAGGTTATTGCAAGAACACCATGAGGTCGATTGCTCAACATGCCAAGAACGTCCATGCCAGGTCCTCCGCTGCTAAGGCCAAGAATAATAAGAAGAACCTCTCGGATTCATCAGCACCTTCTTCTTATTATTCTTCAGCAGTTTCCCAGAAGCTGAGGGATTATTCAGATGATGATCATGAGAGGATGATGATGAAAAAGTCAGAGGAATCTCTTAGAACTGTCATGTACTTGAGTGTTTGGGGTCCAAATAATTAGGCCACAAAATAATATATTCCATTCGGTTCTTGATTATTCAGATACATTGATTTAAGAGTGCATTAATTTTGTCAAACGACAAATAAAAAGGACCGGAGGAAAATGTAAAGAAAGAAAAAGTGGCATAGTCTAGGTGGTGCGTGGTTTTAATTGTTATGGCTGTTGGTGGATGTGTGTAGTAGTACTCTGAGATATGAGTTTCATATGTGAGGTTTAAATTTGCTATGTCAATTAATAAAGTTTGTTACCAGCTTTGCCAAGAGAAATTATATAATTACTAGCTATTGTTTATTTTTATTGAACTATCTTTCCTCTCTGTATTTATATATATAATTGAACTAGAATCTTGTTCATTTAATTTGTTTATGAAGTTTGACCTGTTTTAGGAAGGCATTTAACGGATTATAGCAGCTCATTTTCCTTGTTGTATTTCCTGAAACAAATTAATAAGGAATAGCTTGTGGGACTGGGAGCATGATGATCGTATATACTTACCTAATTTCTAATTCCGGGTATTGCGTATCGAATATCCTAAAGAAATTGTAATTTAATCACCAAAAGCAATGTAAAGTATCAATATGAATCACGTACGTATCCGTAGTCATACGGTCTACTTGGACTAGACTATTGAATTTAATGTTCTTTAAACATTTGTACCGTGTACCAACATTATACTGTACTTGCTTTATCAAAATATTCATTTCTATTAAAAAATTATCATTAATTATAAAGTAATTTGTTTAATTCTTATCATTTTAATCTTAAACACGTATTCTTCTAAAGTTTGAGAACTCATGAGAAAAGACATTTCTTCTCCCCCAAATGAAGATTTAGAGAAACAAAATAGTCTATCATTTATTTATTTTAATCAACTACAAAAAAACCTAGTTAAACAAGTGGATTTCACTCATTTATGTCATTTGTATTTTGACGTCGATAACTATCTCTTTTAAATTTATGGTTTAACAGGTAAGATATCTCATAACAGTATACCAGTGTGCATAAAAAATGGCAGGTATACCACTTAATTCTTCTTATCCACACAAGTCTTTCAAATTAATTTCTTCTTATACCCCTCAAGTCTTATCTTATCCACACACACTCACTTTAACGTACCCCCGTACATGATAAGCTCCAAAAAAAGTACCCTATACATATCTTCATACGGTAGCAATCTACATACGTTACACCTTTACAAATCTCTCACGCGGTTTCCTAAGTACCAAACCTTGGGTCCGTACCATACGGTTCTGCTTACTCTCACTCACACAAACAATGTCTTAAGCAATTGTAGGATGGAGCACTCAAAATCTCCCAAGCCCAACAGCCAACACGGCATATTTTTGTCCCTTCTATCTAAATGAGGCATGGGCAATAATGTCAAGTGCAAGTAGTGTGGACCTTGTTGTGGTCCTAGTCCTACGACTGTTGTAGGGATTCTTTAGATTCTGAGTTATCCTGTTTTGATGGTCTTAGTCCCACACCAGAAATCATCCCAGGCCCACGTAAGCAAAACTGTGTGTTTTTCTTCATTTTTCACTCCACAGCCTCTTGTTTTGCATTGCACCCTAAACTCAAATAAACTAGTAGTTCATTGTGTACGAGTAAAATCACCTATTGCTCCCGAAGAGGCTATGGGCCAAAACTTGATTACCGTTTAACCATGCATGGTGTTGATTGCTTAAATACTTCATGAGTAGGGCTGTGAAACAGGCTAGCCCTGCCTGGCTAACCCGCGGGCCTAAACGGGTCGGGCCTTAACGGGCTTTTACTATTCGCGGGGCGATTTTTATATGTTTGGTCCGTCCACTTATGTGGATAAACGAGTTCGTCTACAGGTGTTGCCTATGTGAGTATTAAACGAGCCAATTTAACCCACAGGCTAAACGGTCTGGGCCTCAATGGGTTTTTTCTATTCGCGGGTTGAATTTTATACGTTTAGTCCGTCCATTTAACCTGGCAAATGGGTCGGGCTCATTTTGACAGCCTTATTCATGAGTAAATATCTTACTTAATTCACTAATTTTTGATAATTTTTATAATTATATTCATTAAATTTTGTTATCATTTCATATTTTATATGATCATAATAAAATTTTCATTAATCAAATCATTGAAAAAGTCAACTTATAAGAAGTTTAGAGATTTGCATGCGGACCACTTGAATTTACAATGCACATTCTACAAAAATTGTATTGAAAAATATTAATTTATCACATTAGATCATATAATCCATTAATATGTCATATTAGATCATAAAATGATAATAACATTTGATAAATTTAGTTATAAAAATTATTAAAAATGGATAAATTAAGTAGCATAAGTATTTACCCCATGGGTATTTGAGAAACCGCCACCATATATAGCCTAATATATCTTGTACTTGTTTTTATATAAATAAAGATAGGATACTCTCTTAATATTTTCCATTCAAATGAGCAAATTGTTTCAAGATAAATTGCACTGACACAAACACGGAATACAATATGACATGTGACACATGGACACACTAATTTCAAAAATTTATAGGACACTAACACAACATATATATGTATAAAATTCAAGATTTATAATAATATTTGATATTTTAATTAATATTAAACTATTAATTTTTAATGTTTTCTAAATTCGTTTCTTAATATATGGAGTACTCTAAATAGTTTCATATGTAAATACTTACTAATTTTTTATGAGTTCATATTATTGTAAATTATTTAGTATTAATTTTTTTTTCAAACACAATCTAGACACAACCCAAAAAACTTTTGAATATAACCCAAGCACACATAGACATGGTAAATCATAAACTTTTTATTTGGACACTTTCAAACACGTGGGATACGAGCTTCAGACAAGTGTCCTCAAGTGTCAATGTTTGCGGTGTGTCAAACACGCAGACACGAGAGTCACATGAAGTGTCCATACTTCCTTTCAAGCTATATTTGTTTATTTTCAAGAATTAGCACTTAAAAATATTTTATTCTCAAGTTTATTTTAAGTTATATAAATTAATTTTTAGTAACAAATCATTTCCTAAGATATTATATACCTGAGTTTCAATTAATTTTTATTCTAGGTTGAAAATAATCTATTCACACGCCATGAGAATGAAATTGTTACAAAGAAAAACTGATGTATATTCTAATTTTATTTTATTTCCTAGTCCTAAAATTATAATAATACAATTAAATATGTTAAAGTTATTTTGAGAATTACCACATATATTTTTAAAAATATATATTACTAACCAAATAAATTTATAATTTATTATTGACAATAAAAAAAGTTTTTTAGAATATTCGAAAATGATGTTCTTGAGTGAATATGAGATTCTTAAGAAATAAATTTTAAAATTTGGAACAAACACTTAAATTAGTGTGCTTACATAAAATATGCCCAACACCCTCAGCAGAAGGACAGCAGAATAAATTTTAGATGAATAATAGAGCTATATCCTAGAATGCGATATCAAATAAAATCTACCATGACACAACATTAACAAAGTTAATTCACCATTAATACATATTCTCCTTTATGCATTTCATGCATTCCCATTCTGAATAATAAACCCTTATTGATTTTTTTTTTCTATCTTGCACTAGAAATTAAGTATTGCTTAGAATTTTTTTCTTGCAACAATCAAAGATTTTGGTTTTCCATCTTGATTGATATTAGTTTGGAGCTCGCATCTTCACCGACCCACTATAGCGCTCTGGGAGCATTGCAATGGTCATCTGTTTTCCTTTTTCCTCCTCTAATTATATGGGTTACTATAACGATGGTCCACTCTGAGCTACTTTAAACACTTTATCTTATACTTTAAGGTCACTGAACCTATGAGTCATCACATAGACATGGGTTTTTAGGAGATGAGGGGAAGGGAGTGTCGCATCTTAAAGGTCAAGGTTCTCCTTAATGCTACTCAGGATCTCCGTGAGTCCATGACTATTGTTGGACTTGATAAACAACCTATGACGATCAGCTTCAAATTTGAGAGAAATTAGAATTTCTGCTACTATTGTGGTCACTTGGGATATGAAGATTGCAATTGTTTACTCTCTTTAAAAAACCCTAGCCAAGGAATACAAAGGGATGACAAGGTAGGTCCCTGGCTCAAGGCAGATCAAATAGGCCATAAAGTGGAGGAGGTATGGCGGTTAGCCCAAAGTTGGAGAACTAGTACAAGCTCCCTTGAATCCAAAAAGCCAACTCTAGTATGCTTTCTTAAAGGGTTCTCCAGAATGTCTATGCAAGGTTCAAAACAACAAGAACCAGCGAATGCAACCTCTCTTAGAGAAGGAATCACAAAAAATAACAGTTGCGACGAGCCTTAATCAACAACCAATGACAAAGCCTCAACCTCAGGTAACTCCGACTATGATCCTCGTTCAAAATGCTCTAAAAGAACTAGACGATTGTGACATCATGATCGTCACTTATTATGGTTAAACTGTTGTAAGCAAAATAGGAGATTTAGTGATTGGAGATAGCCTCCAGTTTAGTCAAGGTAACATTGGGTCAAAGAGCAACCCTCTCCATAAGAGATCTAAACTGAAGAACTTGGCACGAAATGGCCACAAGCTAGTCTCTCTTGTTATTGCAACTAATAAACGAGCTCTAGAAAATCAAAGTGTTGATCCAAGAAAAAGATTTACGCTGATAATGACATGGAACTGAGTTTGTTTACGGATGCCCCCACAACTAGACACCGGATACCCTAACATCAACCAAAAAGTAATTGACACTATTTTGTGTTTAGTTCTATTCTTTCCACTTTATTTTATGTCTTTCCTTTAACATCGTCATATAATTTGCTGATTCAACATATTTCAAAAATTCCTCTTCTTTAATTTTGCATTCAGTCCTCCAAATTTCCTATGAATTTGTTATTCTTTTGATTAATGAATACATGATTTTACCTTTAATAAAAAAATATTTATATTTTAATGCATAAATAATTGGATTTGGCGCAGAAAGAATTGCATTCCACTCCAAATCAATTCTTTATAAATTAAGTATCCAATTCTTTGTATGTATGGTAATCAAGTTTCCTACTCCAAATCCAATTCTTACTATATCTAATTTCAAAAACCGCTAGGATACACAGCCTCTGGTTTCCCACAAACCAGGTGTGTTGCCAATTGTATTTTTACCAAATCCAGCATATGGTATCTTACCCAAACTCTTCCCCAATAAAATACGATCTGCCATCTCTCATTTTTCTCCAACAACCAACCTTACTTAATTGACTGCATACAAAGTCATCTCCTTCCTCAATATTCTAAACAAAAGCTAAATCTCTCAATCTGGTCATTCATATCAGTGTGTGTGAGATCATAGTCACAAGATATAATGAGTAGTGCAACAAGCAAGATAGTGGTCGCCAGTGTTGGAGCAGTGGAGGCATTGAAGGACCAGCTGGGCGTGTGCAGGTGGAACCATGTCCTGAGCAGCAATTGAAGAGCCATGTGAGATCCATGTCTCAAACAAAGAATCTCTCTGCTTCTTCTGCTAATATTGTTGCCAACAAATTGAAGGCCAAGCAGGCTGAGGAGTCATTAAGAACGGTCATGTACTTAAGCTGCTGGGGTCCCAACTGATCGATCTCAAGAAGAAACCAGCAGCAGATAATTGGTTTACATGGATAGTGTTGATAGATTATAAGATGTTTTTCTTCTGCTGAAACGTTCTTAGTTTCAGACAAAATTAACAAGTAAATGTATGTATATGATATATCAATGAAAATTGAAGTCAGGAACTTTGTTACAGAAAGCGCAGATTAAAACACTCAAAACCAGAAAATAGATTCTAATAAATAATTTCTCAGATCAAACCACTGGTGCTGCGGTAAATGACTCTTACATAATTTCTCTGTGTTAATTGGACCAATGGAGCCGCCATATAATGCTTGTTGATAGTGTTGTGTACACAGAGATCATCATTATTTCGACAATAGCATCCTCGTGCATAAACAACAAAAGATTGAAAGATTTATGTACAATTCCAAATTGTTTTTAAGTTTTGATAAAATATCGGGCAAAACCTTACTTGGTATTTCAATTTTACATGATTTTCCTACTTAATATTCTAAAAACAAAAAAGTATTTAGCGCTAGGATCAATGCACTATGGCCTACCTAGTTACTTATTTAATTATCTTAATGCATTGTCAATTTGGCTAAGGTTGAGTTCCGTAATAAGCTGCTACCAACCAGAAAACAAGCAGCACCAATCCGCTTCCCATAAACCATGGTCTAAGGTTGATTATTGATTTCACTGTGATGCAAACCGTGTGCAAGCTGTCTTCAAGTTAAACCGGAATCTCTACGTGTAACTCGGCCATTGCTCCACATTCCAATAGGTTGGCACCGTGGCACTTAGTGCTACAGACACGTGTCCTTGCAACAGAATATCATGCCGCATGAGTAACAAAAAAAAAACAACCACTGGTTTTATAAAAGAATAATTGGCACACAATTCTATTCAACCGACTTTGGTATCAAAAGGATTCCCTACCAATACTATATATAACACCACCTCAGTTCTTTACGCCATCAACCAGAAAATACTTGTTCACTTTTCCTATTACTGCTCGCAAATTAGCTTACACTGCATTTTAAATTAGAAGAGATGAGTTCAGCGAGAAAGGCTTGGATTGTGGCGGCTGGTGTTGGAGTAGTGGAGGCCTTGAAGGACCAGGGAGTGTGTAGGTGGAACCACGCTTTCAGGAATGCTCAGCAACATGTGAAAAGCCATGTTAGATCCTTGTCACAGGCTAAGCAGAAGCTTTCTTCCTCCTCTTCAGCTATGGTCTCCACAACAAGAGAGAGGAAGACTAAGCGGTCAGAGGAATCCTTAAAGACAGTCATGTACTTGAACTGTTGGGGTCCCAACTAAGGATTTAGGACAATAGAGAAGAAAAACAACTTTTGATCTTTGAAGCTTAAGGCCATAAAGAAAAGTTTGTGCCTTAGAATGAGATTTTCTCTTGTATAAATTGGTTATTGCATAGTGCATCAAATATTGTTATATGATTATTGTGAATACTTCCATAAGCATTTGGTTTTGGTCAATTTTCTGTCATTTTTGTGATTTTTGAATGGTGATCGTGGGAAATTACCAACATTATGAATGAAGTAAATTTCTTCTTTCACATTAAAGAAGATGAAGATCAATTTCCTGAAGATGGAAATATGAGGGTGTTCGAAAGGATAAAATTAGAATTGCGGGTAATTCTCATTTTCGTAACCTGTTAACTCATTTTGATTCTTAAAATTTTGATTCTTAAAATTTAAATATGACTTTTTAATATTTAAAATTATAAGTTGAAGTTATAGGTTAAGTTAATCTTTTAGTTTATTACTATTCATGTTGTTATTAATTAATCATCACTCAGGATTAAAAATATGATTGTGACAACAATTGAACTTATAAATAAGATTGTAGTATCACTTGAGTCTAACATTGTGGTTGTCGTGGTTCAATGCCCGTACTTGAACCGCAAATCTTGCTTACCAACTAAGAATTACTTTCAATTAATATTTAGAAAAAAAAATCTCCAATTTAGTTTTGGTTGTTTTAAAACTTGGATAATTTCTTCATTTTTACAAAAAGAAGTTAGTTGATTTAGTCCCTATTATTTTTTAAATTAGTTATTTTTATTATTTTTAATTTTTTGCCAGTTTAATTGTTATTACTTTTCAATTTAATCAATTTTGATAAAAAAAATGTCTACTTTGTCATGTAAATACTCAAAACATTCCATTTTCATTTTTTTCAAAACATATCCCATTACTATATGCATATTTTTCATTGTGGACGCATGGAATGCAAAATGACATCCTTTTACTAAAGGGGACGCACTATTAGTTGTGCAAAATGATGTCATTTCTGATGTGGAAGATGTGGCGTGAATCTTTAACATGTCACGTCCATCTGTTATGCTCTAAGTCAATTATCTCAATATAGGAGATAGATGGAAGAAATAACATGTCTAATTTTTGTAGAGGTTAAACATGTTTTTAGTCTCTCATAAATTTTGAATTTTGTGTTTTACCTCAGAATTTTTTTGGCTAAAAATCGTCCCTCATATTTTTTTTTTTGTAAGGTTCTAGTCTATAACGTCATGTTAAGCCGTTAACTGTTAACTTGATAGTTAACTTGACCACGTGGCGAAGACGAGAGAGAGGGGGGGAGGAGAGAAGCATGTGAGGGTGCGTAGGTGAGGTTGTTTCGTTAGCAAGAGTGGGGGCGGTGACTCACAGAGCTGTAGCAGAGAAGAAGAAGATAGAAAGTGTACATTGTGAGGAGCGTGGAAATAAGTACAGGAATCAGTGATTGAGTTAAGTGTGTCTCGTGTGTGGCCGTTGACCACTAATGTGCACGTGGCCAAGTTAATTGCTTAACACGATGAAAGAGACTAAAACCTTAAAAAAAAATTTTATTATGGATGATTTTTAGCAAAAAAAACTGTGAGGGAATGTTAGGGTCGCCAGAAATTTGCGACGCGACTAGAAGGCTGGAGAGAAAATAAAGATAGGCAAGTTTAGATGATGACAATACGAGTAATCGTCAGAAAGAATGTTGGCGACATGAATACCAATTTAACGATTTAGTCGCAATAGGAAGAGTTGAAGTTGGTGATAAATGACAGGCGACAGAAATTAACTTTGGGAATGGTTGATCATACATTAAGTATGGTCACTAGTCAAGTGGAGTAAACACGTTGACAATGATGTGTTGCACTTGCACCAATGGATTAGGAGAAATGTATCAAATCAAGACTATCGTAAATGCGAAAAGTCACCCAAAAATGATGGTCACAGTAGAGCAGCAAGAGTCATCTACGAGACTAGGATTACAACATGAAATTGACCGATTTAAAAAATAACAAAAACTAAATTAGTCGATATAAAAAAATAATTGAGACTAAATCGGCGAAAGAATTTAAGAATATGAAATTGTCCAATTTAAAAAACAACATAAACTAAATTAATAATTTATCCTAGAATTTAAGTTTAGATCATTGCAATCTCTCGTGCCCCAGCCTTAGATTTTAAATTTGGATTTGGATCTTCAAGAACCATCTCTTAAAAAAAAAACTAAGTTATTAAATAGAGATAATTGAAAGATTTTGGTATTATTTTAAAATCATTTCAAGAGATCTCTTAAGTTACAGAGTGAACAACTTTTTAAAAATATAATTTTGACAAAAATCAAACCTAGAGAGTCAAATAAACTCTATAATTTCGGATACAATTTTAAAAATTATTTATCCCAAAAATTTAAACCCTCAAGCAAAGATAATTAAATTGTCCTTATATTTAACATTTATCGAGTGTATTGTTTTTTTTTTTCTTCTTTTGTATAAATAATCACAGATGCTCTCTCCTCATGAGTCATGATGTAGATTCTGCAGCAATATAAAACACTAGCAATTGTTTTGCTACCAAGTAGTTTCTAAGATAGGCTATTAAAATATTGTATCCAGTAAGGTGTGTCTCCAATATGATTCCCCACAAATTAACAGTGGCTTGATCTTCATAGAGATTCCCAAAGCTTTATAAAGATTTGGTTATACTTAAAATAATATTCTATATACAGCAGATGTCTCCATCTCCGGTGATGGACATGAGTGTGTGCCACTAAGCAGTGGCCAAAGAGCATGAATTTAACTTATCCACAGAAAAAATAAAAAATAAAAATAAAAATCAGTGTCCCCAAAACCACTAGCAGTGACATCTAGCCCGTGGTTTTTTCCTAGTAACTTGGGGGGTCATCTCAAGCATTTCCCTCTATATAACAACCACCACCTTCACACTTCATCACTCAATCAAAACATATACTATCAACAACCAAACATATACTTCTAATTATTTTATTTCTGTCATCCAAACAATTAACAACCGATAGTTTCAAGAAGAAATCACTCAAATTAAGATGAGTTCAACAAGCAGCAGGGCATGGACAGTGGCAGCAAGTGTTGGAGTTGTGGAAGCCTTGAAGGATCAGGGAATATGCAGGTGGAATCATGCCTTAAAGTCAGCACAACACCATCTCAAAAACCATGTCAGGTCCTTGTCTCAAGCAAACAAGATTTCTTCCTCCACATCTTCTGCTTTGGTTTCCAGCACAAGAAGACTAAAGGAGGAGAAAGCAAAGAAATCAGAGGAATCATTGAGGACTGTCATGTACTTAAGCTGCTGGGGTCCCAATTGAAGGATGGTTGCCATATTTATTGGCATAATTGCATGTTTATAGTCATGAACAATTTTCTACTATGGAGAACAGACTGATGTAAATTTTAATTGATATGTTAATGGCAATGCTAGATTTCGGATTTTTGTAATCTATGCTTTGAATCTTTCTTAAGTTTATAAATGGGAAGAAATTAACACAAGCGCTTTTAATTGCCAAGTACTTATGCATTATGGAAAGTAGAAAGTATATAACTGCTTATGATTTTTTTAAAATTTTTTTTTGGTATATTGACTAACATATGATTACCCTTTCCATGTCTGGAAAATAAGGATTGAATAGCTCAAGATACCTTTGAAGTGAAGGAAGGATAGTATACGGTTCAGGGCTATGAATATCCAAAGGAATTATTTCGAAGCAAAGAAAAGAATCTGCCACTTTAAATGGCTGAGTTCAGATGGATGACAAAGATTGGAGAGAATTACAACTCTTTTTACTACAAAAATTTCAAGGCATATACAAAAATAAAAAGACTTTGGATTGTTAGATGGTAAATTAATTAAAGATTGTAGATCAAAGGCATGGTACGGTTAGGAATTATCTCAGGGAAGTTTGGAGGAGATCCGTACATTAAAAGGAAAAACACCTGGTTGGTTTTTAGGCTTTTCCTGCCTTTTTCGTTTGTGATATAAATAAAGTGTCACAGTATTTTTGAATTTTTTTGTCATTAATCTTGTCAAACTCTTCATTTGTGACATCATTGATGATGGGTGAGTTGTTAAACTTATGTTTAATCATCATTTTTTTCTTACTCATCACTCCTTTTTTTTTGTTTTAATCATCAATGAATTGTTTCTCTCGTTCAAATTATTATGCCGTTACTCGTAATTCTCTCTATTTGATACATGATAAAGTACTCAGTACTCTATCTAGTCCTCAACCTTTTTGGTCGTTACCCTTATTAGTTTCTCTATCCAATGAATTCATGGACGGAGAGATTAATTAAGCCAATGACAAAAAATGTTAAAAATTATTTTAACATTTTATTTATGTCAAAAGCAAAATAAGATATCCATTAAAATTATAAGTATCACAAGCCATTAAACAAAAACTGCATCTCGTGTAGTTAATTTATCAACTACACACGATCTGCTTTCATATTCATCAAATTCGGTAGGAGATATTTTTGTGTGAACGCTTAATTTTAAAATTTTATAAAAATGTGAAACTCATAAAATTATTAAAGATATATGTATATATATATGTATGAAATTTATCACATTTTTTTTATCTAAAAGAAATTTAGATACATGTTCACACAAATATATTTCTATGGTAGAACTTTCTGATATGACTGGTGGAGTATGCTTAAAAATTATAGTTTTAATTATTATTTCTTTTTACATATCAATTCTATCATGAAATTTCCCTTGGTTAATATTTTCTTATTTGAGGCCATGATGATGGCATGAAGCATGCATAGATATGGGGCAATTAGGCATTAATCTATCATTAAAATAGTTGTTCGTCATAAAATAATTGTCCATTTATTAAGTTTGAACGTTATTAATTATTTTTTTCTAATATATATTTATTAAATAAACTCTCTCTCATATGTATTCATTATAATAATTCTAACCACTTATTATAAATAAAGATAATTAAGTAAAATATTATTAATTTTTTCTTACTTTTACTTTTTTTAATTATTTTCTTAATACTCATTTAAAAAAAAAAGTGAACCACTATTTTAAAACAAACAAACGGAGTATCAAATTACAATTTAGGTGCTAAAATAAAGCATTACACAACTCTATAGACAAATTGCATTTGATGGACCAACAAAAGGATAAATTGAACCAACTAGACAGGGTACATATCTGCGTTTCTTAAACATTTAGTATAAAAAAATATTATTAAAAGAGATATACTCAATTTAATAGTATTAAAATCTTAGAAGAGAATTAATCATTGTTAACACTAAACACGTCCCAAATGATCTATAAAAAAAACTGCATTTCAGTCACACCATGCACGTACAACTCTACACAAAGTGTGACACTTCTTGTGACAAGACAAGTGGTCCTAAAATTGAGTATGATGCAATGAACTTGATTCCGAAACTTGCAAACAAACATAAACAAAACAAAACCATTAGCTTCCTCCAAAACCACTAGCTATTGAGAACCGGTTTCAACCCCTGGTTTTATCCATTATCTTTGGCAGTTTCCTCATCTTAAAAACCTTGACACCTCAAATGCTACCCTCTATATAACATCACATTCACCCAATTGCTTCCTCAGTAATCAAAAGTGTCATCAATTTCTCTTGTTCGTATTGTCATCAGAAAATTAAGCCAAATATTCAACAAGAACTATAATACAAAAATGTGTTGTGGTGCAGCTAGCAAAACTTGGACAGTGGCAGCAGCAAGTGTTGGAGTTGTAGAGGCCTTGAAGGACCAAGGGTTGTGCAGGTGGAACCATGCTCTAAGATCAGCTCAACATCATGTGAAGGAACATGTTGGATCAGTGTCTCAGTCAAAGAATTTTTCTTCTTCTGCTATGGTTTCATGCAGATTGAAGGAGGAGGGTGCAAATAAGTCAGAGGAATCACTGAGGACAGTGATGTACTTGAGTTGCTGGGGTCCCAACTAGAAGAGTCATCAAGGGCAATGAGAATTAATGGTTTTTAAAGTCTTTGGATTGAACCTTCACCACTAAGGGGTATGGTGAAAATGGTGCTTGTATAGTGTCCAAAACTTTCTTGTCAATTGTGACAGATATTGATTATTGGAATGATGTAAATTTTGATAAATGAAAGAGGCAATGTTAAGCAATTAGTTGCAAATTTTTGTGTGTTCTTTGGCATTTTCCACTTTCATACGGCTAATGCTTCCTCTCTCCATGTAGTACACTTTGTATTAACATATCTATGACCATACTGGTTCGATTTCTGAATGAATAAAAAAAAGAGAGTAAAATTAACGTGAAGTAGGCATCTATTCCTGGTTATTAGCGTTTTGATTATCAAATGTTCTAATGATTCCGGTTTACCATGCTCTAAATGTGTTTCTAATACTTGGAGTTCCACAAGGATTAAAAGAAAAGGGAAAAAAATGCTTTAGCTACTGTTTTTAAGTTTCTTTAGCTACACTAGACTTTCCTTATTTAAAATATCACACACTCCCATGCGATTCCACGCTAGCTTATTACGCAATTCCACGCTATCTCAAACGAATTTTCAAACCCTGATTTCAGAGCTCGTCATTACGCCTCCCATAACCACCACACCACCGTCTCGATCCTACCATATCTCACCACCATAACCACTAGAATCGTGAGCAAGTTTGTGCAGATAGCATTAGCAACGTAGAGAGCTTTACGTGGATCCACTCTTGGTGATCGTTCAAATGCCAGAGAACGTGGTAATTTTTTGCGTTGTTAGATTCATTGTTTGTGGAGTGTGTGTTAGATCACGATCTGTTACACATTCAAATATAATTAATTAGGTGCACAAACATTATATGCGATATTGCACAAACTTTGTGCGTGTGAGTGCACAAACATTACAAGCTTAACATATCGACCTCTCGTCCCTTAACTTCTCCTTCATCCGCTCACACGTCCAATACCTGATCCATGGGATGAGTGGATCCCTCAATAGACCAAATGGGCCGAACTTGTCCTTGTGAAAATACATGTCCTTTTTTAAGTAAGAGATTGTGTTAGTGTAAATTGTATAAACAATGATGCACAAACTTTATACTATTTAATGCATAAACATTAGAAACTTCAGAGTGCTTTAAACTTAAGCCCATATAGGGAAGGAAACACAAACATTGTAAGTACTGATGCACAAACTTTACATGTAACATGCACTAACATTACTAAATGAAATTTAAGAGTGTCATACATTCTAATGGACACACTTTACAGTCACCCATGCACCAACTTTATAAGATATAGTGTACAAACTTTACACTTAGTGTAACTTAGTTATATCAGTATTGTTTAGGATATTCAGAGTGCACAAACTTTAGTATATACAACGCAAAAACATTATACACATAAGTGCACAAACATTATACACATGTGCACAAACATTATCAGAATAAATGCACATACTACTTTAGCAACCATAATAGAGTGACGAGTTATTGAAAGCAGGGACATACCTTCAAGACATACAAGCAGTCGTTGATAGTCTTGAGCTTGTTTGTTCGGTACTGCCAGATACCATCGATGATGTGCTCGTGGATGTACTGACTCCAGTTGTAACACTGAGGGTTGTCGACATCCACGATTGCCTCTAGGTATGCCAGACTTGATATCGGACAAGTGTTCGGGCATAAAAAGCATTTTAATGTAGACATTAAAAATGCTTTCTGAAATGTCGACCCAATAGGGTTCTCCCTCAACATGGAGACCGGTTGGGCGAGCGTCTTCTTCTTATACGGGGCAAGAATCGCAACATGTTTAGGTTTGACCATGGTGAATCGATCACTTGTACAAATAGAATGGAAACAGGGTCAACATCGATATATTCTTTTAAGAAAAACAAAGTAATCAAATAAGATAAGATAAAGTTTGTGCACAGAATTTACTTGAATATGGCAGTCCTAGTACAACGCCTATGAGTTCGATCTTAACATCCACCCTCTTGGATGAAGTGTTAAGAAAATGATCGTTAAGGTCATATGAGTCGACCAATGCTAGCATTAAACGGTGGTCTACTTGACCACTTTCTATCTCTAGCAATGGGCCAAAACCCATTGACACAACATCTTTCCGCTGACTGCGGGTCAATGATGCGCAGACCTTCGTCGGTTGCTTGGTCGAGTAGCGTGTTTCGGTTTTGCACTGCACAAATTAAAATAATGTGTGTTGTCAACATAGCTACTCACACTTAAAGGGAATAGATGAATAAAGTTTGGTTGTGTATTACCTCTCTGCTTTTGTTTTCATCGTAGGTGCCGTCAATTAATGCCAAAGATGGCACCGGTGCTGGCTTGTGTGCAACCTTTTTGCCGGTGTCTTTAGCCATACCCTTCCCCTTGTCGGATCTTAGAGGAGTCATGTCTACAACAATGAACAATGATCTCTAATTAGAATGATGCACAAACATTAAATAAATACATTTATTTCAACATCCAAGAGTGCACAAACATTATAGCATAGAATGCACAAACTTTATCTAAACAAATGCACAATCTTTATCTGAATGTATTCTTGTTGAGGAAGTATGCACAAACTTTATTTGTCACATTGCACAAACATAACAAAATGATGTGCATACTTTACACTGATTGCAGATGCACAAACATCACTAATTCAAAATCTTCAAATAAAAAAGAATGACAAACAGTACATGAAAGATGCACAAGCATTACATGAAGGATGCACAAATAATACAAGACAGATGCACAAACATTATATAAAAGTTGCACAAACATTACATGAATAATGCACAAGCATTACAAATCAAAGTGTACAAACTTTAACTGATGAGATGCACATACTTTAGAGTTTAATAAAAAAGATTGCATGAACTATACAAGTAAAGATGCACAAACATTACAAGACAGATGCACAAACATTGCAGCAATCGCTTTAAATGTCAAACTTATGCACAAACATTACACGTCAAAATGCACAAACTTTGTCTGATGGAATGCACAGACTTTATATTTTAATAAAAAGGATTGCATTAACTATACGCCTAAAAGTGCACAAACATTACAAGACAGAGGCCCAAACATTACATTACAATCACTTTAAATGGCGAACTTATGCACAAACATTATACGACAGGATGCACAAACTTTGCCAAATACAATGCACAATCATAATACACAAAGATGCACAAACATTATGATATAAGAAGCCAAAATAATCCAAACGTGGAATGCATGAAACTCATATATAGAGTGCACAAACTTTATACACAAATGACTCACTAATGTTATCGAAAAACAAAAATCGTTCTGAAATTGATCTTAAATCACATGCATTCGAATAAAACTCGAAGAAAGATAGACGGATAACAAATCGACAAACGAACCGTATTCCAACAATACAGAAACTAAAGAGGGAACTCATTTCGAGTACTCACCAGTGTTGGTTTTGGTGTGCGATCTTCGTTTGCGTTTGGTAAAACTTGTGCAGAGAGTACAATGCAGAGCGACGAGAGATGAGAGCGGCGAGGGTGAAGAGAGAAAAGAGAAGAATGAGTTTATAGAAGTGATGAAATGAGAAAACGAATGGTTTCCAATCTTATTTTCTTGAAAGAAAGTGGAAAGCGCGAACGTATGAGTTTCGCGTGTTATGAGAATGTGTTCATATTAGGTGGTTATTTTATGCGGTCCATCATATATTAATATGGGTGTATGTATGGTGTATCAAATTGTGATCAACATGTAATGTAACGGAACTGATGTTTATATGTTTATTTCCCATCATATTAAACATGAGATGGAGATGGATGTGGTCCAAACTTCTAAACGATGGCTCGCTACCATTATGGCACTCAGAGAATCTTCAAGATTTGTAGGAGAAAAGTAGCTTTTGAGCAAAGGGCGTGTGATTATTTCCAAGCAAATTACTAATTGAACCTAAAGTATTTATTTACCCTTTCATAATGGTAATAATACTGATACAAGAAGAGGCAAATGGGACATAATGATACCCTCATCCAAGAGGGCCATACAAAGAGAATCAGTGGGTTCTCCCGTGTTGTCATTCTTAATAACACCACTTATGGGCAATGTTCTAACATCACAGCATATCATTGCACCATGGCTTTGTGGTATAGTCTCTTAATTAAAAAGAAGCTTTTCTTCTGTTCTTTTCAAGCACAAGGAGAATCCAACAAAAGCAGGGATGAAAAGAAATTGAGGAAAGAAATGTCAATTTTGTAAAAGCATGCATCCACGGCTTTTTTTCTTTTTTTCTTTCCACCCTATTTATTTCTTCTGCTTTTGTGGTTTAGATTTGAAGCTAAGTTGATTGTGGATGCTGATTTCGTTTTTGTTCTTATCCAAATTGCTTTTTTGCTTGGAAGAGCAGTAACCACAACTCATCCTATAGCTTTTCTGGTGTTACTGTTTACCACTTAATTAAGGATTATGTTAAACTATAAATATTTAAATAGACAAAAAAAACAAATGAAACAATTTATTATATGGATGCATTCATGTGCTACAACAGCCGAATCATTTAGCAGACAGTTACAGATCAATTTGAGTAACACCAATTATAAAATATAAATATTAGCAAAAAAAATCTGATATCTAAGCATCACATACTTCAATTTATTATCATTATTTTGGCAAAATTCAGAAATTACAATAAGAAATTAAAAAGGTGCAACACAATGATGCCAATCTTATAATGAGAAAACATAAAAAGAAGTAGCAAATGATTGCATTAGATGAGGGTAAGAATCAAACCAACTGTAAAGCCCGGGAACCCACAAACAGCCCCGGACCTCAAACACACAAATCAAATATAGAAAAATTTAGTAGTATTTGAGATCCGAATTGGTTCAATCATTTCCATCACACACACACACACATTTCACACAGTAAAAAAAGAAAACTTCACACCCCCATTCCCAATCCCCTTCTGCTACCAAATTGTCTCACTCATTAAAGGCACTATAAGCAGTAACCACCACCATTTTGGACAAAACAAGAAAAAAAAGTTTGTAGATCAAAAAAACAAAACGTGTGAGGTCTCACTCAACAACCTTGGTGTTTTCTGGGGCTTACTACGTTTAAGTGCTGCTTTCACCAACAAAGAGACACAAACCCCCACATAGGGATTTTCCTGTTCTAAGTAACCAAATCTGCCTTCAGACCCTTCACACACACAGCATAAAGTTTGAAACTTCGGGAGAAATTTTGAGACCCAGTTGACGGAATTGGCGGTTTCCGGCGAGATTCCGGCAGATAATGGCGGCGGTGGAGAGTGATAAATCAGGGTCTGATGGGAAAGGTTGGAGCTTTTGCAGAATGCCGTTTTGGCAAACAACACATGCTCCATCGTCTTCTTCTTCTTCTTCGTTTTCTTCGTCTTATGTGCACAATGTTCATCAGCAGAGCCAGGTTGTTCAATCTCTTGATAGATCCTCTAATCAGTCTTCTTCTGGGATGGTTTCTTCTGTGGCAAAGTCTCTGATTCCTACAAGGAGGAGGCTCCGTCTTGATCCTTCCAACAAGCTCTACTTTCCTTGTATGTGCCTAATGAAACTTGTTTGGACATAAAGTGCTTTCTTTGTGGCATTATTTTCTTTTTAGGTTTATGGTTAAATTAGTATTTTGTTAACAACACTTATGGGTTAAGTGATTCTCAGATTTGGTGTGTGATTGGAAAAACCTAGGTTAATATAGCTTTATCCCGAAGTAGATCGACCCCGGTTTAAGCTAGATTAGCTGGAATCCAATGAATTGTGAACACTATTGGCTTAGACAAAAAAATACTATTTTTGTGTTTTAATTACTTGGTCTGTGTCATTTATCCTCTCAAACCTTAGGAAGGATATGTTCTGTTCATAATTATGATGACTAATGTATTCATTTGCGAGTTCTGTTTTCTTTCCCCGTTTCATTGTTATTAGGATTATGATTGGTAGGATCAAGAATTTGAGTTGAGTTTCCAGTAGATTTTAGATTTATCCCCTTACTGAGTTAATGTGACTTTGTTTTGTAGATGAGCCTGGTAAACAAGTTAGGAGTGCAATTGCAATTAAAAACACTTGCAAGTCTCATGTAGCTTTCAAGGTGAGGTTTATGTCTCGATTTATTATTTGTCCTTATTTTCTTAGGTTCAGAAATGGTAAGTGACAGTTTGACACATAACATTAGAATGTCACTCAAACGATAGATTAGTGATTAAATCTTCATTGAAACTGTTGTGGCACCCATGGTCAAATGTCAATGTATGTTGACACCTCTTGGGACACATTTGGCTGTGTTATTTATTCAACCTACAAAATTGAAATGTTTTTGGTCAGAATATTTTCTTACCTAGACTGCTTCAATAACTCTGACAAAATTGGAGAAACTTTCTTTTGAACATGGGAAAAAGTATTCTAGCTGTAGGGAGTTCTCCATCTAAACAGTTTTGAAGTCAAGGAATTTTACTATAGTAACTTGAAGATAGGATTAGGAAGTGTAATATTTTGATCTTGACCATCTGTTTCATGGCATATAGTAACAAGATAATGAACACTTGTATTCTTGTATACTGACAAGTTATATACTAATAGCATTTTGTTGCTTTGTTTATCCACTTTAATTACCTGCTAATGGTGATGTTTTATTTTGTTTTAGTTTCAAACAACTGCTCCCAAGAGTTGTTTTATGCGCCCTCCAGGTGGTATTCTTGCGCCTGGTGAAAGTATAATTGCCACTGGTAATTTGTTCTTCTAAACTTGCGTTAAGCAACCTAGTCATGTACTTGGGATTTGCTGGATTCTCTTACAATGGCTATGTCACCTATTTGGCAGTGTTTAAGTTTGTGGAGCCACCAGAGAACAATGAGAAAGCCATTGATCAAAAAAGCAAGGTTAAGTTCAAAATCATGAGCCTAAAAGTGAAGGGAGAAATGGACTATGTACCAGAACTGGTAATTTATCATTGCTCTTTTCCATGCAATGGCATCAACCTTCATAGTTTTCATTTTTATGCTTGCTTGTTTGTACAAGCTTAATTTGAAACTTACTGTTGTTGAGATGCTTGAAGTTTCATGACTGTGAATGTCATAAAACCAGATTTTTAGTGGAAAAATTTAATTTAATGTAGGATTTGGATCAGGATTTTAGATTCTTCGTAAACCCTATAATAACTAGAAAAATGACATTCAGTATTACCTTTGAATTCCTTACGATAGTCATGGCTTATAAATATTTCAAGAGATTGATTTTTGTATATTCTTTCTTTTGTTTTGGAGATGAACAAAAAGAAATTTTATCATGTATATTGCAATCATTGGAAGCAAAGGAAGCTTTGGAGTCTTTATGCTTATCCATGGCCTGACTTTTCTTTATACTCAGTAATAAAATCGAATTTTTTTGCTCTTTATGGAGACTTGAGTTTAACTTAATTATTTACTGTATCTGCAGCGGTATTAATATTGTTTTGTGAGGCCCCGACATGCCCCATCTAATTAATTCTTGAACCTTTCCTTATTCTCTTCATATAATATTTGTCAGAAAAGAATGTAATGTGAATTGTCTGTTACTGCTAGTGTAATCTATTCATTCCAATATTGAACTGGTGAAGCTGTAAATACTAAACACCATTTCAACTATAGACCAGCTCTTCATGCAGTTTAGGTGAATACTTAAGATTTTGAAATTTAAATATTGTATAAAAATAAAAATCGCTAGCATGACACATTTTGACTAAATTCAATACACAACCCACCTATTTACTTTGCAATTATGAAATTAAAGATAAATTATCAACCTGAAACATGTTTCAATAAGCCTCAAGCTGCTTGCAAGTTTTAGGTTTGACCTTGTTCACAAACCATCTGTCATATATGAAAATGTGACTTAGAATCCTAAGGTTTATCCATGTAATGGTTAACAAACCAAGACTGCTGTATTTCAAAGTATATTATAATTTTAACATTTGTTATGAAGTGATTCGGTTTCTTGAATAAAACATGCATTCAGTATATGTAGGATAGTTCATGCAGAACGCTTTCAGATGCTGAACAAAGCTTGTGTCACATAATTCTTCCTGCAGTTTGAAGAGCAGAGAGATCAAGTAGCAGTGGAACAAATTCTGCGTGTTATCTTTTTGGACCCTGAACGCCCTAGCCCTGTAAGATTTACATATTTCAATTTTCAAATGTTATATGACCTCAACCTTTTTGTGTGGAGCTATCATTTAAAATTTTGTTTCTTAAAGGCCCTGGAGAAGCTTAAACGGCAGTTGGCTGAGGCCGAGGCGGCGCTGGAAGCACGGAAGAAACCCCCGGAGGAGACTGGTCCTCGACTTGCTGGAGAGGGCCTTGTGATAGATGAATGGGTTAGACATTTTATTTCAAACACTTTTTCTTCCCAGTTTGGTCGACATTGGATTTGGATGTTCTAATTTCGATTTCTCATATTCTGTTTCCTTGTTCCTTGTGTAGAAAGAAAGAAGAGAAAGATACCTGGCGCGGCAGCAGGTTGAAGGTGTTGTTGATTCAGTGTAAATTATATATGGCTTTGTTTTTTCTTGTGCCAAGCACTTAATGTTGTCCAATTTTATGTTCAGAAATTGAATTCCTGGGCCACTGATCTGTCAAATGTGGTTTAGTGACCCAGAGAAGTGATACTAAGAGATGTGATAACACAGAGTTTTTCAATTTTAATAATGTTTGTGATGTTAGAAGTGAGTGAATTAATACTCTTATGATCGGCTGAACTTAATTGTAATGCTATATCATCTCCTATAACTTGTAGATAGCTTGTTTGTTTTAAATGAAATTGTTGAACTCATTTTTCACCAAATTTCATGTAATTATTGCTGTGGTTGGATTTGCTTCATATTGGAACCCCATTTTAAAAGGTCAGTCTAATCATACACGCGGCATTAAAGGAACACTTACAATAAGGTTTAATTATATTTCCATAAACATGTAGTAAAATTCCAGTTTCAATGCATTATGCACTTGTTTTTCAAGTGACTAGAAATTAAAATCTTCATCCCTTCTTATTAGAAGTCTCTTTCCTTTGTTCTAAACTATTAGACTACGTTTGGTATTAGAAACAAAATGGGGGATTGAGATGAAGAAAATTAGTGTTCTTTTGGACTTTAATTTTGTGTCTTTTAGGTAAAAAATATTCTAACTTTAGTGAGATATAAAAGAATATAGGTGTTTTCTGTCTCCTTGTTTTGTCATTGGTAATAAACGCAAAGAGTGTGGTGAAGTGGATTTGAATGACCTACATGTTCTCCTATAGTGAAGTAGAGTCTTCTCCCAACTCTGCTGCCATCAGGCAAGATTTGTAGCTGCATATGTTTCCCTTTCTGGAATGAGCCATCAAAAAATATAATCATATAAAAGTAGAATTGATATTGATAAGCCATTTGGATATTGAAAAGAAAATATCTGTATTTAATAACAAAGTAGGTACTAGGTAGCATTGCACTGAAGCTTGTGAATATGATTATAATCTCCTATTTTACTTTGTTCATTAATTAGTTGCCACAATGGAATGAGCACTTTGTATGATTCGTAACACAAGAAACACATCCCATTTCTATTGATTTTGTTGCAAGATAGCAGCACCCCACTTATGCTTTGGCTTCTACATTTGGTGAAGAAAGTACTATATAAAGCGAGAATACTTTCATGTAGAAGGTTTGGTCTTGATTTCTGAAACAATAAAGTCTGTTGCTGGATAAAGTTAATTAAAAGCTAGTAATTGGATTTGGTCCTAAACACTAAGGACCCTTTTTTATTTAACGATTATATAAAAGGTAACACTTTAATTGAAGACAGATAAAGACAAGGATCTTATCCTTCTAAATTTTTTTAATGTAAAAATTTGAGAGATTGTGGGTAGAATTAGACCGGAAAGTTAATCAACACAGATAATTCATTAGCAACCACTATCGTTATCTTCAATATGATATAAAAGAATGAAGATTTAACTAAACCCACAAAAGATATCATAGTTTTTGAAGATTCCTAAAATGGACAGGTCCACTGAAAAAGGAAACGTATGAGAATATAATATATGTAATTTAAAAAAAAAAACACAGTATCTTGATGTATAAGTCCCTATTTAGGGGAATCATTACTTTTAATCCTAAGGTTAGCATTATTGTTCAATAGCTATAATGTAGGAATATATAAACTTATGGAGACTTGACTAGTGACTACAAAAACCAATCACAAGACACTAGGAATGTATAAACTTTCATAACTATAATGTAGGGGCAATTCCTGTATATAAAATTCTGAAATGGGCACCAAAGTGGGTGGGGTATGATGCAAATTTTAATACCAACTTACCAAGTCTACGTGTCACTATCTCACTACTTATATAATATGATTTCTTTAAAGACAATAAAATATAAAATGGAAAACATAAAAGTCTTAATTAATTGTATAAACACTAGTGTATTTTTTTAAGCAAGATGCTGTCAGTGAATATTTGGAAGATCTTACACACGTAAGCTACTCACTCAATTTGCTTATATGAAAATACTTGCGGAGTAATAGATATCAATGTATAAACGTAAGCTAAGGTTTTTATTAGTTATTATTGTCCTTTTGTTCTTAAGTAATTTTGGCACATATGATATGAGATAAGAGAGGCAAGCAAACGCTGCTGGTTTTGGTGGCTCATATAGTACATGTGGGGATGTTAATAATAAATCATGAGTGAAAGTTGAAATTTGTGGTACACATAACTTGGTACACTTCAAAATCAACAAAACAAAACCATGTAAATCAACAAAACGAGGTGCTTTCCTACAGTTCTAGTGGCTATTTCACTTGCATCCAACACACAGCTACTATAGAGTGTGTCTCTAGTCTTTACTTCCGTCATGATATCTTGTGTTGGCTACAGATCTATAATGTCTTTAATTATAGAAAAACTAAACATTAAATATCAGCAATCCGTTGTAGTCTAGTTGGTTAGGATACTCGGCTCTCACCCGAGAGACCCGGGTTCAAGTCCCGGCAACGGAAAGTCCTTTTGTTGGAAAACGAAACTAAGAACCAATTAAGTTGTTTAACCAATTTAGTTTCCTCTTTAAACAATTTATAGTGAACGGGCCAATGGTAATTAGACAAGTGGAAAAGAGAGGTACAGCCACGTAGAAGCATGGATAGTACAGGGGCCATGCAGTCACGCGCGTGCACGTGATGCCCATTTGATTTTATTGATCTAAACAAAAACGTCAACGTGTCGCGTCATTACGGCTCAAACGTGTGGCTCAGTAAGGCGTATGTAGTGTCACCGTGTCAGAAGACGGACAAAAGTACCCCTACACACAAAGATAGTAATTGGTGGGCCAGAGTCACAGGAAACGGACAAAATAACATTAGGAAGTGGGGCCCAAAACCCACGAGGAGAGAGCCCAAAGAGAAAGGAAAAGACAGAAGTGTCAGTCCAATGAATGGATCTTGTATGCAATTGATGGGGAAACGGATTAGTCATCGATGCCCCTTCGGATAAGCACGCCACCTGTTTCCTCGAACCCACCTCCTCCTTCTCTCTCTAACCCTACACGTTAATATCAGATTCTTACTAATCTCACCATTAATTAATAGAGTTTAATTATAATATATAAAATTATTTTTACATGTTTATATGATAATTTTATTTATATGTACAATTTTTTAAGTAATAATAAAAAAATTAATTATTTTTATTTTTATGATATGATTTAATTAGATATAAAATATATTATTTTACAAAAATCATACATATATAAAATATTTTTTTTTGAGAAAGTATACAATTTTTACATTATCAATTCATATAATTAAATTCTAATTAATATTAATATTAATATTATTATTTATGAAAATGATAAGAGAAAAATTCACCAATGTCCTAAATGTATTTCTTAAAAAGTTAAGTAAAAATAATACATTAAAATTATAAGATTTAAAATTTTTAATACATTAAATATATGTTAAAAATCTTTACATCTTTTTGCTTTAAATTTTTTTTATAAATTCTGTTTAATAATGAAGTAAGTTGTGATTAGAGTATGAGAAATATTCAAATGATCATTTTATAAACATTATAAATTATTAATTATTAGCTTTTTGATATATTTTTTAAAATATTATAAATTTAAATAATGACCATGAAATATATTTTATCCCAATCCAAGTATTGACTAGGAAGACCCCAAAATTCGACAGAGACACAAAGGGCCCACCACTACCTAAAACCACAATTATTGACACAAAACCACGTCATTAAGTGGCTTTTCTTAATCTCCATATCTTCTATAAATTAACACCCCTTCTGCATCATTCACATCTCACAAACACAACGAACGTTTCTGAGTTCCTGAGGCAAAAGATACCGTCACAAAATACAAGACTTTTTTGTTTAAAAAAAAAAAAAAAAAAGGAAGATAGAAAACAAAAAGAACTCAAAGATGAGTTACTTGAACCGTGTTTGGATGGCGGCTTCGGTGGCCGTAGCACAGGGCCACACCGACCCTGGCTACAAGTGCAAGACCGCCGTCAAGTCCATCCACCAGAACCGCACCCGCCTCATCTCCACCGGAGGCTTCTCCGACCTCCGCCCGTTGTCCGGCGTCATGGAATCTGACGCCGCTGGAGCTCCAGCGGGGAGCGGATCCGGCGCGGAGGACCGCCGGAGACAGGCCGACGACTCTCTCCGGAAAGTGATGTACTTGAACTGCTGGGGCCAGGGCTGAACCTCCTCCGGGCTCCGCCGCCTGTGGCGTTTGAGTTCACCGGAGATGAATTGACACGGATCGCGTTTTCGAGACGAGATCGGATCCGATGAGCCAAAGGAGAGTGAGTTGACCGAGTCAAATCGGGGGTGACTCGGTTGATGATTAGAGGTTGAAAACTTCTTAGGCTTATTGATGATCTTTTGTAAATAGAAATTGTACAGCTGAGAATGGTTTCGAACCCCTAACACAGTAAAATTTGCAGTGTTGAAGATGAAAATGGAAAATTTGACAGACTCTTGGTCTTGTTTTACTTTAGAATTTCTGCTTATTAATAACAATCTTGACCTAAAAATATGTTGAAACTTCAAGTTTAGGCTAAGAATCAATCAAGGAAATTCCTTCCTATGGCGTTCTCTGCAGAAAACGTAGAAAATTCAGGTGCTTTGAAAGGAGATTTTGTTCACATAAACAGTGGGATCTATTGGTTAGTTGACTTAAGAGGCTTTCTGCACTGAAGGAGTTTCTTAAATGTTAGTGAGGCTATGTTAGGCTTTTTTAAGCAGTGTTTGCATTTGTATACTAGCCTAGCAAATCGAGTTTGTATGATTCTATAATTATTTACGCTACCAAGGTTGCAATTTAATGATATGAATGTGACTACAAGCCGCAGACATGGTTCAATGGCCCTGTCAAGTCTCACCCAGCTTTTTCGGAAAACAAGAGTAAACGTTCAGTGGGGAAGGAAGCTTTGTAAAATGTTAGGTAAAGTGAAGATCTTCGGATGGACGATGCTCATGAGTTGTGACATATTAATGATGGGGGAAAGTAAAATTCAACGTGAACATACTTACCCCTTTTGCATTATATAGGGGATGTAAATATGTTGCAATTGAAATAGATTGCCTATTATTGGTTGAAGATTGAAGGAAGATTGAAACTGGTGACTTGGGAACTACTATGTCAGATTTGATCATGCAATCAAGCAGTTTTGACTACTGTTTCTTTTTTGTTATGTGAATAGGAAAGCAAATCGAGCTCCCATGTCCTTTGTCTTTAGATAGCATCATTTATTATTTTAGAGTAAATACTCAAATTGATCATTGAAAATGATTGGTGGTCAAGTCAGTTCTTAAAAAAATTTTAGTATCACATTAGTTTTTATAAAATTTAGACAGTACTCACATTAGTCTCTTGTCCAAAACAACTGTGACAAAGGACAAAAGAATTCAAAATAAAGTCGTATTGAACGTCGGGACCAAAACAATTTTTTTTAGGAACGAAGAAAATGAATGTTTTTTAAAATCACTTGAATAAACCTCCTTATCTCCACACATTTATTCTTCCTCTTCCACCACCACTAACTCCATAACCACCACCAACTTCACAACCATTCCACTACCACTAGTGCACTCTCATAATCACCACACTTTGCCAATCAAAAGAACAAAGCAAAAGTTAAAATAACAAAACCCATAAGAAAATCTCAATTTAAAGGCGATTGTTTTACCCAATTTAGTCTCTGAAAAAATTCGTTTTACTTAACTTGATTCCTGTGTCTAATACAAAATCATTAAACGACATCATTTTGAGTTTCATCATCTGTCAAAATTGTTTTAGACAAAAGAATTAACGTAAATAATGTTTAAATTTTTAGGGACCATGATGACACTAAAAAGATTTTAAGGACCAAATTCGGCGATGAAAGGACCATGTTGATGTTGGGTATTAACTCATTCTTTTATGAAAACCTTTGTCTCTGCGTGTGTGTTAATTTACTCAAAGGAAGGTCTTAGTATGCACAAATAATAATGATAATAATAATAATAATAATAATTAAAAAAAGAAAAAAGAGGAAGGCCTTAGAGCCACCTCTTTCCTAATAACAATTTATTAAGAGAAGGGTACTGACTAGGGGAGCGACTGCAAATGAAAGGAATGAGTAGAGCACTATATAGCTAAAATATCAAATCAGCCTAAACAAATTATATCATAAAAAACTCAAGGAACAAAAATTGGTGCAACCGTAAGGTACAACAAGGTACAAGATTTACAGTGGGGATTGGGGCAAAAACTTCCCCTGAAAATCAGAAAATTAGAGAGCCAACATTACAATATAATACGGGAACATAATGTCAAATTTTAAATGAAAATGGATTAAAAGATTCACAACAAAACACACTGCAAGAAGCTCTGCTGATGGTACATTGGTAACAACAGCCCAAACATTTTCTTCACAGTGAAAGCAAATGCCAAATCACACAGGCAACGAGACACTTCTATGGGGTCCAACGTTTGGTTTTATCTCCCATGATGCAACATGCTGGTCTTCCTCAGCAAGTATAAAAGGCAAAGAAATCTCTCTGATCATCAAGCTGCCGCAAAACGGGCATTCACTGGCTATAGCATCATCCAATTGTGATCGGAGCTGCCATCAATTTGGCACGAAGTTGTTATTCAAGTCCATGAACATAAACATAATAAGCATTTGAGAGTGAAATGTAAATGTAGTTTCTTTCATGCCTAATTAACTTATAAGCACGTTACATTTTCATGCCTAATGAACTTAATTTATCATAAGCTGAATGAATGCACAACAATAAATATTTAGAAATCAAATTGAACAACCACCCATAACCTATGGAAATAATAAGAGTGATGCTTGGGAGACCTAACTTTTAAACCTATATATCAATCTACATACTTTGAGGAATGACACTTGGTATTTTAATGAACAAAATAGAAAATAAAATGCTAAGTGTCATTCATCAAAGTGTAGGTTGATAAGTAGGTTTAAAAGTTAGGTCTGGCAAACATTTTTCTTTCATAATTTCACCCATTATCTACTGATACATGTCACTTGATGCATAACAGAAAGTTCTGAACAAACCTTATCTACATTGGTTATGCTAGGTATGGACTCCTCTGAAGAAAGGGTACCATTGGATTCCCTCCTTGCTTCACTGCCAATCAAAGTAAGTTGCTTCTGTAGATCCAGAATATACTCAGCCTGCAACATTTCCCACTACATTAGTAATATGCTTATTTGAGGTGGTGACCACATAATGAAATGTCAAGAAAATAAAAAAAATAAAAAAATAAAAAAAGGGAGAAAAGAAGGTCGCATTTACATGGGATTCAACCGTGCAGCGAGTCACATGGGCAATCAGGCATTGTGCATGGAAGGAATGCCCACAAGGAAAGACATAAAAAGGAGCCATTGTCCCTACTGATGTATAACCACGACCCATGCCAATCTCCCTACCAGCAGTTAGAATTTTCCGGCGACAAACCTAAAGAGTCAGATTAAAAATCATTTCAAATGTTAGCAAAATTCTGCTAACCAAAACCCCATTAAAGAAATAATGATTAAATATAATTATAGTACACAAGTCACATCTGAACAATTTGAAAAGAACAGGAGATGCAGCTTAGTCAAACAAATATCAAGATCAATACCCCACAATCCTCATCGCGATCAATAACAGTGCATCTTTGAGCTAGGGCACTGATATCTTTTCTAATGTTGTCAGCACCATGAGTTGCATCATTCATCTCCTCCTTCAGCTGTTCAATTTGCTTGTTGTAATCCTCCAAAGATGAGCAGATAGCCTCCTGCAGAAATTCAGATAAATTCCCAAATGGAAGAATAAGATAAACCAATTTCAATAATCTAAGGCATTAAATTACTTTGTATATAAAATCTTCTTAACATTCAAAAAGGAAGCAATGTAATTCCATTCATTTACATGGCAACAAGGAGGGAAAAGACTATAATTAGTAAGTATCATTAAACACATTTATCATAGTTGAAAATTGCTAATCAAGACGGCAAAAGCAGATCGAAAATAACAGTACCTTGAAGTCGTCAATCAGGGCAAAATCTGGAAAGAATGGTAATATATCCTCAATCTTCAGCAGACCATCAGTTTCCTTAAGAAATGCAATTGCCTTCCTTATGTTTTCCCTCTTGGTTCCTTTTTCTTGTTCAACAACATGCTTGGCAATCATGAGCCAGAGCTTCTTTCTCAAGTCTTCATCATCCTCAACTTTATCAGCTTCCGCCATTGCTAGCTCTGGATCAACCTAGTGTATAGAAGTCAGTGAGCACAAAAAAGGTCACACTTCAGAGCAGAACAAAAAGAGGTAACATCCCTTCAAAAAAAAAGGTCACTATGTATTTTGAAGACTAAAGAACTTCTAACTGGATATGTTCAACAACATTTTTCAAACTCAGGTTCTTGGAGAACTCGATATTCTATAAAAAAAGGGTGGCATAATACACAAGTTTCCCATCTCGTGGGATTTGGGAATGGTAGATGTAAGCCTTACCACTGCAACCAGAGAGGTTGTTTCCAGGATTTGAACCTGTGACCTCCATCCTCTATGTCACAAGACAACGCCCCTTATTGTTGCACCGAGACTCACTATCTTAGAATTCTATATTCTATATAAATGCAAATGATTCTAACCCTATGATTTAGCCACCACTACTATATTCTGGGCACAATGGAGAATGAAATGAGACAAGGGAATAAAAAAAAAAGAAAGATGGTATTCAGAAGCTCTTGATGAAGAATATTTGATAAAATATCTCATAAAGAACATTTGCAAAGCAGTTTCTTGTAATTGTGCTACCTCATTTTTGTATTAATACAACAGTAACATTGAACACAATAATCAGTGCATTAATCTCACCTGTAGGGCAAGAGCAACTGCTTCTTCGTGCATTGACATCATGCTGTATATATGAACACATGCACGCATTCGTTTTTCCTTGAGGCAAAGGCGTAAAGCATACTTAGGATCATAGAAGAATTCAGGACCATTCTCTTGCCCTTTTCCAAATTTGCATTGTAGGAAACGTAGAAGTGCACTATCATCCTCCTGAGTAGACAAAAAGGGAAACAAGTTAAATGCATATACAGGCACTTCGTCTATATCTGACATGCCCACAAAGTTCTAAGTCCCATCCAATCTAACCAAGATAAATCAAAATTTTCACGCATCAGCTTCAAGAAATGAAACTATAAGACTTGAAATACATCCACTTGCTTGACGCATCTATTCATCTATGTGTATAATATGCATTGTTCAAAATTAATAAAATACAATAAGTATGTGAACCACCCTTCATAACCGCCATATTAGAGGTACATGCCTACATGGATATAAAAAGCAAACCACTCAACCTGCTTTGCATATAAAGAAAGCAGCAAGTTATGAACTCCAGAATCTTCATTATGCAATCTATGAACACAATGTTCCAGATATTTAATGACTTCATGTGTCTCATTCCTGCATGTAAAAATAGGTGGGTACAAAAAAATTAAAATTCCAAAACAGAATATCAAGAAATTTATTAAATCTTCCAGATGAAAGAGAGAATAAAAAAAAGATATAAAAGAATTGATGAACTCAATTCTGAAACTGACTGAACACTTAAGTGTGAATATGCAGTACTTTGCATGAGGTTCACTTGAATAACGCATCATTGCAGGAATCAGTTTCCTTGGGTTTAGGTTCTTTGTAGCCATCCAAGACTCCACAGTTTCATATGCATCAAGGGCAATAAGGTCTGGAGCAAACTTGTACTGCAGAGGACAGGAAATATTGTTCATTACTTATAATATTTATGGACAGAGATTAAGAGGCTTCAGCGCAAACAAAAGCAATAGCAGAAAAAGAGCAGTTAGAATGAAATGGAAAATCCTTTTTATAACACCCCAAATACTTGAGCTTGAACCATACCTGAAGGTCTACAGGCACAGAAGGTTTCTGAAGCACTTCCAAAGCTTTTTTAGCTTCTCCTTGCTGAATAAAACCCACAAAACAGAAAGAAAGAAAAATGAAATGAGATACAATCAGTATCAGATAGTAAATTTCAATAAAGTTTACAGAGATCTGGAAATGAAAGTCTTTAGTAACTACATGGAACACAAGCAGAACCAAAGCACCTGAATGTAATGGTGAACTACAATCTCATACTGCCCTTTTAAGCTAGCAAAATATACCAATTCATCAACCCTTCCGTAACTGTCAAAGATCACAAAAGCAAAATTACATTAGATAAAAATAATTGTATATAACTAACTTTAGCAAAAACACATCTGAAAACAACATGCAGAAGCCATATCAAGTATCAAACACTACCTTTCTAAAAGTTTCATCGTAGTTGCTTCATCCAATTCATCTTTGCTGTCACTGAGAAAAGCACGAAACTCTTGAATAATTGATTGGTACTCTGAATTGCTATTCTCCAAAGCAGAGTCATCTTCCAAAAGCAGTCGATTGATCTAAAGATCAAGACATTTCCCAAATTAATTTGCATACAGAAAACATCTCATAACTCAAGGCACAAAGAACACAACTGATGCAGTGATTCAATTTCCCAAAACCCTACATAACCCATATTTTCAAACAATAAAAACCAAAGCATAAATCATAATTATTGATTTACTGTCCAACATCAAGAAAAATGATGTGGTCATTCATCCAGGATGGTTTGGATTTGTGCCTTTTCTTACTTAGACCTCTTCAGAATGGCTTTGTCATGCTCCATGAACGTAGGAAGTTAAAAATGCTTCCTCGAAAAGATATAGGATTGCAAGGGGTATTATACAAAATAAGCACCTTTCTTTTATAACTTTGGATAATTTTTAAGGTTTCATCACAGCAGTATCCATAGAAAAGAGATAAAGGAATAAAGTGGGAAACTAAATTTTCCTTCTGAGGGTAAGGCATGCAGTATAACCTTGTCCAGGTATAATTCAGTTGCCCAGGTGGATATCATTGTTATCTGGCATTTATCATCCTTTTCTAAATTATCAAGCTTCCGCAATAAGAAAGTTCTCAAAGCATCCTGCAAATAAGAAAAACCAGTTAATCTTCATATGCATGAGTCAAATTTCCTATCATGAAATTCTAACGGAAACTTTGAGAATAAATCAATCCAAATCAGTTTGCCTATGCCCACATAAGAAAGCTACCAGTGTAAAGATTCAATCAAATGTTCATAAGAAATACCATGGATGAAAGATAAATTCACCATTCATCAAACATGCACAAAAAGGTTTTAGATGTAAAAGAAGGCTTAAACAGAGCGGCAGAGTACAACTCAACAAGGCATGGATGCCAAAAATTTGGTTCTTTCTAGAAGAAAATTCAAATTACAACATGAATTCTTCTGGAAATGCACAAACCAATAGCAACATATAATCCTTACTTCAGAAAGAAGAAATGGTTTTCACCTAAGTTTCATATCGTAGAAAAGACCAGTGACATGAGAAGTACCTGTTCACCAGCACTTATGAACTTCAAAGTGACTTCCTCAAATGATAAAATATAGTTGATCTGCAAATCATATTCCTGTCAAATTTTGCTTTTCTTTTGGATAATCAAAGTAAGAGTTACTACATGAGAGCATGATAGACATGTGCTTTTAGCCAAAAAGGCTTGCCTTTGATCATCAAATTATCAGAATTGAGCAGTAAGAGTTACTACACAAGAGCATGATAGGCATGTACTTTGGCACAAAAGGCTTGCTTTGATCATCAAATTGTCAGAATTGAGCGGTATATGAGGAGATAATAATGTAAGAAAATTCGACACCTCCAAATTTCAAATTTAAAAATGGTATTTGTACAAGATATCAAGTGGCATATCTTGAGGATGTACAAATTTCCACAGATAGATCTCTGCCAGTATGTAGAGTATTCATTGGGTAACGGTGTAATGTGATAGCCTAAACAGTACGCTTTGTGTAGTGTTTTAAGTTTATTGCCATGAGAGGCAAGTTCACTGCTAAATGTAGTGAATCAAAATCCAAAGAGGCAACACATTTACTTTTAAGTTTCCAAGTGTCACAAAAGCAAAGGTAATTCTTGCACTTTTATGACAAACAGAATACCCCAAAATAGTGAACTTGGAAAGAGAATTTACTTTTGAATAGAAAGATGCAGCTCTAAAGTAATCTTTCGATGAAAACGCAGCCTCAGCCTGCACCACAAAATATTCCAATTGAACACCAAACTACAGCCTTGTGACAAAAAAACATCTATGAATTTATATAGCCCGACAAAATATGTCTTAGTCACATAAAAGCAAAACAACAGTACCTGCACTAAATATACTTGGTCCCTTTGAAAAGGATCACGACAATTTGCTAAAGCAGCAGCATATTCTTTCATGTCAAGATATACTTTCCACATATCTCGACCTTCATCATTGATAGACACCTACTAAATTACCAAATCCACAACAGCATTGATTACAACCAAGCTATTTAAATGCAAAATACAAATGACTCCAGTAATCAGAGAATACAAACCTGAAAGATAGAGTTTTGATCATATGCATAGAATAAACCAGCTGTGGCATCACTACATAATCCAATGATACCCTTAGATGTTGAATCTGAAGTTTGATCAAACTGAAGTTCCTCTATGATGTGCTCACTAATTCTGTTTACAACCTACAATGTTCACATAATTTAGCAAGCGTTATAAACTCCTTAGAACAAAGCATATGTGTGGACCAAGACTTATGATGCAAACACAATTAAGTTAGATGAGTGTGCAAACACTACACACCTTGACCCTATTCCCTAAAAGCAACAAAAAATGGAATTCAGACAATGCCATTGAACTTGGTTTAACCACTTCAGCTCCTTCAGACAATTTTGAGTAGTCCAGAAGAGCCTTGTTCTCAATGAAATTTTCATTTCCACCAGAAGAGCTGTCAAGTCATAAAAAAATTGAGAAAAGGAAAATTAGTTCCTAGAAAAAAAACAGTATGGAAGGGTTTCACAGAAATCCACATTAAGAACCACTCGTGAAACATAAATAGCATGTTCTGAAACAAGATTTTCAGAACCATAGTTTGAATCAATACCCATTGTTGATGAAACATATAGCTATTTTCAAGTTATTCTTTACTCTACCTATGTTGCCCTCCAAAATTTAAGCCACCATGGTAAATACCAGCTCCAGAAAGCCATGCAAAATGTACAGCTCTTCGTTGCTTGATGTAAAAGTGCAGCTCACTGAAAGATAACCAATACAATGAAGTTTTAGAAGGGAAATGTCAAATGCACACAATACAATGAAGTCTCTCATACAATTTATATTGATTCCAGTGGCAGCAAAACACTAATATGATTTAGGAAGGGGGGGAAAAAAACTTGCCTGTTTGGTATTTCGCCAGGAAGTTCCATGAAATGCACCGTACGGTCTAAGTAACTTGTAAACACAGTCTACATTTGTACAGCAATCAGAAGAAATTAAGCTTTGAAATACAATGGAAAATATAATAAAAAATGATAAGACATTGTTTCTGCACAAACAAGCAGTACAAAACTATCTTATTATCTTGAAATGGTAGTAAGGATAGGTTAATCCAATGCAGAAAAAAAATGTGGAAATTTGTATTATTCAACTTACTTCCAGTGATCCAAAGCCAGTGAAAGAATAAAGCCGAGTAGGAGTAACAGCCATCACATAATATCTAGTCCCATTGATTATGGTAGCCGTTTCCATCTGAAAACAAAAGATCATAACCAGTAATTTATGCCTGTCACATTTGGGGGGGGTTTTTTTTTTTTTTTTTAATCTAGTTTCAGTTTCTTCAAAAAAAGAGGTGAAACTATACACAATATCTTGAAAAATGAACCTAAACAGTAAAATAAAAACAGAACTAAAACCTGCAAACCCATAAAAGCTTCTGAAAGTTCTGATAATTGAAAGAGAAGCTGGATATACTTCTCCTTCTTGTCCTTCTCATCCACTGCAAGTTCATGAAGTTGGCCATTTTCAGTACCAAGAATGACTTCCTTCGTGGAAACTACATTTAAAAAGTTTAATCAGAACCTCAAGAAGAAATGAACGTGCAAAAATCTTAGTTGTACTTACGTCAACAAGCAATAGGCATCGGTCAAATATGTGATGAACTAAACTACCTTCAGTTATCTGTTGCCTGTTCCACGCAACGGCATTCACAACAAGACCTTTCAGCTTACTCAAAACTCGAGGCTTGGTCCATTTTGCATGAGTATAGAAAGTTTCAGCTCCGCCGGGACCAACAACAGTGGCAATACAGTGACTACCTCCAGGATCAACAAAAACCCTGTGGATTGACTGCTCCCCAGGACGACCCGCAGAGAGATCAATCTCTGCACTCAAAACAGACAACAAAGGTATCATACTCTCCACAACCCAATCGAACAAGCAAGATATCAAGGCACAAAAACAAACTCCAAAGTCCAGCATAAGCTCAAGCACACTAACATCAACATCATCAACAACAACAAAGAAATACTGAAACAATGAACCCCTACTCTATCTCTAAATTCAAGCACTTAATAAATCACTAATTTCTGTACCAAAAAAAAAAAAGAATAAATCACCAATTTAGATGCTTAAAAAGTAAAAGATGCTGAAATTTATGATCCCCATATCAATTGGGTGTTAATTCATTTCTGCTATGGATACAACAGCTAGCTTAAACAATCAAAATTGGGAAAATGTGATTTACTGCAAAAAAGTTGGAACTTCACCTTGTGAATCGCCAACCCCAAAATCATGCCTGATGACCCATCCTCTGCTGGTTCCAATCACAATGACATCGTTTCCAGCAGCAATGCATGTGATAACTCCATGCCCTTTTGCAGCATATCGTTCCAGAAGGTCCACTGTGAATACCTGCCTCCCTTGATCCATCTATCAATTTCAATTTTTCATAATTTATAAAAAAAAAAAAGTGTTATTAAATGGAAATTAATTAAGCACAGTTTCTGCAGAAATATACGGACCCCAAGATAAAATTTGAATCATGGGATTTGGAAAAGAGCATACTTGATCGAATGTTGATTGCTGATAGTTGAAAAAAATTTGCAAAGGAATTCAGTGGTCACTGCAAAATCGCAGTTTTTTGGTTTCTGCGACGAACAGAGAGGTTCGAACGGAACAAACTGATGCGTTGTCCAAACAGGGAAATGACCTTTTTCTTCAATTCCCAATTTCTTTTTTCGTTTTACCCGTGGGTTGAACCCGACCCGTCTGAACCCCGGGTCAAGCATTGAATAGGAATCGGATCGGAACCCAAACAAAGACAGAATCGTCGAGAAAAGTTCAGTTCAGTTGCTGGAACCCCAATTCAATTCAAATGGTTGTGGCGCAATACTAATATGTTTGGTCGATTATGTCAGCTTCTTCTGCCGCAAGGTTATATCTTTCGATACAACCACTTCACCTTCCGCTCTCTGCATTCTCCTCCTCCTCTTACAAATTCCATTTGGTACCCCGCCCCTCTCTCTCTCATTAATCTGCGCAAGAAACATCACTTTTTTTGAAGTTGAATGATTTTTTTCTTTTTTAAGGTTTTATGATTTGAAAAGTTCAGATTTTTATTCTGAAGAAGTACCTGGTGTGAGGAAGTACTGGGAATCTTGTATGATATTTTGAGGGCTGCAAGAGGGCACAAAAACTGTGTTTTGCTTGTGCTATTACACTTAATTATGAGAAATTTGTGCCTTACTCTTACAATTTAGCTTGAGTTTGATTGGAATAGTGTTTGTGTAGATTTGCTAACGTTTACTGAGCCTGGCTTAGCTGGTGCTAGTGTGCTTAGCTCATTCTTGAATGTATGTTCCTTTAACATGATAGATATATGTCTCCCACTTATGAGATAGAGAACTTTCTACTTATACCAAAACTACTTGGTGCAAATGGTTTGACACTTGTTTCTGTTAAAAAAGGACTTGTTTCTGTTAAAAATGGTTTTGAATTCGAGTCTTGTAGATTATAAAAACTAGCGTTCAGATAGCTTTACCCCTATAATGAGCTGACCTGGTTCAAACTAGATTAGGTGGAGTCCAATGGACTTTAGATACTAGTGATTTTGATCACAAACAAAAAAGAACTTTTTATTTGTACATTGTTTTAATCCCATGACTAGTCTACTCCAGGGTAACATGTTATTTTTAGCTTTAGCACCTTATGCCATTGTTGCATCAGTTAATTTCTTTTGGCACAGTTTTTCCATTGTATTGTCTTGGATTACCATTGATTTAATCGTCTTTATGAAGAAATGCTATTAATTAGTCTAAATAGTGCTGACTCTCTTCATAATATAACATTCTTTATCATTCCCATCTCAGTGAATCTCTTTTGAATCTGACTGGTCTCATTTTAACCAGTAAAAATTAATTCATTGGCAGTTTTCAGTTTTTTTCAACAGAGGCATCTCCTGATAAAGAGAGGGTGACAGACGAAGTCTTGAAGGAATTTCTTGCCACCATTGAAAGTGCATCAACATCCAATGAGAAAGTCTATTCTGCATATATTGGTAAGATGTGCGAGAATGGAAATCTCTCGGCTGCAAGTCAAATGCTACAAACTTTAAATGATAAGAACATCGATGTTACCCCTAAGGTGTATAATCTCTTATTAGTGGAGGCAAGTCAGAAGAATGACATTGACCTTTCATGTCAAGTCTTCAAGAAATTATTGTTGTACTGTAAATCCCCAAGCACAACCCCGTATCTTAGTTTTGCCCAGGCTTTCACAGAAGTAACCGATTGTGCGAAGCTATTCAGATTCATTGAAGAAGTATCGGAGATAACTTGTTCAAGTACATCATTTGTAAACAGGATCATTTTGGCCTTTGCCAGAAGTGGACAGAAGGATAAGGCCTTGGAGATATTTGCTTATCTTAAGAGACATAACTATAGTCTGGACTTGGTCACATACAATATTGTTCTAGATATCTTGGGTCGAACAGGCCGTATTGATGAAATGCTTGATGTGTTTGCATCCATAAAGGAAAATGGTTTTCTCCCGGATACTGTTTCTTACAATACTGTAATAAATGGCTTGCGGAAGGTTGGAAGAACAGATATGTGTGCCGTGTATTTTAAGGAAATGGGTGAGAATGGGATTGAACCAGATCTGCTTACATATACTGCAATAATCGAGAGTTTCGGACGATCGGGAAATGCTGAGGAATCTTTGAAATGCTTCAGGGAGATGAAACTGAAGGGGATCCTTCCTTCTATACATGTCTATCGATCACTAATCCATAATTTAAATAAAACAGGGAAGGTTCAATTGGCAACAGAACTTTCAGAAGAGATGAATTCATCTTCAACTTGTCTAGCTGGTCCACAAGATTTCAAGCAGAAAAGAAGGCGAAGAAACACTTAGAAACCAAAGCTTTTTGTTTCAGCTGACTGAGGGTCTTGTAGTTCGTTAGTTTAGAGGGGTATGCCACTCTCTGCCATTTCTTAGTTGCAATATGATGTTGAGTTGCTGATCATCATTTGTGTCTTGTCAATGTTGGAGATGTGCAAGGGGAAGAATATAATATTGATCAACTCAATTTACTCCAGGTTGATACTTACTATAGCATGATTAGATAATTTGGCAAGGCATCACTTAAATTTTGTCAAATAGAGTGTTCATTGTTTAATTTATTTTTTCATAATTGATAATTACTCTTTCTAATCGGCTCACTGTATCTAACATCAAACCACAGTTAAGTTCATTGTTGGAACTACGGAACTAGCTGCTTTTAAAATTCTCATTGCAAGTGGGTATATGAAGTATATTTCTTTTCTATATCCTCATTTCTGGTTTTGGAGAATTAGATTATCATGTTTTTGTATACCAAGTAAGTGCAAAGTAATTTCATTGTGTTCAAAATTTTCCAACTTCTCACCTACTGATCAACGCACCAAAATTGTTGCTTTTTGTTTCTGCCAACACTTTTCTGATGAAATCGTTGCTTTCATTGTTTAACAGTTTAAGCCCTCGTTCTAATGGCAGTTGAAGAGACAACTTGGCTACTGTATACCACTTGTGTTAGACAAAAAATAAAAAAATTCACGTTTAAATAGCGTTGCTTCAAGATGTTTAACTAGTTTGCGATGGCTAGAATCAATGCTGGGGTGGGGTGGCCAGAACAGAAAACTAAACATGCACTAGGAAAAAGGTAACCCATCTAAGTAATGGCAGCATTAAAAGAGGAACAGGCTCTTCCAAGAGAAGATGACAATTTTCAAAATGCCTCCAATTGAAAGGAGGAGCAAAGAGTTGTCGTGCCTTAAAAACATAACTATACAAATAATGGACAAGAGGCACCAGAATCAACAGAGAAACAGAACTCCTCAAAGTAATTCAAATGTAATTTGGCTGTGGACTTTAAATACCACTAGAATCTCTCCCAAATATGTATCTTCTAGTCCAATCTGATACCACCAGCACCCTTGTGCGCCAGCTCACTTGTTTGCTGAAAATGTTGGACAAGGTAATTAAAGAAGACTTTATTATACACAGATATAACATGGCATTTTTATGAACTTACAAAAGTTATCATTAGTCATTACCTTGCATACACAGAATACCAAAGCCATTGAGTGCTGTGACCCATGGAAACCCAGTCTCCAGGAAGTTCTGCTGCTGCCTGCTCCCCACCCAGAGGAGCAAATTGCCCAAAATGCTTATACCTTTATTATAACAAGCAACCGAAATTTCAGTTGTTAGTAACGGCATAAAAACAAATAAATTACCTCCTTCATTATTTTGTTATGTCCTTGGTTAGAGCAAAGGCTAATCCAAACTGGTTAGTTTCACACAAGAAACCATTTTCAATGCTCATGAACATCATAATTTGTTTTATTTTGAATCACACCCATTATGAGTGATGTTCTAACTTTTGGATAGATGCAGTCTTCATACTTCATCACAAAAATGTATATCTAACCCAAGGAAGGATGGCCCAAAATCATTAAACATTCAGGTGCATCTCCATTTAGCTCAACAAAGAAACATTTTTTTCTCTGAATTGGTCAAATAGTTATCCTCTTACAGTTGTTCAACCATGAGAAGAAAAAATAAACATATATTATATTTCTTATAAAAGGACATTATGGGATAAAACTTCAATCTAATGCCATAATGCCATTTACATTTTCTGATGAATGACATCTAATACATATAACTGACATGATACATAATGTATATCATATACAGTATGATTTACCGGAAAGGACGGAACTTATGGCGTCCGGATCCTGTAAATCGCCGAGGACCTTCAGGATGCTCTTCACATTTATCCATGAGGTTAAAGCATCTAGCTAGATATGCACCCTGTTGTGCAGCAACCTAGAAAATGCCAATACATTAGAAATGATAAAAGCTTTTAGTCTGCATAAGTAAGCTTTTAGTTGCTGATGAAATGATGCATACCTGTGCAGTTGCTGGCAAACTCTTCATCTGTAAATCCACATGACAAAGGGCCAGCTTAAACCCTTCTATGTCTATTTCCTTTCTATCATTTCCTAGGGAATCTTTCCATAGATCAGTCAAATCAAGAAGATGTTGGCTCTTTAAATAGAGTTCCACTTGTGGATATCTTACGATTATGTCATCTAGCACGTCCCTGAATTCTTCAATAGTTAAGGTGCCAGAGTTGTCTTTGTCTGCAGCCTCAAATATTTCCGAGATATCATCCTATAAGTAGAGGTAAATGAGATAATAATTCAGATGAATTCAATGGTGATTTATATACTGTCCAAAAGAAGGTCTCATAATTTCTTCCACTCCATCTGTAGAAGAAAACTATAGCGTTTAGTAAATGCATGCAATATCTTTGTTGAGTTCACAAGAAAATGATCAAATCACAGGCACACTATTGTTAATTTCTTAATCAAATCCAAAATCAAGATGGTCAAATCTGTATTAACTTAGATAACAATGCAGTACCATGTTGCATATAATAAGCCGGTAAGTCTTAAAAAACCTGTTAAAAGCTTAATAGATACCATAATTTTACGTTGATTTATTGAAGAGCAATCACCAATAGCATACACAGATTCACATCCCTTCACTCGCAACCATTCATCTGTTGCTAGCACATGCCTTTTCCCCTGCACATAGAGCAATTGAAGCTTAAACAGATTACAGATGCAGTAAAGACAAGAATGACTAAGAAATCCATTAAATACACATCCGGAGTAAAATGTGTTTCAGAAATGCATGGTATTAAGCAGCACCTGACCAATTTGTTCCATTAAGTCCCTCACAACTGGACGAGTTGAGATTCCAGTGGACCAGACAACCAATCCATGGGGAACAGCGCAAGTCTCTCCCGTTGATTTCACCTTCATTGTAATTTCTCTGTCGCTAACATTCACAACTCGACATCCTGTTTGAACTTCTATACCATCTCTTCCAAACTTCTGCTCGGCAAAAGAACTAATTCTTTCATCAAACCTACAAGATTGAAGGTCAAACTTTTTATGGCCTGTGTTGTTGATATAAAAATTACATGAATTGTGAAAGATTATGATAGTGGAAGGAGCACTCGTATGCAAGGGATAGCTGAAAATCCTACACAAGCAACATAAGACAATTATTTTGGGAAGATACCACAGTTTCAATGTTTGTGTCTCAAAATATTAGAAAATTGAGACTGTTAATGCTTAAAACCTTACGTGTTCAAGATGTGATCGCCTGATTGAATCACTGTTATCTTCACTATATCTTTGACAGATGGATATAATTTGACTAAATCTTCTTGGACATAGTCATGAAGCTCAGCAGCAAATTCCACACCAGTTGGACCCCCTCCAACAACAACAAAATGCAGGTTCATCCTTCGCTCTTCTTCGGTTAGAGATGGGAGAACAGCCTTCTCGAAGCAATCTACCACAGAAGTTCTGATCTTCTGAGCATCCTCAACCTCCTGCAAGTGATGATATAGTACATCTCGGATTAGTGGTCTGATTAGTCAGCAAAACTGAGCTGATAGCTTGATAATAAGTTTTCCTCACCCGTAGTGCAAATATTTAAGGAATTACCGGATAAACCAGCAATCGAAAACAAGCAGGAAATTTTTGAACCATCAAACGATTATACATTATATGTTGTAAACAGAAATTACCTTCAGAAAATGACAGTTCTCCATGACACCGGGGGTGTTGAAGGTATTTACTTGTGCTCCTAGTGCTACAACCAAGATGTCATAGTCCAAAGAAAATTCGCCACTTCCTACTAAGTTGTTGTCAATATTGGACCGACAAAATACCTTTTTGTTTGCAGAATCGATCTTCAGGCATTCTGCCTCCCAGTATTTAATTTCTCCGTTTCTCTGCAATGGGAAAGAAACAACACAACTTTCATACAAAAATGAAAAAATATCCTTGAGAAAGAATAAAAGATAAAAAAGATCCCACAAGTGAACATAGAGTGATAACAATAATCTCAAGATACATCAAAGTCATGACTTTTCTCTAGTAATCCTGTTTTATAAAGTTGACCTCAAATAAAAATACTGGCGCTGCTTGATTTCTATGTCTGCATATGTGATCAATATTATTTCAAAAAGCACTTTGCTTTGTTTCCACTACCTTTTTTATGATGTTTCGAACTGGCTCGACAATGCTCCGTGCTTCAACTGTCCCACAAGTGACACTGGGTAACAAAGGAGTGAATGCAAAGTAGTTGCGAGGCGAAACAACCTGAACATCATACAGCAAAGCATCGAGATCCTTGAGGAAACTGGTACCAGCCCATCCTGTTCCAAGAACCACCACTTTCTTTTTCCTTGGCTCATTACAATCGGTACTAGGAGGTCCAGCATCAGATTGTGATTCTGAGTATGACAGCACACCTCCACCGCTGCAATTATCATGCGCAGGTAGAGAGAGTCAGTAAAACAGAAATGTTCTTTGCCTTAGAACTATCAAATACAACAAAAGCCGCAGGCCAGAAGCAAGAAAGGTATGCTATGATTGTTCTCACATATAAACCAAGACTGTTCTATCTATGTGTTACTATTTTATCAAAAAAATTTATAAAAAAATGATGCATTGATGAGTATTATGAGTATGCTAAATGATTTTCAACCAATAGGATGGAGATATACAAGGTCAGGTTGTTGAGATCCACTTATAAGGCTAATCCCACATCATATAAAGCACTCACTAAATGCTTTGATGAAAGGGATCAAATAGAATCCAATGATGTTATGATCAGTTCTCAGTTCTCACACATGAGACTTGTGACTAATCATGAGATGTACATTGATCAATACTGAAGAACCTTTAATTGACAACAAACACTACAAAAATGGAATCTGTTGTTGGAGAACAGAGTATCACATGCCGCTCACTCTCACCAAAAGTATAGCCTTTTTTTTTCAATACATGATGGTATTGTAAGCACTGCATAAGATCCCCACTATTATGGAACCTTGCCACATTTCATCAACACATTAAATTCATTGAGACATAAGATAAAACAGTTGGTATGCGGAAAAACAGATGAATAAAGAAAACCTGAGAGTGCAAAGGATAAGAAGCTTGGAGCGGGAACTGTGGCTGTGAAAAGCCTTGGTGAAGAATGAAGCAAACCTCATGTGGAGATGAGGTTCCTGAGAATCAGAGGTGAAGGAAGAACAGAACAGAAAGAGGAATGAGTGGATTAAACTTCGGATGCAATCAAAAATTGAGTCTAAGTTGTCCTCCTCAATCTATCTGCCTTCCACTTGGACAGTTACTCTCAATGACACAGTTGACACGTAAAAAAGAATAACTATTCCAATTCTTAGCCAATAGTATATCATTATTGAGAGAATAAATGCACTTACTTTCTTAACTCTCTGCTCAAAATATTTGTTTACCTTTCTTTTTTATTTTTTTATATTTTTGCATATACTTATTCACCTTCTAAATTTAGATAATATTAATTATCTTTCTACTTAGTATATTTTTATTTAACAGAAATAATAAAAGAGATAAAATAATAAATGGGAGATAATCAATCAAAATAAAAAGAATTACGGGGTGATTTTGTAAAATATTATTAATTTTTTTAATTTTAAGATTTTTTAATCATTTTCTTAATATCTGCACATAACTTAAAATGGACCACTATTTAAAAATGGAACCTTCGTCAATAGTTGTTCATGTTTTCTTTTACACAAATATTAAAAAAAAAATTAAAAATGTAAAAGTAAGAAAAAATTGATAGTATTTTATCTAATTTTTCGTATTTATAGTGAATTGGTAGAGTTATCATAGTAAATAAGTATGAAAGAGAGAACTTATCTAATAAAATATGTTAAGAAAAGAAATAATTAATAACGTTTAAATTTAATAAACAAAAAACCTTTTTTTTTTTTTGTTGATGACGCAGATTTTATACAAGTTTGGTTTTGCTTGATTTTTATGAAGCCTCTCTTGAGGTCTTTGAAGCGATTTTTGGCCATGGCTCCTATTCCAACCTTGATGGCCTTGTCCAAAGGGTTGAGATAGGTGGCGATTTAAGTCTCCTTGATTTCTTTTTTATCTATCCTCAATAGGTGCTGCTATGACTGTTTTTCTGATTTCCGTGGATTAAGCTGTAGGGTGAGATTGCTTAGATTGGATGCAATAGGTTGGTTTTTTTGGGTCCATATTGCTACGACTGATACCCTATGGACATTGTAATTAGTTTTGTTGCTTGCTTCCTGTTTTAGGAAGTTGGAGCATTTTTTGAAATAAAAAATGAAAATGTGTTTTTATCATTTTTATTGTGTACCTCTCATCAAATAAATTTACTTTTGCTCTTAATGTATTTAAGAATTAAGTGTTAATTATGTAGTCACCTAAAATTTCTCGTATCAAACAACTTAAATTGGATTAATTTGTTAATTCACGTAATATAAATATAAAAATATTACTTTCAAAATAATAGCTAATTATCCATATTAATTAATTTATGACGTCTTTATTTTTGTTTGATTTTGGAACTGGAGTGCGATAGTTTATATGTTAGGGATTATTGACCAAAAGTGTGGCTAAGGATCGAATCGAGTTTAGTATTGGCGAAAATGAAACATTCGAGTAGTGTGTGGACATGAACAAGGAGACTCCAATAAATAAGGTGGGAGATAACTTGGTTGTAAATTTTTTTTTGGACTTTCTGGTTCTTAATTTTTAATTAAAAAGGTGATCACATGTTAAACTTTTAATAAGAGAGTTATTTTAATTTTTTTTTTATAATGAGAGTCACATATTTAAAATACATTTTTTTTCTATCCTATTAAAGAGAAAAAGACCCTAATTAGACAAACATGCAAAAAATCTATGTGCTTCATATGGATTTTGTCTCGCTGCAATTTTTCCCTTACTATGTTAACTAAATTTTCAATCAAAGAAATTAAGAAAAAGGAAAGGAGATAATAACCCAAAATCCATATTTTTCAAAACACAGTGATTATCTCATTTACAATTTAATTAAATTAAGAAGATCATCATTAAGCAACATCATGTAAATTAAGACTTGACAAACAATGTTGCTATGAAGTATACAATGAATGTCATGTATATGGATTCAAGGAAGGAAATCAATGTGGAGTTGCGGCAACAAGAAAAATTGCAACGACACAAAAGCAGGAAAGCACTGAAGCACGATGATTTTTTTTTTATGCTTATCTAATTAGGATTTTTTTTTCCTCTCCCTTTTTTCTATTAGGTAGCAAAAGAAAGCATTTCCATAACGTGACTCTCATTATAAAAAAAAATAACTATCATTGCAATTATTTAAAAATTAACACAAACTCACTATTTTAATTAAAAAATAAGGACTAAAAAAAATATAAACTATATTTGGGATCAAGTGCAACAGTTGATAAGCATCCTGAGATAGAAAATACGAAGATGCAGACATGCGTATCTTGCTTTCCTCTATTTTAGAGGTACAGCAACGACGCGTCTTTTGCATCCAAAACATCTCTTTTGTATTTTTCTTTTTTAAATGTATAAAAACTAGTTAAAAAATTATCTTAAAACAAAAATAATTTTATATTTTATATTTTCATCTCATTTTTTAAACATATTTTTATTTTTATTGTCTTCATATTTTTTTTTGGGAGACGCTTACTATTAGATCCAATTTTCGATTACACTAATACTTTATACTTTGTGCTAAAGGATCTTTTGCAATTTTTTGAGAAAAAAGAAAAGTAAAAAGTTTATTTTGATTAGATATACAAGATAATAATGAGAGTCTCTGAATTTTGTGGAAGATTTTTTTCGGCAGAAGTACATTGTTGAAAACCAAAAGCTGCAGTCATGAACCACCAGCACAGCACCTGTATCAAGTGGTAAAGTAGAGAAAAACGAAACAAAGCGAACCGAGAAGTAGAGAAACGGTCGATAAAGTATATTTATTTACCTAAAAAAAATTGCACCTTTAGGTGGATGAAAATGCTTATGAATTATGATAAAACAAAGATAGGATATGGACATCATGAGAGATACATGAGAGGATCGATTTTTATTGTGTTCATTCTCAATTCATATGTTATTCATCATTAGATGCAATTTTAATGAAATCAACATCTTAATAAGATATTATTTAATGATAGATAAGATACGAGTTAGTACAATGTCGAATACACCAAATGAGTATTGTATTGACCTAAGTAATTAGCCTAAGAAGCAGAACCATTACGCAAATAACCCACTGACGATGGACCAGACCCAATGAGAAAGATAATAATGTAGAGATGAGAAGATAAGTGCATAATAATTGTTTTCCCTGATAAGAGATCGATAGGGAAGCAATTAAGAGAAGAGCTTAGAGTATCCTAGGATATTTGGGATAAGAAGCCTCACTCAACTGATTGAGGCCAAAACCCTAGCTCATATGCTATAAATGGGGGAAAAGGAGGTTATTTTCAGGTATTTTGTTAACCATACACTCCACATCTCACACTTGTGTTCTGACTTGAGTGTTGGAGTGCCTTGCAGGTCCACCCCCTTGGTGTTATGGTGACAAGAGGGAGATCAGATTGAGCAAGAAACATGATCAAAGAACCCCTGACACATCATCTCGTGTTTTAAAGGTCAGAACATTGGCGCCCACCGTGGGGCCGATAAACAAAAACCTACCCCACTATGCTTGACAAGCGAAGCAAGAATCATGCAAATCTTCAAACTAGACAAAACATGGCCAACAGTGGAAATAATCGTAGCCCGACAATGGAAGAGATGAGAAAAATAATAAAGGACCTAAAAGAACAGAATCAGAAGTTGGTGGACCAAGTGGAGCAACATAACAAAGAAAAGGAGGATGAAGGCCAACCATCCATTAGGCATAAGGATGGACAATCCTCACAAGAGAAGGTGGTTTCCGACAAGGTCTAACAGTGGATCTCCCCATTGATTCTGGCCCCTTTGTTGATCATATCATGAAGGTACGTCTCCCTCACAATTTCTAATTGCCACTTATCCTAAAACTGTATAATGTTATGGGAAATCTTAATGTATATATTACGATGTTCTAATCCATGATGTTGGTAAACAGCGTCACGGATCCAATGTTGTGTCAAACATTCCCCACATTCTTGGTGGATTTCGCCCTCCTGTGGTTCTCCTCGCTCCAAAAGAATTCAATTGACAATTTTGACCAGCTCAATGGAATCTTTTTGAGTCATTTCTCCTCATCTAGGGTGTACCAAAAGACATCAAACTCATTAACCCTAGTGCGACAAGGGAAAAAATGAGTCTCTCAAGGCTTATATTGCGCAATATAATTCGGTGGCCATGCAAATGCCTGAATTACATTTAGCTACTTGACTTAAATTCAGAGCTCGAACTCCTTCAAATCAAGTAAGGGTTGCAGCCAGGGCCCTTCCTCAACAACCTGACCGCTAACCAACCTCAAACCATGGCCGAGTTCAAAGAATGATCTGTGGCTTCCATCCTTGTGGAGGAATTGAAGAATAGGCTAGGATGGAAAAGAGAAAAGGAAGGAACAAAAATATGAGGAAGAAAAAGCCAAAGCGAAGCTGGATAGAAAAAACCAAAGGTTCGGCCAATCTAAAACCAGAGGAGATGGCTGAGGACAGAGAGAATTTCGCAAGCCGTTGGGGAAGTATGATGAGTACACATGCTTGAACATGAGCTCGAGAACAATATTTCCATAGGTAAACTTCATCAAATCTCCCTTGGGGGCTGGAAGAAAACCCATCCCGGATGACGCCAACATCAGCAAATATTACAGCTACCACCACACCTACAGTCATACCATTGGTGATTGCAAATCCATCTAGGACGAAATAGAAAGGTATGTAAGAGAGGGAAGAGCGTCTCGCACGAGATGTATGCCAGCAAAGCAAGCGCACTGCAGGGCACAGGGAGCGTTGCAGCACATCAGGGAATTAGTCCCACATCATTTACAGGCTTACAGCTATAGAAGAAGGTCTCCTCCTCCCCCTATATATATAAGCTTCCCGTGAGTGTTTAGACTTGTTAATTCACTTCAGAGCTTGAGAGGTCACACTTTTGTGAGACTTTTCGATCTAGTTATATTTTATTCTTTTCTCCCTCTCGTCTTCAGTTCATGAAGAAGCAGTGTCTCCACGTAGGGTGTCTGGAGCTCCCAGCTTAGTGCGCCTTAGCAGTCAGCTATGATAAGGTGGATGACTTTCTTCACGATCTATTTTAGACCATGTAGTTATTTTTGTAAAAGTTATTTATTTGTTTTAGCATTATTTTATTTATGCATGTTTTATAAAATCCTAGGAGGTGAAATTTATTATTTTATTTATGTATTTATGAAGATAGTTATTCTATTAGATATTTTCTCATGATTATTTATTTAGAAAATCTTTATTTATGAAATAGATATTTATAAAGCTACTTTAAGAAAATCATGAAACTATTTTTAGAACCACACGGGACCACATATTTTATTACATTAAATATATTCATGTTGTGTGTGTATGATTAGCATTAAACGATATAGATATTCATATTGTTTAGTTAAACCCTTAATAAAAGATCATGGTTAAGGAAAGATTCTGGTGGGAGAAGACTTATGTTAAGGAAAGGTTCTGGCTAAGAACAAGACTTGGTACTTAAGATGTCCATTGTAACGCACCTCTTTTACCTGGGAACCTTCCTGAGCATGAGATTTTAGTTTACCTTTATTTTTCCAGAATAAAACATTTAATAAATTCTAAGTCATGTTATGCTAACAATATTGGTTAAAGGATTATGTTATCATGTTATGTATTTTAAAACTATTTTCATGGAAGTATATCTAGGATAGAATTTTAAGTCAGCGACAACCTACGTTGGCCCTAGTATACCTTGTACGACCGTAAAGTAGAATAGGATTCATGTAGGTTTAGGGGCAAGACCGTATAGCTCGGACATGGCAGCTCGTGATACTCGGTGTCATGTATCATGTATCATGTCATGTAGATTAGGGGAAAAACATAAAGCCTGGACATTTCAGGAACAACGAAACCGTAATGCTCAGATTATCTATCTAGAGAACTCCCCAACTATATTATATTTTCAAATGCTTTATGTATTAGTTATTATTATAGAAATGTTATATGTTTGTTATACATATATATATATATATATATATATATATATATTNTTCACGCATGACTAACATACCAAAAGGCTTAAACTAGAAGAGAAGGTACGAAGTCACTCTGCGCATAGCTATGAGGTACCAGAACGGAGGTCGGAAAAAGGCATAAACTTTAACTAGCAGAAAGAGTACATGAATGTACGTAGTCACTCATATAGCTATATGAGGAGTGAGGATAGGATCTCCTGCCTGTCTGCAGGCCCGGATACAAGATCCAACTTCACATACACTCTTTATTGACTAGAAAAGGGAAGCGCTATCGAATCAGAGAAATGAAATAAAGTATCATAGCCAGCACTTTCTCTTCTTACTGAGAAAATCATAACGATTCATAATGGCTTCATCCCTTTCCTTAGGTGCTTCCAAGAAGTTCAGACTAAAGGGCACTCAAACCAGCATTGAATGGAAATATCTGGTTCGGGAGATAGCTTAGCATACCAGGCAACATACTTTAGCCAAGTATAGACCCATCAAGGTACGTACTTACTCGAGCGAAGCGAAAGGCTTCGGGCTATGTAAGCCAACCTCCCTCTTGACCTATGGTTAGGAAGGGGATTACCTCTTCATCCTAATGTCAAGGGTGTTATTATTAACTACCTAAGACATGAGCTTCGTCCTCGCGAGCTTAAGCTTGCTCCGGAGGAGCTCCACCTATAGGAAGGCGCAAGAGATTTTATCGAGTGATCCCTCCGGATTCAGAGTTGGTTACGTTATGTTAGTTGGTACGCCGTTACCACTAGCAATCCGGATGCTACCATAGAATCAATCTTCGAAGGTCCTACGGCTATGACTCATTGGAAAGCTCAAAAGAGTGATCCTGAACTAATTCAATTCGATCGTCTGTGGAAGATCTTCGATTTAGTCTCCTCGATCGATTCCTAGTAATAGGATGGTAATTGAGTCAGGTTACATCACTGGTGGTATACGCGGCACATCTTTCTTAGTCCAGGCTCGGGGCCTAAACCAACCTATCGCTTCGCTCTAGTGACTACGTTCCTCGAGCAGGGAGTGGTCTTGTCTTTCCGGGGGTAACCCTTGAGACCACACCATCTACGACCATCATACATAAGACTTTGGGCCTATCTCTAGCTCTAGATAAAGGCTCTCTCTATCTAAAAGGGTAGTGAGTTACTGTCGAAGTGTCAGGCCTTTTCGATGGATCAAGTTTATCCGTCTAGTCTGGCTGTGATACAGTTGGCGGGAAACTAACCTGGGGAAACTCCGGGTGGGGCGGTCAACTCACTTACTTAAATAGTATCTCCTGGATTAAGGGAGACTATACCCTGTGCAATGACTTTTCCGCTTTTGCATCTACCATTACTGGCAGTAAAGCCTCCATCCAGTAGATCTTAAGCTAGGATTCTCGAATGGGGAGAGCTACTCCCAGAAGACTTAGACTGCTATTATCAATATAAAGCGTAGATACATTAGAGCTCGCTCTTCTCTAAGACCATATCAGGGTCCTATATTTCCAGCTAAAGGAAATAGAGAGTCTAAGCCCTTGTCCCTTTCTCTCCCTGCTTGCCTAACCTAAAAAGCCTAAAAAGGCAGGAGGCTAGCTACTAGTCCGAAAGCCAGAAGCCGAAGGAAAATGAGACTAGCTAAGACTAGGGAAAGAGCGGCTAGCTAACTAGCTGATAGAGATGGCAGAGCTCCTTTCTCACTAAGAGCCGCAAAGGCGAATACCACTACCTTGGCTCCCTCCTTTGCTGATAGAGCGCCATAAGTCGGATGCAGGGGCCTAACCTAATAAGATCGGCAGAGGGGAGATGGTTGATAGCTTAGGGTTAGCAACTAAATTGGGGATGGGGAGCTACTTTCATATTGTATCAGAATGACAAGGCAAAAGATATGGGCTGAGTCTAGCTTGGTACGAGGCTTAGAGAAAGGTAGTTTGCGAGAGAGATGGCCAGGCAGTTCTTAAGATCAGCAACTCGGCGGATAGAGAGCTTGAGCCCAATGGACTTCTTTTTTATTTTATGAGTCTCGCGACCTCTTAGCTAGAGACTGGGAGAGAGGGGAATTTCTGCGTAGATGGACTTGCCAAGCTAGGGCTTCATATCAACTCGGTACAGTCTTCAGAGATCCGCCAGAGTTCATAACTTCTTTACTCTTTTAAGATCTAGTGGGTCTTGCCCTCCCACCTGGGCTAAGGTTCGGTCTAGTCCTTTTTCAGTTAAGGCAGTGTAGTACGATTGATTACCTGACTACGTTTAGTAACTCAACTCAAATGCAACTCTACCTTCAGCCAGAAGGAAATTAGAAACTTATTACCAACGCGGATTAGCTCTTAAGACTGCTCCGCTCCCCCCAACAAGAAAGAGGAAAGACTTGTCGGAAATCGCTGGTTGGGGTTACCAACCAAGAAAGACATGGGTAAGATGCACAAAGGAAACTTGAAAGCTTTTCTCGGGAGCCATTAAAACAACCCGCTCTTATTTTAGAAAGACCTAGCGAAGAGACTTTCTTGCTTGAATGACTTGATCGATCATACTGTACTAGATAGACCAGAATCCTTTACGCTATTTAAAAATCCGAGTTTACCTAACTGTGCAGCCAAGAGAAACTATAACTATACAACCCGAAGGAGGAATGAGTTACAGACTTACCGAGTTAAGGAAGTGAGCTCATGATCAATGAGCGAACGAGTTAGTTCCATGGAAATTTTAAATGTAATTCTTGTTTGATTCAATTGACTTATATTATATAAAGTAAATCTCATTTGAAAAAAGTCAATCTCAATTTCGAAAGAAATAGCAATGTGCATCACAAGCGGAAAGTAGCATCGAGAGGGCGTGGGCCAAATGAGCCTCAACACGAAGCCCATAGCATTGTGCGGGGCGTTGAGAGCCGGTCACCTGATCGCTCTAAGATGCTTCTAGAAAATGCTTGGGTTTGATACAAAAACTTTTTCTTTCAAATGCTTAACAGGGGAAAAATTGTAAATACAGTTGCATTNGTTTAGTATGCTTATGTATGTTAATCAAGATTAGGGTAAATGGTAACCGTTTAGGAATAGACTAAAGAGGATAATTGAAATGAATATTGCATGCTATCAGCTTTAGTAACATGATCTCGAACGGCAGTTGTGATAGAAAGTCACCTAGTTTAAGGTCAGTTTCTCACCCCACTCTCTCTACCGTATCGTGACTAGGTGGATAGAAGTAATGAATGAAGCATTGTGCTACCCTCACGGGATCAAATGGACTTCACTTAAATGAAGTGATAGGATGGCATACGTCGACAAGAGGCTAGACTGTGGAATCCATTATTATTCTTCCTACCACTAGTTTATGTTTTAGAATTATGTATTAGGACCACCTAGTGTGATGGTTGCACTAAGGGTGTTTCAAATATACTAGCCATGCTTGTTATACCAAATGTATTTTTATGACTACATAGTAAGAGATATTATAATTATATCAAGAGTTGATTAATATTATGAGATTTATTCCCTGATGTATGTTCCATGTCTATTAAAATTGATATTGCTTATGTACAATGTATCAACTATGTTGTACTTCTGCAATCAAAAGGCTTACGTTTTCAAATCGTTCTTCAAAAGTTCAAATTATTACTATTTTCCAAATAAAGTATTTAACTAAACAAGTATAAGTCAAGGTAAAGTAAAGCGTAGCAACTAATTTGTCATAACACGATTGAAGTGTCTTATGGGAATTTTTGTGTTATATCAAGCTTCCTATGTGAAAATATAACTATTGAAGCAAAAATTCCAATGGGTTTGCTCTCTTGTTTATTTAATATATCCTTTCTACTGCTTTCAGATTCTCAAGGAATCCAATTGTAGTATAGTCGGGTATAATCGTCTCCTCAGGGATTGTGGTTTTATAAAACGATCGTCTTGAATTAAGTTACTTCAAGCTTATAGGAAATGATTGGTTTTTGTTGATTAAATTAAGGACGAACAACTTGTAAACAAAGTAAAATATAAAACAACAGTGGTCTTAAGTTTAGTCAAGGCAAGAAAGGTGTTGGGATTTTAAGTGACAATATTTCTTAATGCAACCATTAACCTGGTGAATATGACCTATGGGTCTTTTGATTTTATCGCCACCAGTTCTTAACTTAATCATCTTTTCTCAAGCATGTTAAGATCACAAGTCTTTTATTATGTTGTCAAATGTCTTGCACAAACTTAACAAAGCACCTTGACATTAATGCAGGTGTTAAAGCGATTAGTTCTTGGTTCCAGTTATGGCAATTAAGAACTAAATGAATTGATCTAGGTCAGGCTTAAGCAATTGTAACTTCCGTTCGCAATCTTTAAGCATAGAGTCAAGCTTAGCATAGCACCATTGTTCCTAACTTGGCTATAACTTGACTAGCATAACTTCCGTTCATACAAGCAAGTCTCAAATTAAGAATCAAAGTACTAACAAAAGCCAACATTAAGCATGAGATCAATCATTAAAATTATAAGACATTCATAGTATCATAAACATAAGTTAAGACGGATACATATAAGAAACAAAGCACATCAAATCCCAACAACAAGAAAGTTTAGCTATCCATAATCATAGATAGAATACAAGCTTACTAGAATTTGGAGCAAATGTGGATTGAAGAAGAATGGTGAATTGTTTCCACACATCCACCACGTCTACAATCGTTTAGCAATTTCGGTAGCAATTCCTTAAAGGAATTCTTCCAAACCATATTTTCTTTCCTAAGCCTAACTTAACTAAAAGATGGAGTGAGTGAAGTGGGATGGAGGGGCTGCAACGGATGCAATGGGATGTCTTCAGCTTGCAGGGGGAACCCTCTATTTATAGGCCCGAATTGGTACCTTTGCTCAGCGCAAGGGTACAACCGCTCAGCGATGTAATGATTACTCATTGAGCGGGCTGTACTATATCACTGAGCGGTATCTCTAAGAGGCTTGCAAGTGGCTTATCCTCTGACAGATTCTCGGCGGCTGGTCAGTTGGAGCGGCTGGCTCTTAGCTGGCGTCATAAATGCACCGTCTGCAAGTGGTTTGAGCAAGTACAATCGCTCAGGAGCTCATGTTGAATCGCTGAGCGATAATGGTGCTAATCGATGGGCGATAATGGTGGTCTCGCTGAGCGATTTCCCCTTTTCTGCACTCTTCCTGCATTGTTCATTGTAACAATTGCGTGGCTTTTCCTTCCTTTCATTTCCTATTGTTTTCCTACAATAATTACAATAATTCAAGCCATTAATTCCCTCTAGATTCATTATAAAAACTTGTATCGATTTGGAATTATTTTACCGATTTTATATTGATTAAGAACAGATAAGTGCCAATTATCTTCTAGCATTTTACCACAATTTGGCACTTATCAACTTCCCCCAACTTAAGACTTTGTTTGCCCTCAAACAAATGGTATTGGTTCTAAAATGAATTTTTTCACAATGGAGAAAGATGACACATGAACAATTTTTCTTTAGCAAACGAAGTCATGGTTCAAAAATATTTCACCAAGAAAGATAGATGATGTTCACAAAAGAATAGGTATAACAGATAGGATGCAACTTTGTTTATGAATGCAACTAGCAAAATCCTCTATTATTCGATCAAGGAATCAATTAAGCACTCAATCTGTAAGAATGACAGATAAGGGCAAGTGTTTCACTCATCATCGACCATTGAATCAATCAGACTAGATTTGTTACCTGTTTCCATCATTGTAACAATTGCATGGTTAATCAAGGATCACTAAGGTCTTTCAAGGGTTGTAACGTGGCCAGGCTCTAAGGAAACTTGGTTTTTCTGGATAAGAGTGTATTTCTGACTAAGAGAACAAAAAGGGTTTTTCTCTTTTCTTCATTTTTCTCTTCTTTGTTCTTTTTGCCCTTTTTTCCTTTTTCATATACCTTTTTTTTTTCACCCCTGATTTTTCCACTTTTGATTTTACTATTTGCTTCAAGGTGTTTTATCAAATCAGTTAACCACTTATCTTTCTTTCTTGAGCATGTAAGAATGTATTTTCTTTCTCCCCCTAACTTTATACTTTTCTCTACTTCACCACAATTTGCTCTTCTTGAATCCAGAATTTTATTTTTCTTTTGTTTTTAGGTGAAGAAAGAATTCTTATAAGGCTCAAAGGGGGTAGCAAAGGTTTTTCTATTCAGGGTTATGTGTATAAGGCTAAGTGTTTAGACTAATGCACAAACAAATGCCTTGATCATTTCCTGTCTTTCCCATGCAATGAACAAATGTCAGAAACTCAAACAAATCTAGCTTTGTAACCAATGGTGATGTTCTCTAGTCCTTACAGTGTCTGGTCTACACTCCCTCACTTGGTTTTTAGGGTTTATGTCGTTGACCTACAACATCAAATTATGCCAGAGCTTTCTCAACAATTACTACATCTCATGAGTTATAAAAATCCTTAAGCTTCCTTCATAGTCTCTATGCTTGGCTCATATTTTATTTTACCAACTTCATTTGTTGATTTAATTGCTTATGTCACACTGTTCTCAAAAATTTTGATTTGGATTGAACCAGTTTTTTCTTGACTAATGTTTGAAGCAAACAAGTCCTTATCATATGTAACCAAAACATATATATATATATATATATATATATATATATATATATATATCAAAGCATATATATCAAACCACATATATATATATATATACACGCAGGAACCAAATACTTACTACAACCACCATATAAAGTAACTAATCTAACTGACTAGGAAAAATAAAGCTAAAACTGGAAAAGTAACTAACGAACGAACGTAAAGATAATATAAAATAAAAATGGTGCAAGAAATTAAATTGAGTTCACAAAAAAGAATGTCATCGTCTTCAAAATTTTCCCCGAGTCGGCTCACTGTGGCAATCTTCAAAAGGTGTTACTCTTTGAGCTCCCGCTGTCCTCTACCTCCATGTTCTTTGTGCCCTCCTGCTGTGATCCCGCATCTCCCATTTCATCATCGCTGGCAGCTGCTGTAGCTGCCTCCCCCTGGCTGGAATGTGGCTGGTCCTCCAGCCATGGAAACTGGCGTCAGAACTCGGCCGGAGTCGGGCCCTCATACCCAGGATGAGTGCCAAAGATGCTGAAGATGCTCCCATAGAGGCTGGTGATGGCGGAGTGGGTTATGTGTTGCTGCCGCTCTATGCGATCCAGACGTGCGAGAACTGGGCCAGCAGTCTGGTCTGGTGCAGCTGGCGGTGGAATCTCTGGAGCTGGAGGTGGGGCTGGAGGTGCTGCTTCTGGAATCTCGCTGAAGGCTCGGCTGTTGGGTCGGGATGCACCTGAAGCTTCTCCAAGGCAAACCTCAATGGACGTTCAATGCAGTGTGTGTTAATGTACACTGCACTGAACTCCTTGAGCTCAGTCTCATGCAATATGTCGTCCATGGCATAGGCTCCTACTGAGATACATAAAGCAGTGATGAGGGATGGGAGAACCATAGTAGTTGCCTTCTTCGCAACCGCCTCAGCAATGGCGGTGGACATAATATTGCCGACATCGATCGGCAAATGCTGCAAGATAGTCCAGAGCAGGCGGCATTTGTAAGCCGGTAGATCAGAGACATGAGGATTTGGAAATACGTTCCATAAGAGGAACGAAGTCCAAATGATGGCGAACCGGTGCATGCAATAGCGTTTGACGTTGCCTGAAACTGCTCGGAGGGGAATGCCCGGAAGGATTAGTGCCTGGCAGACCTCCTCATCGTTAAATGCATCCTCATCCATCCTGAACTGATACTGACACGGCTTCGTTCTTGCCCAGGGTTCGCCCAATTGAATATTGATGGCCTCGCGACTGAAAGGAACTTGAACCCCTCGCACAATGGAGTATCTCTCGCTCAATGCCTCTGCGGACGAACATGCGTTGGCATAAAGCTCCCGGACTAGTTCAGCATGGAAGGTTTTACGGGGTCCGCCACTATCTCCCAGTGTCGCTGGAGCAGCTCGTCTTGGAAGTCCAGAAATTCGTCTTCCGGTAAGTTGACGATGCACTCAGGCAGAATCGTTCGGTTGCGTATCTGCAAGTATAATGCTTCAGCTGCTGCAGAGATGAACTTATGCAGATCAGAGGCCTGAGAGGGTTCGGCCTTGGAGGCACAAGCTTTCTTTGTTCTTTGTTTAATGCGAGACCTGCAAAAATCAAATTCCCAATTTGAAACCAGAAGGAGAAATGCCAGATACAACATAAAATTACAGCAAAACAACCTGAAGAAATTTAAATGCTTGAACACAAACATTCTCAGAGAGTCAATATTATACAATTATGTTCAAGCAAGATTACCATATTCAAGGATATACTTGAATGATCAAGGGACATTTGCTTCAAAGTAAAGGAGCTTATCAAGAGATCAGAATGTATGCAAAAGATCAGAGTAGCAAAAGATTATGCAATAGATTAATAGATAGCCCCAATCTTCAGCAATTAACAAAATTTTTGGTTGACAAACGTTTTAAAATATATCCAAGCTCAGGTTCATCATATCCAACTATCAGTGTGAAAGGTAGCAATTCCAGAAAGGCAATTATCCAGAATTTAAAACAATGCAAAAATGGAACCTTCCATTTGTAATTTCAGTTCACAATTGGTTCCTACAGAACAACACACATATATAGGAACAGAGTTTTGTTGGACAAAACTTAACTGAGGTCAGAAAATTCTCCAATCCTTTTATCAATTTCAGAAAACAGAGGTTATGTGCAGCTATTGATTTAACACTCAGAATTCAGCTTTTAAAAATAATTGTGAAACACAATTTTAGTCATTTAAAACAGTAACCATAACAGCAAGCCTTGAATCAAATTAGAATAGTACAAGAGGAATATGGAAAGCAGAGTGAAATTGGATCCTAGAGTTCGGTTGTGCTTCTTCAAATCAACCCAATAATAGTTCAACATTATTGAGAAAAACCGAAATTAGAAATGTCCCAATAAAAATTTCAGAACCTGCACAACTCTTTGCGTAGGCAAATTCAAAATTTGATCTGGCACAAAATTTGATCTGGCACAATTCAAAAATCCTCAATGTTCAGAAACTCAGGGTTCATGTAAAAAAATTTCTCCATACAATTTCAAATCTCCCATCAGCAATGATTACCCATACATTCAGATATATCAAGCCATAAACATTCACTTATCATACAACCCCAAAATCCCCAATTTGAGAGAGGTAGGGTTCGGAGAGAGAGAACAAAAACAGAGATGAAAGAGAGAGCAAGAGAGAGAGAGAGAGAGAGAAACTTATATGGTGAGAGGAGGAAGAATAAGTGTAAGCTTCATGAAGAGGGAAGACGAAGGTGGGACGTTGCTGAAGCGGTGAGAGAGACGCGGGAGAGGGAACGAGAGTGTGTGAGGGAGTGTTTGAATGAGGCTCTGTTTCGAGAGCCTGTCAATTTAAGTTTCAGGTCCCGCACTGCTGACCGATAGGGGGTTTATCGCTGAGCGATTGGTAGGCAATTAATGATTCATTTATTTGCAGGTCTCTTTCACTGAGCAATAAAGGGGATATCGTTGAGCAATACCTGAGACAATAAATGCTCATTTAATTTCAGGTGCTTGCCGCTCAGCGATATCAGTCTCATCGCTGAGCGATATCAGTCCAGAATTTCAATTTTGGCATCCTTTTTCTCAAGTTTTTCGAATTGGGTGGCCTTGGCCATCCTCATGCCCCTTCCTTGAGTTCCCCTACACCTTTAAGACTTGTGCAATCCATTCATTTTGCATTTAATAGAGGATTTATTCAATTTTGTGTTTTATGCAAAAATGAAGTATTTTAAGCACTTTGGGGGTCATATTTTGCAATGGCTTGTTTTAGTGCTCTTTTATGCCCTTCCTTCCTTTAGTAATGCATTATAAACTTGTTCAAGCCATGAGATTGAAAAATCAGAAGCTTTCAAATGGTGAATCTCATTTAGGTCTTTAAACAAGTCTTATTATGCATTATGGCCCCTTTTAATGGTCATTTTTTATTCTAGGCCTTTCCAAAGGTCATGGAGTGTTTTGTTTACCTAGGAATGACATTTCTAACTTGTCCAAATCTTAACATGGCATAATTGGGTTACTTTGCATAGAATTTCACAATGTAGCCCTATTATGTGTCTTTTAAGCCTATTTTAGCCAAGCTAGGATGTCAATCCCTAGAGTTTTCCTTAAAAGCTCATTTCTCTTGAGGCAATTAGTCATATATAACCTAAGAGGCTTGTGCAAAGTTCAAGTTTCTTAATTTAAAAGCATTGGGCACAAGAAGACTCTTAGGCACATAAAACCTTAATTTGCCCAATTTCCCCCTAGCTTAAAGAAACCTATACAAGTTTGAGAGGATGCGTACCTGGTTTCTTGGTCCCTTGTGGCTCACATTCACCACACCATGTGTCTCTCATCACATTCCTCTTCAATTCTCCCTTTTCCTAATTTACTTAAGAAATTAAAACACACAAGGCTTATATATAAAATACTTACAAACACTGGGTTGCCTCCCAGGAAGCGCTCTTTTAACGTCATTAGCTTGACGCCTGTCTTTGTTTAGCTCGGTTCATCTAGATATGCCACCAAAGCCTGTTGGCTTCTTGAATCCTCCCCTAGATAAGGTTTTAACCTTTGTCCATTCACCACCCAGGTTGTGTTCTTGTCCTTGTCCCATAGCTCTACAGCTCCGTAGGGTCTTACCTCCTTGACTTCGAAAGGCCCTGACCATCTCGTCTGTAATTTTCCAGGGAACAGTCTTAACCTGGAATTGAACAACAGTACCTTTTGTCCTGGATGGAAATCTCGTCTTACAATCGATCAGTCATGGTACCTCTTAATCCTTTCTTTATAAAGCTTGTTTGAGTTATATGCTTGCAACCTTAATTCTTCCAGTTGGTGTAGCTGGGTCTTCCTTTTCTCACCTGCACAGACCAGATCAAAGTTAAGAAATTTTAAAGCCCAATAGGCCTTATGCTCCAATTCTACTAGTAAATGACATGATTTGCCATAAACCAGCTGGAAAGGAGTTAGCCCTATTGGAGCTTTATATGCAGTTCTATAAGCCCATAGAGCATCATCAAGCTTTAGAGACCCATCCTTTCTTGAACTTGAAATGGTTTTTTCAAGGATTCTCTTGAGATCTCGGTTAGAAACCTCATCTTGACCATTGGTCTGGGGAAGATAAGGTGATGTCACCTTATGTCTTACCCCATAATGCTCTAATGCTTTGGCTAGCTGTGCATTAACAAAATGAGTACCACTATCACTGATTATTACACGCGGTGCACCCAATCGAGTGAATATGTTCTTTTTCAAGAACTTTATCATTGTTCTTCCATTAGCTTTGGGAGTTGCTAAAGCTTCCACCCATTTAGAAACATATTCAACAGCAACTAAAATATACTCATTACCAAATGATGATGGGAAAGGGCCCATAAAGTCCATTCCCCAGCAATCAAAGATCTCAACTTCGATGATATTTTGGAGATGCATTTCATTTCTTTTGCCTATTCCACCTACTCTTTGACATGCATCACAGTTTTTCACATGCGTGTAAGCATCTTTAAACAAGGTGGGCCAATAAAAACCTGCTTGGAGAACTTTGGCAGCTGTCCTTTCCCCGTTATAGTGTCCTCCACAGGGGGAATTGTGGCAGTGCCAGAGGATGCTACTGGCTTCTTCATTTGCTACGCATCTGCGTAGCAAACCATCAGCTCCAATTTTGAAGAGGTATGGGTCATCCCACACAAAGTAAGTTGCATCTCTAAGGAATTTTTTCTTTTGCAGTGGTTCAATTCCTCAGGGAGCACTCCTACTGCTTTGTAATTGGCTATATTGGCGAACCACGGTCTTGTTTTGATGAGAAACAGTTTCTCATTCGGGAACTCTTCTTCAATGTCAGCCTCTTTGACAGTTACGTTAGGATTTTCAAACCTAGATAGGTGGTCTGCACCATGATATCTTTGCCGCTCTTGTCTTTAATCTCCAAATCAAATTCCTGTACCAAGAGAATCCAACGTATTAATCTTGGTTTACTGTCAGGCTTTGTTAGGAGATATTTAATGGCTGCATGGTCAGTATAAATTATCACTTTTGAGCCAGTTAAGTAACTCCTAAACTTTTTCAGGGCATACACTATTGCTAGTAATTCCTTTTCCGTTGTCACATAATTAATTTGAGCTTCATTATGGACTTTGCTAGCATAGTGTATGACATGGAATACTTTATCTTTCTTTTGCCCTAGAACAACTCCAATAGCGTAATCACTTGCATCACACATTAGTTCAAAATTTTTATTCTAGTCCAATGGTTAGTGAGGGGTTTGGCGATCTTTGAAAAGTCTTTGATGCCTTTTACATTTACTGGTGGTGGCAGCTTCTCAATGACATCGATTTTTGCTCTGTCTACCTCAATACCCCGTGCGGAGACCTTGTGTCCGAGCACAATGCCTTCTGTCACCATGAAATGGCATTTCTCCCAATTCAGAACCAAGTTTGTTGCAATGCACCGTTTCAGTACGGTGTCGAGATTTTTCAGGCATTGCTCAAATGAAGATCCAAAAATAGAGAAGTCGTCGATGAACACTTCTAAACTTTTTTCTATCAGGTCCGCAAAGATTGCCAGCATGCATCTTTGGAAGGTTGCGGGTGCATTACATAGTCCAAAAGGCATCTTTCTATAAGCAAAAATGCCGAACAGACATGTAAATGTTGTCTTCTCCTGATCCTTTGGATCCACGGCGATTTGATTGTATCCTGAGTATCCATCCATGAAACAGTAGTATGCTTGACCTGCTAACCGTTTCAACATCTGGTCCATGAAAGGGAGAGGGAAGTGATCTTTCCTGGTGGCCTGGTTCAATCTCCTGTAATCTATGCACATTCTCCAACTAGTAACAGTTCTAGTTGGTATTAGCTCTTTTTTATCGTTAGCAATAACAGTTAAACCACCTTTTTTTGGAACTACTTGAACAAGACTTACCCAAGGACTATCAAAAATAGGGTAGATCATACCTGCGTCAAGTAGTTTCACTACCTTTTTTCGGACAACTTCCTTCATTGTAGGATTTAGCCTCCTTTGGGGTTGCCTCACCAGTTTGTAATTGTCTTCCATTAGAATTTTATGCATGCAATAGGATGGCCTGATGCCTTTGAGATCAGTTAGTGTCCATCCCAATGCTTGTTGATTTTCTCACAAAACTTGAATTAATGCACATTCTTCCTTTGGAGACAAGTTGCTGCTTATGATGACCGGCTTTTGTTCCTTCTCCTGCAAAAATACATAGTTAAGGTTAGGAGGTAAAGGTTTCAATTCTAACCTTTGTTCGGCTGTCATTGATGCATCCTTGGCCTTGAGCTCTTCCTTCTTTTCTTGCTCTGGAGGAATGGTTGTGTGGCTTCTAGATTCATAAGAAAAGCTTCAATCTCGGCCTCTTCTTCCTCCGTCAATTGAGCTGAACTGTTTGTCAATGCTATTTCCAGAGGATCTATATCTTGAGGCTTTCGTTCAGCATTTGTTACGATTTCCTCCAGTAGATCTACTCGGAAACATTGACCTTTGTCTTTTGGATATTGTAGGGCTTTGAAGATGTCGATTGCACTTCGTCATTCTGGACTTTAATTTTCAATTTCCTTTGTCCATATTGATTCCCATCCTACCTGTCCTCATGAAAGGTCTTCCTAGAATGAGAGGTGTCTCAGTGTCTTCTCAAATATCGATGATGACAAAATCGATAGGGATAAGGAACTTGTCTACTCGAACAAGGACATTTTCTGCTATTCCCAGGGGAAATTTGATAGACCTGTCTGCCAGCTGTAGGGACATTCATATGGGTTTGAGCTCCAGGTCACCTACTCTTTCCATCATGGATAGTGGCATTAGGCTCACGCTAGCTCCCAAATCTACCAGTGCTTTCCCAACAGTCACATTCCCAATGGTTACAGGAATAGTTACACTTCCTGGATCTGTTACCTTATTGGGAATGTAATTCTGAATAATGGCACAGTTCGCTCCTAACTGTACCACTTCCTCATCGTTATATCTCCGTTTTTTAGACAGTAGATCCTTCATAAATTTTGCATAGGATGGCATTTGCTCCAGAGCTTCAGCAAATGGAATGTTGATTTATAGGCGTTTAAACACGTCCATAAATCGAGCAAATTGCCTCTCCTTATCCACCTTCGTTGGATTTGGTGGATAAGGGAGCGGCTTTGTAGCAGAAGGTTGTGGCTTCTTTATCTCTTTATCTTTTTCCTTCTGTTTCTTTTCTTCTCCACTATCTTTATCTCTTTATCTTTTTCCTTCTGTTTCTTTTCTTCTCCACTAACTCCGTTTTCTTTTTCTTTTTCTCTATTTATTTTTCTTTATTTTTTTCTTTCTCTTCTTCCTCCATTTCTTTTTCTTTTTCTTTTCTGACTTTCTCATCATTTTCAACTTCACCCTCATTTTTTTCAACATTCTCCTTGACAACTAAAGGCCTTGTCAGTCTGCCGCTGCGAGTCATGACTGCCTTGCATGATTCTTTTGGATTAGGCTCAGTATTGGCAAAAAATCGTTCCTTCTTGAGTTCTGCAACATCCTTGGCTAGTTGCCCCATCTGTACCTCCAAGTTTCTGATAGAGGCATCGGTGTTCTTTTGGTTTGCCATGGACATTTGCATAAACTGCATCAAGATGTCTTCCAGTTTGGAATTGGGTTGTTGATTTTGTTGATGAATTGGAAACTGGTGTGGGGGCTGGAACTGCTGATTCTGGTAAGGTAGTGGTGCTCTATTAGATGGGCCTGCCTCCTGCCTCCAAGGTTGGTAATTCTGATTCTGATTCCTTGGATACTGTTGGTATGGCCTCTGTTGGTTGTTGACATACTGCACCTCTTTTTCACTATTTTCACAAAAACCAGTTGGGTGATCACCAAGACAAAGTTCACATTGAAATACCTGGTGTCTTTTAGATGACTGGTTTTCTTTCAGCTGTTTAGGCAACTCGTTTAGAGTTTTCTTCACTTCATCCAATTGTTGTTGGAGCTGCCTGTTCTGAGCCAGGATAGCGTCGTTTGTTCCTAGCTCTATCATGCCTCCTTTCCTTACTGGGTTTCTGTTGTACTGCCCTTGCTGATCTGTCAGCGCCATGGGTTCAATGATAGTTATTGCTTCGTCTGGTGTCTTGGACATTATCTGTCCACCAGCTGCTGCATCCAGCATAAGTTTATGCTGTTGTTGCAAGCCATTTCTAAAGATATGGATTTGTGTTCTGGCATCGAATCCATGGTTTGGACATCTCCTCAGCATTGACTTGTACCGCTCCCATGCTTCGCATAGGCTCTCGTTTGGTGCCTGCACAAAAGTAGAGATAGCCGTTTTTAAATCCATAAATTTCGATTGAGAGAAGTACCTTGAGCAGAATCGTTCTTCTAATTGATCCTAGTTGGAGGGAACGGTTTGGGGTAGGTCTAGCAACCATTCTTTCGCCTTCCCTATCAGGGTTAACAGAAACAACCTAACGAAAATAGCTTCCTCATCGGCTTCTGACATCGCCGCAGTTCGGCACAGCTCATAAAATTTTGTGAGATAAGCGTACGGGTCTTCATGGTCTAATCCTGCAAAAGGGTTAGCGTGCATTAGTTGGACCAAGTTTGGTTGCAATTGTGGTTCTCCCCATACGAATTATATTCCTTTAGGTAAAGTTAATAAAGCCTTGGCTTTGTCCAGTTCTAGCAGTGCCACCTCCGGTTTCTGACATTGTTTCTTGATCTGAAGAAGAAGAAGAAGAAGAAGAAGAAGAAGAAGTTGAGGATGAGGAGGGTTCTTGTTCCTCAACCGTCTTAGCTAGGGCTTGAGCTCTCCTTGCTCTGCTTCGATTTCTCCTGGCTGTCACTTCTATTTCTGGATCGAATAAGAGTTGATCTGCGGGAGTTTTTCTTTGCATACAAAGATAACAAAGTCTAGCAAAGAGGTTTTAGAACACAATAATAAATAATTAATGCTAATTACACTATTCACAAAAGCTTAAAATATTCAATCAAGATGATGTTCTAAAATGGCACAATCCCTGGCAACGGCGCCAAAATTTTGTTGAAAATTTTCTGCAATGGGTTTGCTCTCTTGTTTATTTAATATATCCTTTCTACCGCTTTCAAATCCTCAAGAGATCCAATTGCAGTATAGTCGGGTATAATCGTCTTCTCAAGGATTGTGGTTTTATAAAACGATCGTCTTGAATTAAGTTACTTTAAGCTTATAGGAAATGATTGGTTTTTGTTGATTAAATTAAGGACGAACAACTTGTAAACAAAGTAGAATATAAAACAACAGTGGTCTTAAGTTTAGGCAAGGCAAGAAAGGTGTTGGGATTTTAAGTGACAATATTTCTTAATGCAACCATTAACCTAGTGAATATGACCTATAGGTCTTTTGATTTTATCGCCACCAGTTCTTAACTTAATCATCTTTTCTCAAGCATGTTAAGATCACAAGTCCTTTATTATGTTGTCAAATGTCTTGCACAAACTTAACAAAGCACCTTGACATTAATTCAGGTGTTAAAGCGATTAGTTCTTGGTTCCAGTTATGGCAATTAAGAACTAAATGAATTGATCTAGGTCAGGCTTAAGCAATTGTAACTTCCGTTCGCAATCTTTAAACATAGAGTCAAGCTTAGCATAGCACCATTGTTCCTAACTTGGTTATAACTTAACTAGCATAACTTCTGTCCATACAAGCAAGTCTCAAATTAAGAATCAAAGTACTAACAAAAGCCAGCATTAAGCATGAGATCTATCATGAAAATCATAAGACATTCATAGTATCATAAACATAAGTTAAGACGGATACATATAAGAAACAAAGCACATCAAATCCCAACAACAAGAAAGTTTAGCTATCCATAATCATAGATAGAATACAAGCTTACTAGGATTTGGAGCAAATGTGGATTGAAGAAGAATGGTGAATTGATTCCACACGTCCACCATGTCTACAATCGTTTAGCAATTTCAGCAGCAACTCCTTAAAGGAATTCTTCCAAACACTATTTTCTTTCCTAAGCCTAACTTAACTAAAAGATGGAGTGAGTGAAGTGGGATGGAGGGGCTGCAATGGATGCAATGGGATGTCTTCAGCTTGCAGGGGGAACCCTCTATTTATAGGCCTGGATTGGTACCTCCGCTCAGCGATGTAATGATTACTCGCTGAGCGGGCTGTACTATATCGTTGAGCGGTATCTCTAAGAGGCTTGCAAGTGGCTTATCCTCTGACAGATTCTCGGCGGCTGGTCAGTTGGAGCGGCTGGCTCTTAGCTGGCGTCATAAATGCGCTGTCTGCAAGTGGCTTGAGCAAGTACAATCGCTGAGCGGTTCATGTTGAATCGCTGAGCGATAATGGTGCTAATTGCTGGGCGATAATGGTGGTTTCGCTGAGCGATTTACCCTTTTCTGCACTTTGTCTTCTTGCATTGTTCATTGTAACAATTGCATGACTTTTCCTTCCTTTCATTTCCTATTTTTTCCTGCAATAATTACAATAATTCAAGCCATTAATTCCCTCTAGATTCATTATAAAAACTTGTATTGATTTGGAATTATTTTACCAATTTTATATTGATTATAAGAACAGATAAGTGCCAATTATCTTTTAGCATTTTACCATAATTTGGCACTTATCAGTCATCCAGGTGACCAATGGCATCAAGAGCATTGGTGAAATTGAAATGCATATGAAAGATGTCAAAGGGATGAAGCTCTGGTTTGAAGAATGCTTTCTAGCCCGCGTTCCAAGAAAAGCAACTGAAGCAACAAATTTTATGGCTAAGAACACTCTATTGAGAAATTTCCTTTGGATTGGTTAGCTCGTTACCCCACCCAGTTGTTAGCTATCCTCTTGATGGATGCAAGCCACAAAAGGTCCTAAGCTCCAAATTGATTAGTCATTTTTTTTTATTTGGTTGTTTCCTAGCTTTGTTATTATAGTCTTTGGGTCGTGTTTAGTTGGGCTTCTTGTGATGGCTAGGTTGGTGTAAAGTTTGGGAGAGGGACACTTTACCAGGTAAAAGAAACTAATGTATATTACCAGGTAATTTAAAAGTCAGATCATCGGTAATGCAGATAGACTACCTCATACCAAACAACCCTTAAAATATTATTATAATTTTTATTTTATTTTCTTTTCAATCTATAGAGTTTATATTAACTATTTATTTTTTTCCATGAATTCACGCATAATTCAATGATTCTACATTCAATGATTCTATAATTTAGCAATATATCTTTCAAAGATTGGATTGACTACATCAAATAATTTAATTTGTATACAACTTTTGTATGCTTCATACTCTGTAATTTTTGGATATTAATAAAGGAATAATATTAGTCAATAAAAAAAATATAAGAAACTTTCCTGAAGACGTAATCTCCCATTGTGCACTCCCTTTCTAAGGGTGAACTAGCTGTTAGCTGTTTGATGAATCAAGTATTTCCAAACATCAATTGATGAGAAAATCAATTAAAAAAATGTTTTATTTTTAGTATATACCAGTGGTTCAGCAAAATAATAATAATAATGATAAAATGTTTCTCCGAAACATCATTTTCCTTTAAAAAAAAGATATTAATACCTGCTAAGAATTAATAAATGATACTGAAATTCACGTTTTTATTTTAAAAGAAAATTTATAAAAAATAGTGACTTCATTGTGAGTTACTAATTTATAAATGATATATATATATATATGTGTATATATATATATATTTGATAAAATCTATAAAGGATATTAGTATAATATGAATATATATATATGTATATATATGTTTATATATAATTTTTTTTATAAACTCTATAAAGGATATTTGTATAATATGAATATCAATAAACACTCTAATAATAATTTGGAAAAAAATTAACATTTGGATCATTGTGCTATTGACAAACTGAATAGAAATTTCAAATAAAATAAGAGTTTAATTATTATACATTGATTTTACATTATGTTATCAAATTTTGTTACATAAGTAAAAGTAATTGACTCTTTTATCCATTACACAAATAGTCATATATAAAATCAGTTGATTGAATAATAGTGTAATAAAATTCTTTACGTCATCATCACTGCATACAATTAAGTTCTTATTTTATTTGAACTTTCTAATATTGATTCACCCACAACAAAAGTTAGCATGTCCACGACCACATGAAATTTTTTTTTTTAATTAATTAGATGTTATCTGTTTATGTATATAATTCAACTCTAATAAGAATTAAAAAAAAAAATCATTTGTGCGCCTTACTGTCAATTCTAAGGAGTCAATTCTAAATTTCGAATAAATGAAAAGCTACACAAGCTTTGAAGGTTTCCTCTTTTTCATCACTATAATTAACAATTAACAATCAACATACTGGTTCCTGTGTTGCTTCCGCGTCTCCTTTTATCAATGGAAGTTTGCAAACTTTTCTTTTTCGTTAGACAATCGGTCTAACTTAAGAGAATTTTAATAATATGATTTTTTAAATTTATAAAATGGAAATTTGACTTTTTCCTATCTCAAATTTCTCAAAAAGTGTACCTACGGGATTTGATCCAAGTGGTAAGCGGTTTGGTATTGCTTAAGCAAAGTTTCGAGTTCGAGACCTTGTGTAAAACTCACCGCCATAGCCAAGTGCGCGACCCAAGTCGACCTAAATTAGTCAAAGCTAAGTGTTGGATACCGGACAGAAAACGTAAAATAATTTCTGGACAGTACTAGCTGCTTGTTTGAAAGATGAGATGTGTATATATAAGCTAATCAAAAAGCGATCATCACAGAATTCACAGCACATTGGTATCAAAGCAGGTTCAACCAAGAATGACTCTCAACGAGAGAGTGTGTATCAGAGTACCATCGCTACGATGCTTCTTCATGACTTTAATATGTTCCGTAAACCTTACAAGCCCTTCTAACCTGACCGGAGACACATTAATGCAAGGCCAGAACCTCACGTCAACTAGTTGCTTGATCTCACCATCAGCCTATTTCACGCTCTGTTTCTTTCAGCCCGACGGCTCTCAGGACAAGAAGCTCCACCTCGGAATCTCGTCCCAGAATTACTACTTCTGGGTCGCCAACAGAGACACCTCGATCCACGGCCCTGCATCCCTCACAATCGACGAGCACGGCAACCTGAAAATCTTGTCTGCCAAGGAACACGACACAATCGTGCTATACAACAACTCCGCCGAAGCTGAAACTAGTGCCACTAACGTTAGCGCCACCTTGTTGGATACCGGGAACCTCGTGCTTCGCAAGACAGCGTCGGATGGGTCTTTAAAGGTGTTATTAAGAATAGTATCATGTCTCTACAACCCCCTACAACCCCCCAGTAATACAATATATTTTCTCTGAGTTATATTTCTTGCCTTGTTCCTTGTTTATTTTTTATTGATCAATCATGAGACTTCGCAGGTGTTATGGGAAAGCTTCGATTACCCTACCGACACACTTATCACAGGGATGAAGCTCGGCTTCGACAAAGAGAAAGGCCAAGTTTGGTCCCTGACGTCAAGGAGGAGCGACAAATCCGTGTTGTCGGGGTCTTTCACCCTTGGGCTTGACCCCAAAACAAGCAACCAATTGGTCATGTGGTGGAGGGGGAAGGTCTTTTGGGCAAGCGGGAATTGGAGCAACGGCAGTTTCGAGAACTTGAACTCCTCGATCTATGCCCGAGATTTCAGCTTCACGCACTTCTCAGACGGTCGCGTGACGTATTTCACATACGCTTCGGCCTTCGGTTTCATCCGCCTGGCGCCTTGGGGCTCAATCAACGGGGCCAGTAGTGCCTCTTACTCCTGCGCCTCCGCCACCTTTCTCAATGGTTGTTCTTTGCCGGGGTCGCCCAGGTGCCGGGAAGATGCTGGCGTGTACTTGCCGAGCTCCAATTCCCTTGGGTTGATGTCGGAGAAAGGGTTCAAGTTTGATGAGGGTGAGAACCTGTCCGTCGTCGACTGTTGGGTCAAGTGTTTGGATAACTGCTCCTGCGAGGCGTACTCTTATGCTAATCTGCAGGATCAAACTGGTTGCGAGATATGGGGGAAAGGAGCAACGAACAACTTTCTGCCTAATGGCATCCGAGGGCGTCAAATGTACTTCTTCCACGATACCGGAGCAAATGGTAAATGCATTTGTCCATATGAAATATAAGACATTTACAAGCGAAGGATGAACCTTTTAGTGGTGGTAGGTGGTTGATAAATAAAAAATTTGAGGAGATCTAAATTACGAGGTACAAGGTTGATTAGACGTTACACCTTGATTTAATTGAATTTATGAGTCATCTTAAATATATATTTTTAATTGAGGTCTTTTTTATTTAAAAAAAAAACTGACATGAGACTTCAAATATACTCACACTTAGCAAATCTTCAAGGTTAGTTATTGATTGGTAGAATTAGTTAGGAAGCGGTTATTACTATACAAAGTTAGTGTCCTTTTGAAGTTGCAATTTGTTTGTCCTCGTCTAGTAACATGGCTTGGTGTCTCTATTAGATTGGTTTACATTATTAGCATTAATGGTGCCTCAATCCATTAACATCGCCGCATGTAGTTTCTGGTGCAGGGAAGACAAGTAAGATATGGATCATCATTGGAACAGTTGCAGGAACAATCATCACATGCTTCACGTGCTTTAAGTTACGAAGAAAACGCAAAGGAAGAGGTATAAATTAATTCCTAATAATTTTTTATTTTGTTAGAATTGATTCTAAAGTAAGACCACGTGAAATCAGATAGAGCCATCTTTAATTTAATTACTATGTAATTCATATATCACCGAGTTTAAGATTAATTTCATGTATGATATGCAGCTGAAAATCAAAAGAGGCGAACAAATTTAGTGTATGATATGGGAGGAAACACTATATTCTCCGTTGCAAACAACGAAAGAAGAGAACAGAGTAATGAGGAAAGCACAGGAGATGATGCACATATATTCAACTTTAAAACTATTCTTGAGGCAACTAACCACTTTTCTTTCTCAAATAAGATAGGGGAAGGTGGCTTTGGACCTGTCTACAAGGTAACATACTAACATTTCATTGTTTTTGTTAGTATTTTTTTCCATTTTATTTTCATTTCTAGATAATTGTTATCATTTTGTTGGTGTCCAGAAGTAAGGATTTTGACATTTGAGCATAGGTTAAAAAATATACAAACTTGGATTTTCATCTAATTTAATTTTTTATTTTATTGTAATTTGTTCAATTTAATTATTCAATCCATCAAAGAACTTATCGATTATATAATAGGCATTGAGATATTTTAAACTTGGTCTTATGTGTTTTTGGTTAAAACCAAAATTTTACATTGCTTAAGAAATTTATACATATGAACTTAGTTCCTAAGAAAATACTAATACTTATGGTATTGAGGTGGTAATAGGGACTTAGGCCTAGCCGAATACAATTGTGCTTCAATCGCGTAAGTTTGATTACCATCTTGTTTTGGACTTGGTCAATTGGACTGCTAAGTGATTGTTGGGTTTAGCTTAAATCATAAGCAATCTTTGACCAATTTGACCACACACATTAGATTACATTATCTTATCCTTTCATCTTCTCTTCCAATATTTTTGCTACTATCACGATTCATCTTCTTCATTTGCTTCTCCTCTACATGCAACCAGAGGATTCCCCCACTTCGTTACTTGCGCAATCCAAGTCTAGACCATATTTGGTTGCTCATGTTGGAAAATGCGTGTATATGCAATGGAAAAATCACAAGCATGTAGCGGAAATAATAACATTTTCTGCTTGAATTGAACCTATGAGAAACGAAATATATGGTAAGCAATATATCTAAGAGTGCAAAAATTAAATAGGCAAAGTAGACGAAGCATACACCAACTTTTAACGTGCAAACCCCCCAACAGGAGGGACAAAAAACCATGATACCTAATCCAGAAAAAATTCATTATGAAAATATCAATGAGTACAACAAAAGAGTTCCACGAAAAGAATCTCAAAGTCGAAAACCTACTCACTATTAAAAGGGTGAAATAAATAACAGAGCAACACACTCAAAAGACTCACACAGGGTAAAAGCAGTACAACCAAATAGAAGATAAAAATATTCTGAGGTTACTAGATTAATAGCCACAATTTCTGGAACAAACAGTTGAAGTCATGTTGAAAAAAGAGTACAAAATTATACTCAAAAAAATACCTGAACTAGCCAAAAATTCTCCAAAACAAAGCAGCTGCCCTGACACTATATATCTTGTTGTACGCGGCAGACAGGTGATCTGCATATATATACAATAATAATAATAATAATAATAATAATAATAATAATAATAATAATAATAATAATAATAATAGGATTTAAAATCCTAATTTAAATCAAAGAAAGATTTGATTTGTTCTTTTTTTTAAATGAGATAATAATAGATATGATAATAACTAAAGTAAGTGTTGGACCCAACTAGATAGAGTCCTTAACACAACATACTCTCCCGCCGAATTAAGTGGGGACACTCTTCAAACTTCCTTTGTGGTAAACTCTTAGTCATTATGTCTGAACCATTATTATCTGTGTAAACCTTTTCAAGCTTCATCACCTTAGGATTCAGAACATCACGTATCCAATGAAATCGAGCATCAATAAGCTTAGATCTACCATGGACAGTGGAATTCTTGCCAAGATGTATAACACTCTGGCCATCGCAAAATAAATATACTTCTCTTCCGTAAATCGAGTTCTTGGATAAATTTCTTCATCCAAAGCAACTCTTTGCAAGCTTCATTAATAGCAATGAACTCAGCCTCAATTGCGGACAGTGCAACACACTTTTACAACTTAGATTGTTAGGCCACAACTCCCCCTGCAAATGTGATCAAATGACCATAAGTAGATTGCCTGGAATCAATATCCCCTGCCATGTCTGAATCAATATAACCACTAAAAACGGGTTTATCAATCCCCAAAACAAAGCTTCAAATTAGAAGTGTCACGGAGGTATCTCAAAATCCACTTCACAGCTTTCTAATGCTCAATACCAGGATTTAAAAAAAAAAACTGACAACACCAACTACATGAGCTATATCAGGCCTAGTGCAAACCATTACATACATCAAACTCCCTATTATAGAAACATAAGGAACACGTTGCATGTCTTCTTTTTCTTTATTACTAGAAGGACGCTAAGCCTAAAGTGTATAGTCAGAGGAATGTTTACCACTTTAGCTTTATCTAAGTGAAACCGCTAAAGTACCTTCTTAATATACCTCTCTTAAAATAAACACAACTTCTTGGCTTCTCGATCACGAGTAATGTGCCTGCCTGTCTTGCTAGTCCCAAGTCTTTCATTGCAAAAGACTTGCTAAGCTCCTTTTTTAACTTGTCAATTTTAGAAATATTATGACCAATGAATAACATGTCATCAACATAGTGCAATAAAATGATAAAATCATTATTGGAGAATTTCTGCACAAAAACACAATAGTCAAAAGTTTCTTGAATCCTTGTCGGACCATAACTGATTCAAACTTCTTGTACCATTGCCTCAGGGCTTGTTTCAGCCCATACAAACTTTTTCTTTAGCTTGCAAACATAATCCTATTTACCTTTCACCACAAAACCTTTAGGCTGCTCCATGTAAATTTCATCCTCCAAATCACCATGAAGGAAGGCAGTTTCCACATCCATTTGCTCAAACTCTAAATCAAGACTGACTGTCAAACCAAGAATAACTTGGATGGATGACATTTTACCAACAGGAGATATTTCATCAAAGTCAATACCCTTCCTCTAATGGTAGCCCTTGACAACTAATCGTGTTTTGTATCATGGAACGAAACCATTCAATTCAATCTTCGATTTGTAAATCCATCGATTCTCTAAAGCTTTCTTATCATTTGGCAACTTAACCAGCTCAAAAGTATGGTTATCAAGTAATGATTTCATCTCATCATCAATTGTTGCAACTACTATTTCTTATGCTCGCTTTCCATAGCCTCTTCATAGCATTCAGGTTCTCCCTCGTTAGTGAGGAGCGCATATACATCAGGTGAGTAACGAGTAAAGGGCACAATCTGTCTAGAAGACCTACAGATAGGAACAATAGGTTCATCAACATTATCAACAACATCATCATCAACAGTCTCTACTGACTCATCTGGAATATGATTCTCGACATCAGCATGATTGTCAAGATCTGCTACATCAGGCATATCTGTATTAGTATCAGGGACTGGATCAAGCTCAACTAAACCATCAGAACATGATGACTCTAATTTTTCTGCCTTATCAATATCTTTAATGATCTAGTCCTCCATGAAAACAACATTGCGGCTTCGGACAAGCTTCTTTGGAACAAGATCATAAAATCTGTAGAAAAATTCATCATGGACATAACCAATGAAGATACAGTGTCTCATCTTAACATCTAACTTGGACCTTTCATCCTTTGTCACATGGACAAATGCTTTGCACCCAAAAACACATAATTGGTTATAGGAGACATCCTTCCCATACCACACTCTGTCAAGAACATCTGTCTGCAAAGCAATAATAGGAGATAAATTAATAAAATGGGCAACAGTATATAAAGCTTCACCCTAAAAAGATTCAGGTAACTTAGCTTCAGAAAGCAAACATCTGTCTCTTTCCATCAAAGTCTTGTTCATCCTTTTAGCTAAGCCATTGAGTTGAAGAGTCTTAGGAGGCATCTTCTGGTGTCAAATACCTAGCTGTTTGCAGTATTTATCAAGCGGTCCACAATACTCGTCACCATTGTCAGTGCGAATACATTTTAGTTTCTTCCTTGTCTTTCTCTCAACAGAAGCCTAAAATTGTTTAAAGACACCAAGTAGCTGGTCTTTAGTCTTCAAAGCATAAACCCAGAGTTTACTTGAGTGGTCATTAATAAACGTAACAAAGTAACAAGCATCGCCAAAAGTTTTAATTTTCATAGGACCACAAAGATCTGAATGCACTAACTCAAGCACCTCTAATTTTCTAGAAGGAGGATGGCTCTTGAAGTTGACTTTGTTTTGTTTCCTAGCCAAGCAATAAGCACATTTTTCTAATTTGTTTTGTTTCCTAGCCAAGCAATAAGCACATTTTTCTAATTTTCCATTCTTCAAATCTACAAGAAAATTCTTCTTGGCCAAATAGTTTAGTCTTTTCTCACTAATGTGGCTAAGCTTCTTATGACATAATTCTGATGAACCTTCAGAATCAACAAAATTTACAATATCAACAAAAATAGTAGCTTTCATCTAGCACAAATCAGAAAATTTCTTACATGTGTGCCACAATTAAAGAACCCGTAGTAAGCTTCCACTGCCCATTACCAAAGTTATTAAAATAGCCATCGTCATCAAGAACACTAGTAGAAATCATATGTAAGCAAATGTGCGGTGTGTGCTTGACATTATTCAAAATTAACTTTGTTCCATCGCTGCTTTCCAAGCAAATTGTAACAATGCCAAGAACCTTTGACGTATTATTATTTCCCATTTTCAACACACCAAAATTACCTGGAGTATAAGAAAAGAAAAAAAAAAAATTTCTTGAAGAACATGAAAACTAGCACCGCCGTTAACAACCCAGCTAGAATTGTCACATGCAACATTGACCATATTTTGATCACAAACAATCAACAGATCTCCATCGATAGTGGTAGAATACGATCATCATTACCATCATTCTTCTTGTCTCTATCACCTTTGTTACCTTTTTCTCATTCTTCAACTCATGGCAAAACTTCTTAATATGACCCTTTTTACCACAGTGACAACAATCAAAATTTATGTACTTAGACTTCAATTTACTTTTGTGCTTGTTTTTCACCACGTTGACGTCTTCCCTTATCTTTGTATCTACTTCTGCCCCTGTCTTCAGTAACCAAAACCTCTAATTGTGTAGATGATGCTTGTTGAGTTTGTCTTTTGACTTCTTCATTCAAAACAACAGTTTTAACCATATTCATAGTCAAAACACCACTAGGATAAGAATTAGTAACACGGAGACTTCCCCAAGAATTAGGTAAAGTATTAAGCAACCAAAGCCCCATAATTTTATCTTCAAATTTAATACCCATGCCAGACAATTGATCAAAACAACCTTGAAAATCACCCAAGTGATCAGAAATAGAAGTAACTTCTTTTTGCTTCAAATTCATAGCTTACTTCAGCCAAAATAATTTGTTGTTCCTAGTCTTGGAGGCATACGAATTTTCAAACTTTTCCCATAAAGTCTTGACATGTGAATCATTAACAATATGATTCAAAATATTGTCATCTACCCATTGTTGGATAAAACCACAAACCATCTCATCCTCAAAAGCCCAGTCTTCATCAAATTTATTTTTCAATTTCTACGTAGAAAACACGGGAAGGTGTAATTTTTTTCTTCAAAAAGAGTAGTTATTTCCTCTTGCCTTTCCATTTGTGGTAATTAGTGTTGTTAAAAAAGATCATCCTACCATAATTAGGCTCCATCGTTCAATCAAGAAAATATTCCCAAGATCCAAAACAACTCCGATGCCAGCTGTTGGGAAAGGCGTGTATATGCAGCAACAAATCACAAGCACATAGTAGAAATAATAATCTTTCCTGCTAGAATTGAACCTACAAGAAACATAATATATGGCAAGCAATATATCCAAGAGTGCAAAAAATAAATAGGCAAAGCAGAGAGAGCCCACATCAATTTTAATGTGGAAAACCCCCAACGAGAGGGACTAAAAACCATGAGACCTAGTCCAAAAAAAATTCCACTGTGAAAATATCAATGAGTACAGCAAAAGAGTTCCACGAAAGGAGTCTCAAAGACGAAAGTCTACTCACTATTAAAATGGTGAAATAAATAATAGAACAACACGCTCAAAAGACTCCTACAGGGTAAATGCAGTACAACCAAATAGGCGATAAAAATATTCTGAGGTTACCATATTAACACCCACAATTCCTGGAACAAAATACTGAAGTTGCATTGAAAACGAAGCACAAAATAATACTCAACAAATACCAGAAGCCAAAAATTCTCCAAAACAAAGCAACTACACTGGCATTGTATATCTTGTTGTACTGACGTTGTATATCTTGTTCTACACGGTGGGTGACATGCATATATATGCATTCCGTTGCATATCTTTAGATGATGATGATGGGATTTGAAATCCTAATTTAAATCAAATCAAGATTTCATTTGATCCTTTTTTTTTTTCAAAAGAGATAATAATAATAATAATAATAATAATAATAATAATAATAATAGATATGATAATAAATAAGGTAAATGTTGGACCCAACTGGATAGAGGCCCTAACACAACAGCTCAACTTATTAGGGACTACATGGATGAGTTTTTGAAGAGACCTACATCTAATCCTATAGGGAATCCCGTCAAGGCTTTTCCATTAAGCATTTCTCAGGGTAGATGGAGATAATCCTGTAAGGATAATGCTTTGCACAATATGGGTTATACTATTCCAACTCATCTTTGTCCTCTTTGTTTCATTGTTGTTGTTGTTGTTCAATTTTTATTTTGGTTTTTGTCTTCGGTAAATTTCCTAAAATACGCATCCTCAACTATATTTTACAACAAGAACTAGTCAATAAGCAAGTATGTACTTTGTACTAAATAAAAATAATACAATATTATTTTTTATTTTATAAAGGGGAAACTACTAAATGGAAAAGAGATAGCTATAAAGAGGCTTTCTAAAAGCTCAGGACAGGGCTTGGCAGAGTTCAAAAATGAAGCTATGCTGATTGTGAAACTCCAGCACACTAATCTAGTGAGGCTTCTTGGATTTTGCATCCACAGAGACGAAAGAATATTAGTCTACGAATACATGCCCAACAAGAGCTTGAATTTCTATCTATTTGGTATGGAAATTTACTCACTCATTATCCCATTTACAATTTTTGCTCAATTATATTTATTTAAATTTTTGATCATATACTTTGTCTGCATTTGTATATTGACCTTTCCTGTAAAGTAGATTCCAAGAAACGAAGCATGCTAGAATGGGAGATACGATGTCGAATTATTGAAGGAATTGCACAAGGGCTTGTATATTTGCATCATTACTCAAGATTAAAAGTGATACATAGAGATCTGAAAGCTAGCAACATTTTGCTTGACGATGGATTGAATCCAAAAATTTCTGACTTTGGAACTGCTAGAATCTTTGGGTTGGTAGAATCAGAAGAACAAACTAATAGAATTGTTGGAACATAGTAAGTACTTAGATAATTTTTTTTAATGTTTTATTTTCAAGCATAATATTTTTTGATGGGTTAAATTTTTTTTTTTCCAGTGGCTACATGTCTCCTGAGTATGCTATGATGGGTCTAATTTCGACAAAAATTGATGTATATAGTTTTGGCATCCTGTTGCTCGAGATTGTGAGTGGAAAGAAAAATAACACTAATTATCCACTCAGTCTTGTAGTATATGTAAGTTACGTCAAACCATACAATTAGTTAAGACAAAAAACTTTCGATGTTGCTTGACCAAAATCTCGAGAGACAAAATAGTCTTTTAAAATATGAATATTGGTCCTTACCTACTCAAAATATATGACACTTCGATTTCAAAACAGATAAAGTAGACACTTTAATCCTCGAAATAGGAATCTAAGTCTCCTTATATCTTGAATGGTTAGGAACTAAATTATCTTATTTTATATATTTAGAGACCTACAGTTAACTTTCAAAATTTTATGGACTACTTTATCTCTCGGTATTTTGGACAAAGACCAAAATTAGTGTTTTGTCAAATTATTAATGATGGGTGCATATATATCTCGAGTCTAACAATTAAGAATTTTGGCTTGTTTTTCTTAGGCATGGAAATTATGGAATGAAGGTGAAGCGCTAAAGCTAATTGACACTATGTTGGAAGTCATACCCTCCTATCCATGGGTTACGGTGCATTAACATAGGTCTCTTATGCACACAAGATCAAGCAAGAGATAGGCCCACTATGATTGAGGTCATTTCTCTTTTTACAAATGAAACTGCCCATTTGCCTCCTCCTAAACAACCAGGATTTTATACCAATCCAACCATGGAAGAGAGAGCACAAAATAGAATTTGTTCCATAAATGAGGTAACAAATTCAATAATGTCAGGTAGATAAATACCCACGCTCATAGTGATGTTTGAATTAAGAATTTGTACATAAGTTATGAGTGCAATAGTTTAGAGCACAAATTTTTTAATGTATTGTTTCCATCCATTTTTATCCCAAATTGAAGCACTGAAAATGAAGGGCTTTTGTGGGTTTTGAAAACCCTTCAATTTCTAAACCTCTTGTATCCCAAAATTACTCGCAAACATGACAAAATATTTGAAACTCCTAAGGTTTGTTCACAAAGTTTACTTTAGAGTGGAGAAAGGACGGATAGAAAAATTTTATATGGTTTTACTTTTTTTGGATTTGACGCAAATTCTTATGGAAAGATGATAATTGGTAATTTTCTGTTCTTTTAGAGATTTATGTATTTACTGTAATTATTTTTAAAATATTTGTATTGTTGATGTTGCGTAGTCTCAAACTAAGTACAAAAGGTTTAAATTTGATACTTTAGACTAACATGCCACTCAAGAAATTGACTGTTAAAATGTTTGTGATTATTTTGATTGATATGAGAGAAAAATATGAGAGTGATTTATTTGATAAAATAGAAAATCATTAATTATTAAGATTGAGACTGTAATTAGTTGATTGTCTAATCAATTGTTGTTAGCTTATAAATAGAGTTGGTTGGAGTATGAAAAGAGAGCAAAAAATGTGAGGAACTTTAGTGTATCTAGGTGAGGGGTCTTTTGTGTTCAAAGTCTTCATGGCATGTGGAGGTCAAACACTGCGTTTCGCAAGTAGCGGCTGTACAAGAGTTATAATTATATTTAGGAATAAAAAAATATATTAATACAAAATAATAAAGGATCAATTTACAATTATTATCTTTTCATCTTTATATTTTTAAAACGTTGAATTATCTTTTTATTATCAATACAATAAAATGTCGGCCTTTCTGTGTATGTCATCAAACAATCATTTCATCTCTCATTCAATTACAAAGTCAATTCTTTATGATAGTCATAACAAAAAGAAAACGTTCTTTCAAATTTCAATTAATGCAATTATTACAGGTAATGTCAAAGCTAATTTCAAAAGAAGAAAAACACACATTTAGTATAAACTGGAATAGAAAGTTACATAACCCACAATTACAATTGTTGTAGGCACTGGTACGAAGTGTCTGCATCCCCGCTAGTGACCGCACGTAGGGCTACTGCCCTTATGAAATCTTTGTTGTGGTCATACTAATGTTTATGCATGCTAAATAACAACTTTATTTTCACAAAGAAATAACTGATTTCATAAATAAACCTGGGAATAATATCTGAGTTACATATCGTTCATGAAAATGATAAACTAAAAAATACATAATATCTAAATGGTCTAAATGAGGGGATCCTGCCTTAGTAAGTCTGGAGCATATCTACTGACATAACTCTGGTAGGCCCCACTGCGAAGCGAAGCTTACTACTGATGTTGAACCTTACTGCTACTGGATGAGGGGATGTTCTCACTGTCCTCTATTGTATCTAAAAAATATCATTGACAGAGGGGTGAGTTTGTCATCTCAGTAGTGGGTACCTCGGTACCACACACATAACATATACTACACATAAAATAGGGTACATACATACATGTATCTATCTAAATGATAAATAAACATATGATAAACTGTAACTAAATCTGAATAACTGCTGAAGAGTAAATCTGGTCTATCTGTAGTGTGTGCCCACTTCCAGTGGAGGGGCACGAGGAGAGATGTCTCTCGATTGTCGTTTCAAGGAAACCTTAGCTCGGCCTTGTTTCACTAGGATAAATCCTCGTGGTTCTGGTACGTTGAACCTGAATACCATGAGGGTACGCATACCCTAAATCTGTGGAACTTTGCTCAATACTATCTGAATCTATGAGGGTTCGTATACCCTTAGGCTATCTGATATTGAGCTAAGTCATCTACCATAAGGTATACTACTTGTGAAGTCTTTTAGATGAATTAGATTAATTACCCGAGTTATTAGGTCCTAAGTCTACTAATTATGAAAGGTAACATCCCTAGTTACTTTAATCTTATTCACTTGTCCGGAATTAAGGACTGTGGTCCCATACTTAGGAGAAGCTCCCAGGTAAGAGAGGTGTGTCACAATAGACAACTTAATATGATCTATATTTCTATACTATATTCTATATTTATGCATTCTATAAAAAGGATTAAGGGAAGAAGAAAAACTACGTTCTAGTGTCCAACTTATTATGTCATTTTTTACCATTAATTATATTTAATTTTAAAACAATTTATTAGATCAAAAGGTAATCTCATGTTAGCACTACTCCACAACCAATTGGTGGTTACCTACTCAATTTCTTAACTTCTCTCACTAACTCCTATTTACGTATCTCTTTTATCATTTACTACCACGTCCTGTCATCAAGTATTGAATTACTCTTGTGCATGTCAAGTGATTTTTCTATTTTTTTTTTAGGTAAGTATATAATTACATTTATGTATGTAAAGTATTATTATTATTATTATTATTATTAATAATGTGCATTGACAATCACAAGGGCTTGTCAAGTGGGAGCATGGAAGAAATGGGGGTGTGAGTAGAGAAGTAGTTGTGAATAATGAATAGTGAATAATAAAATGTACGTTAGAGTCCTTAATTTGTGAATATATAAAAAAATAAACCTAAGGATAATTATGAAAAAATAAATTTGAGAAAAAAAGATTTATTTTTTCCCTACTTCCTTTATTATTATTATTATTATTATTATTATTATTGTTATTATTATTAGAATAGATATTGATATTATTAAAAAGATTTAATATGAAAACAAAACAAAATAAAGTTTTGAAAATCCATTTCAATGTACACCTCTATCTCCCCACTCCTCCACTCCCCACAATTCATTAACGGTTACCATTTCATGATCAATGTATTCCTCCATTCCCCTGCTCCTTCACTTCCATATTTATGCTTAATTTTTTTATTCTAAACGTTATAATATAATTTGTGAAGACCAAAAAGTGGTTACTTTTAGTATCCTCTTTATTATTAGTATACATTCTAACTACACTTCTTGAACTCTTTCTTTCTCATTTTTGTTTCATTTGTAAACATTTTCTTCTCATTTCACACTAAAAAAATATACTCTTCCCTTCTCTTTCTTTCTTAATATTATCCACATTTAATGATCACAAGTTATTCAACATTTGACAGACACAAAATATTTGTCTAGACCCACTAGTTTGTATATAAAGATAATGTTACGGACTGGGCCGTAAAGGCCCATCCCGGCGACCCAACACTCAGGCCCATATCCGCGG
>QANU01034067.1:0-22582 GCA_003254905.1 Nissolia schottii
ATTTGTTTCCTATTTTATTTTCATGTCTTTTATTTATTTAGTCTATTTAAATATAAAAATTAACTCAACAATCCTTCACTTCATTGCTTAATTAAATAAACTCAAGAATGGTATTTTACAACTCCCTGTGGGATCGACCATACCCTATACTGCAATTGGATTCCTTTTGGAATCTGAAAGCCGTAAAGTAGGTATGTATATATAAATTTAATTTGAACGACAAAAGCGCATAGAAGCTTTCAACGAGCTTGGCATGGTTGTTACAAAACCTAAGCCGTGTCAAGATCCGAGAAAGTGGTTAAAAAGGCTTTCATCATGTACTTAATGAGTTCAGTTTCGAGATAGTGGATACATAGGCTACATACATCACGGGTCCTTCACACATACCCATACACACCATATAATACTTATATTACACAACCCATACATAGGTAAAGCAATACATTTATTTCCTTCTTATAATATCTATTATACAGCCAGCTAGGTCTCCTTGTGCACATCCTCCTCAGGTTCCACAACATCAGCATAGTAAGACTCGTCTTCCAGTCCTGGAGCCATAAGCGAGTGGGGGTGAGAATGGTAGGTTCTCAGTGAGTAATATTTCAATCGTGGCTTTCATTTTCTCGGTTATTCTCCAGCCGCTCAGAGTTTAATCTAGGTGTACATGCAACTAACCTCCTACTAATTATGGTCTTGGGCCTATACTCTGCGCAGCTTTATCTACGTTACTAGGTGATTGACTTTCTAATCTTGTTAGTACCTGGGCTTCGTGCTTTTTAACTGGACGTTTCTACTAGAGACATACTATTCGTCTTGGGTCATTCCCTTGACGATATACAATGCGTAAACAGCTATGTATATAGTGCTTAAGCAGATAAATCTACATACTCATCATCATGTCATCAATCAGCAGTGCATACATTTAACGTCATAGTGCATGGAGGAATTTGGGGATCTCTTATGCGCTCTGTGGCTGCGTCCTACTTAGTCCTTCGTACCTTTGTAGCCGTGGCCTTGGACTACAACCTCTTTTTGCTACTATTGCATTGACCCGGCAGCGCTCTTTACCGGTGTGGTAGCTAACCACGTAAGGCACATAGGAGGTAAACATCGAATGCAATTAGTGCAACTACCCCCTATGGAATGGCGAGGGATCAGACCTATGAATGATCAGGCGTGGACACACTTTGATCAGCCCTATGGCTCTATCCGTCTCTCCTGCCTCTCTTCGTAGGACCCACTCTCTCCTGATTCAGGCTTATGCCTGTGTTTCATATTGGGGCCTATGCCCTTTTTCCATAGTTGGGCCTATGCCCTATCTCTCTCTCTGTCTGGGCCTATGCCCACTCCCATCGTCATTAGGTCTCTTTACCTGCGTCGTTCATAACCAATTCTTCTTGCGAAACTGGCAAGGGGCGCATCTGTAAGACTTTGCCAAGAGAATAGGGGTTTCCTAATCATATAACTACTGACTCTGGCTAAGGTTGTCCGAATCCATGGTCATTCGTCGCCTCTGCTCTACTTTTATTCCCTAGGGTTCAGTTATGATCTTCGTTAGATTTTAGCGTGAACTTCTAATTGTCTAAAGTCGTCCTAACTCCTATGACGACCCTGCCTCAAACACATAGATATGGCCTAACCTTACTCATTGGATCCCTTAGAAACATTCAACTCCCAACTCTGCCAGGTTTCATTCGAATGCTTGCTGTGGTATTCGAATGAAATCCCTCGGAGTCCTTTCATTCGATTGTAATAGGCTTTCATTCGACTGAATTCCCTCGGCATCCTTTCATTGAATGCTAGGGAATTCATTCAATTGAATTCCTAAAAATTTTCCTCATTCGACTGCTGAGGAACTCATTCGAAGGAAAGCTCATTTTGGCATTCATTCGACTGAATTCCTTCCGTATTCGAATGAAATTTACAAAAATCGCCTCCCGAGACTCCAGTTCTCAAATCTTCACTGTCCCTGGGGTTCCAACTAGTACAGTTACGCGTTTCATTTCTCCATCGTTCGCAAAACCCTTTTTACATTATTTCCCCCCAAAATACTACTTAACAATTATGTAGTCAGATATAAAAATAGGCACGTATACAGGTAAGAATTTAAACCATATAGACAGTGGGCTAAGGATTACCCACTTCCTATGCGGATTTGAGGTTGGTAGGTGGAAGGTGGAGAAATTCCTTGACGCAATGGTATGCTCCAAGAAATTTTTAGAAGTCCGGTAGCGCTCTCGCGATGTGCTCGAACGGTACAGGAGAAGAAAAATTTTGAAGGAAGCAGCAGAGTTCTAAACCCCTCTTCGTTTGCAATCAGGGGGCATTTATAGCCGTGGCCCCCTGTTGCATATAATTATTAATTTAATTATTATTATATTATTATTCTATTATAGTTACTTTAATTATTCCTAGGTCACATTTGATCACTCCGGTTCCACCCACGGTCCTTAGAAAAATATGGTGAATATTTATCTGCAATATGCGAATTTTTCCCGTCGAGGCGGCGCATCAAAACAAGCTATCGGGGAACTTGTCTCCGCCCGTTATCCCTTCGCAGATCATTCTGGTTCCTGTCCGGGTTCCTGTTTTCAACCAAAATTAAGCACGGCCTTGCAGGGCTTAGCGGGGTCGCAACCTCAAAATTTCCTCCCAATTTGAGGAGAACAGACCTCTTCAATAAATTCCCTCTAGCCCCACATTCGGGTTACTTTGTACTTTTTATCTAAGCCAGACTCATAAGTCGTGCCTAAGGCCTTCCTAAGGAAAGTCGGGTTGTTACAACAGGACCTCCCTACTGTTCTAAAAGAGGTCTGGTGGTGTTCCACCAAGTTCTAGCCGCACCTCGCAGCTTCCGTGTAGCAAATCGAACTTTTTGCACCTCTGTACAGGGGACGTCTTCAAAAACCTGCTCCATTTCTGCTATCCAGTTATGAAGGATTTCTGGGTCCACCCTTCAAAAATCGGGGGGTTTGCTCTTCCAAACTCAGCAAACTTTTTTGCTTCTGCCTCTTCAGTTGTTGGGGCCAGATTCCGATACATGGCAGCTGCTGCCATCTCATTCGTCGCCTGGGCTTGGGCTTGAAAGGCTGGGGCCTGAGCCTGAGTAGCTTGGGCCATCTCACGAAGATGTCAGCTAATTCAGCTGGCTCCATCGTCCGCTGTGCATAATCTCTACGAGGCGGCATGCCTAGTCTGTCGTACCTGCACAATTCTGAGTTGATCAGGCTCAAGAAAGGCGGGTACACATACTTAGCACATACCACATAGCAAAGACATACATCGTTATTCATGCTCGGAAGCATAGTGCAGCTCAGTCCATAGGCTCACGTAGGACCAAACTGCTCTGATACCAACTGTAACATCCTAGCTAACTGCATACCCTTGAGTAGTACGCAATGCTCACTAGATTGTTAATCATTTGGTGGGATTACTTATAGTCCCTTATTATCTTTCAAAAATACAAGAGTAAGGAAAATATGGACCAATTTAAAACTTTTACACTTGTTACTTTATTTTCAAAATATGAGCCACGCGTGAATCAAATCATATAATACAAACGATAGAGTTGAAGGTTTAATGTAGTAATCATTACTGGCATAAATAGTTACATAAACAAGTATCTGGTCCATCACAAATTACAACCCACAGAGTATAATAATAGTTTACATATACAAGCCAAATACATCGAAATACATATCGAAATGTAGCAAAATGTACCAAAATATACATCTGATGCCAAGCTAGACTGGCTGATCCTTGGTCCTCTACTGCTCCACGTGCGGCTCCTCATAGGGCTCCTCGTAGCCCTCATAATCCTCGCCTGCTCTTGGAAGCATAAGCGAGTGGGGGTGAGAACAGTCGTCCTCAGTGGTTAACCTTAGCATAGGGGATCTCTTTTTCTCGCTTATCAACCCGGCCGCTTAGGGGTTTCTATGTGAACATGCATACTAACATCCTACTGATTATTATCTGGCCTAAGGTCCTGAATGGCTTTATTTACTTTACTAGGTGACTGGGGAACTAGTCTTTCTTATCTAAGTTCTCGTGCTCCTTACCTTCACTTCGCGTATATACATAGGCCGTCTCGAGCGTTCTCTTGACGACTACACAGACATACATCATTCTATACTTATACTATTCATACTCATACATCATCATATGCTCATGTAACTCATACATCATATGCTCATGATTGGGAAACATGGGGGTTCTCTTACGCATACCAGCTCACCCGTGTTAGCGCTTCTCATTCTCGTTCTTACGTATACCAGCTCACCCGGGTTAGTGTCTTCTCATCCTTTTCTTACGCGTACCGGCTCACCCGGGTTAGCGTCTTCTCGTTCTTTTTCTTACGCATATCGGCTCACCCGGGTTAGCGTCTTCTCATCCTTTTCTTACGCATAGAGGCTCACCCGGGTTAGCGCTTTTCCTCTAGTCCTCATGATGCATTATAGCATAACCATTTCTAACAGACTTCATGCACTCATCATAAACATACTTTATGAAAATGTTCTACATGCATCGTCCTAAGCATACCTCATGACATGCTCATCATACATCATCATACATCATCATACATCATCATAAACATAACTTACTCATTCATCATACACATACTTGTAATCATTCATCAACTTCGGGGTCCTTCCGCAGAGCCCACCTAGCACTCGCGCGCCAGGGATCCTCCGCGGAACCCAATCAGCACCACTCCTGATGCCTACTCAATGCTCTTCACGTAACCTTCTCCTCACTCCATGGATCCTCTGCGGAACCCAATCAGCACCTTCACAGGTACCCGCTCATCAATTCTCTAGACTCCTCTCAGTCACTATCTGCAGAACCACTCGGCACCATCCCAGGTGCCCACTCATCAACTTATCTAGCTCAGTCACTCTCCGCGGAACCACTCGACACCATCCCAGGTGCCCGCTCATCAACTTATCTAGACTCCTCTCGGTCACCCTCCGCGGAACACTTGGCGCTTATCTCTGACGATGCACCAAAACGTCGTTAGATTTTAGTGCGCGGCCAAATAATAATTTATAAACCAAGTAAACCCCAAGAACGTAGTAAAGGGGGTTAACCTAGGTCGTTTCCCAAAGAAGCAATTTAGAACCAAATCAATAGTTAAATAAATCGAGGGGTTTGGTTGTTGATAACTTGAAAGCAATTAAAACGAGAGTAAAACAATAATGATAAAGGCAATATCCTGCATACGGCGTTTCAAGATTAAGGATTAATTCTCATCGGTTCTTAGTTAATTATTCATGAAAGGAGATGTTGTTTATTAGTTGAGATCTCTAACTAATATGCAATTTACTTAAGAAACTACGATCGTCAATTCCTTAAGCATTTGTTAATATAGGTATTAAAACCAAGATCTCAGCATTAAAACCCATATTAATTAAGTACCAATTGCACAACCTAATCAGATCTGATTAGTTCTCCAAAAGTTCCTTAATCATAGTTTAATAAATCCTACAATTGTCAAGATTCATTAACTTAGATTTAGCCTTAACTTATAACATGCAACCGCTATATCATTAGTTAAGGTGGAACGAGTCATGAATATTCTTTAAGCGCAAGACCTCAAGTTAATCTTTATCTTGAGTTACCGCATGCAAGATATTAAGAAACTATTCCTCCATGGTTAGAGGATTAAAACTCAAAGTAAATAAAGAGAAAGAAAGAGTAGGTAAAGAGAAAGGAAAAGTAAATAACAATGGAAAAAGTAAATGATAAGACAAGAGTAAATGAAAATAGAAAGAAATAAAATGGAAGATAAAGGTAAAGGAAAAGAACTTCGCCAGCGGACGCGGTTTGACAGCTGGCGCCAGCTGGCGAAGTTTCTGGAAGCTGGTTTGCTCAGTGGATTGGTAATCCCGCTCAGCGGACTGACTTGCACAGCAGTCAGTAAAACTGCAATATCTTCAGCTACAGACCTCCGATTGAGGTGATTCAAACTCCCACGTAAAGCTAAGAGATAGAGCTACAACTTTGTAGACGTCAAATCATGATTCGATCTCTATCATGGCTCAAAATCAACGGCAAAGTCAATGTCATAAATTCTCAGCTCATCTTTTAACCAAATCTTTTTGGATTTGAATTTGATATTGCATTCGTTGATCCAAATCTTCTCCTCACATCTTCAATGATCCTCCTAGGCATTCATTCCCTGTAATTCAAAATAGAAAAACTACAAAAGAAATATTACATTCAAAGAGAATTAATACCTTATTTTGCCGTTTTCCTTAATTTCTTTCAAAAGAGGACTATGTGTAAAAACATATCGATTAAGTATTAAACCTACACATTTTAGTATGCATTTGCTCACTTATAGAGTAATAACTTAGGGTACAAAATTGACTTATCAATCTCATTACTTATTTTCTCTCATTTCCTCACATTCACTCCCCCGAGATCCTACGCGGAGCCCACTCGACCCCATTCCAGGCACCGCTCGACAATTCTCTCCATACTCCTCTCACTCACCTTCCGCGGACCTACCCAACTACACCTGACGAACCATACTCTGTTTTCTTCGTTTTTCTTGCTTTCCTTTCCCCTTTGCTCATGGATGCTCCTTGAGTTTTTCACATATTTCAACCATCATGTACTAAGCTAGTCTAGGTCACAGGACCCTTCAGAATCATCTCCTAAGTCCTAATATAGCATTTCTAACATAATTTATCATAAGGCATACAAACACATAAACACAAACAAGCAAACATAAGCCACCAAGGGGTGACCAAGCTAAGTTTACCCACAGTAGAAAAACCTGGTGGTGGTGAGGGAAGCTTAGAGTGAAGTCACACAAGCCTTGTTGTTCCAAAGCTTGAGCTTCTCCTTTCTCCAAGGTGAAGAACTTCGATCGAGGTGGAGGGGGAAGAGGTTGTTCCTCTTGATTTTGGAAGGAAGAAAATGCAACTAAAATGAGGAGACTATGGGGGCTGTGCTTCGGTTCTTGAGAGGTGGAAAAGGGTGGCAAGAATGCTTAGCTTGAGGTTTGATGTTGGGTGTTCTTGGAGCTTGGCTTGGATGTGAGTTTTTTGGAGAATGTGGAAGATGAAGTTTTCTCTTGTGAACTTGGGGGAAGGGCTCGGTTTTTGCAGGGCTGATTGTGAGGGAATTTAGTTGATTTTTAGAATAAATAAAACGTGGTGAATAGGGGGAGGTATGGGCATGGGTATGGGTTGTGATGTGACTTGGCTTTGATGTGTAAGAAAGCATGGTGATGTAAGTTTGGAAGCATGATTTTGGGGATTGCTTTTGTCCAAAAATCTCCTCTCCTAGCCGTGCAGGCCTCACCCATAGCTGCTAAAATTTCATTTTCTCCTGGTTCCAATTCGCTCGTGTTTTATCGCTCGCAGTGTCGGTGCGTCGCGCACGGTCGCCCGAAAATATTCCGTTTATACCGTCGCGATCCTCTAATTTCCCCCTACCTAACGGTATTAATATTTAAAGGTGTTTGTGAATTTTTCTCCGGGAAATTATTTTACCTATTAGTTTCCCATTTTAATTCCCTAATCGTGATTAGAAAATTAGTTAAATATTTGTGTTTACGATTATTTTTCTAAGGAAAAATCGGGATGTTACAGTAAGAGCTTACGAATTAACTTGAAAGTTTAACAACCTTGTTTAAGACTGCAAATATGGTTGTGGGAGCAAATGCAATTGCAAATGAAGTTGTAATATCAACTAAGATTTACAATCCTAAGGCTAAGTTTGGTATTACCCAATATGGGCGTTAGTGGAATTAGTAAAACATGGTAGTTAATTTAGTTATTTTCTTATAAGTCTATTAGGACCGTTAGTTTGTTAGTTAAGAAGTTGAGTTAACAGTACAGTTAACAAGCTGTTCAAGGAGACTCTGTATAAGTCATTCATGTAACTAATTCACTCAATTTTTTGGTTGAATGATCGCAAGTGTGATTTTGTCATCTCTCTGTTGGTTCACTTTGTGTGGAGTTTGTTGCTTTGTCATGGTATCGCGAGCTTCTCAGTAGGATGAAGCGTTGTCATGCTTCCGTTGTCATCTGTGGTGGTTCTAGTTAACAAGTAGTTTACAAGTAGAACAATATCAATTTCAATCATAGGATTTTAAGTCAACTATATGAGATACAATGACTAAGACTTACAGAAAAGAGTAAATTCTTTTTTTGTGTAGCTAACTCTATATATATCTCGTACAAGAACTGCAAAACTCAGAGAAACATTAAAGCCAACTCAAACACTATACCTAAAATCAAATAAAATGTTTTCTTTTCATTTTTTTTGAAACAAGAGAGAAAATTAAAGGAAACAAATGGTTAATATTAAACAGATTTTTTTTTCCCTCAACCCCATATAAAGCAAACTAAGTAATAATACCAACAGCATCTCTTCCACTTCATCAACACCTTTTGCCATCAATCTCCTCTTCCGGCCTTCTTACTCCATCATCGGAATTGGACTCGGCCTAGAAAAGTTGTTAATATAATGTGTTAGTTTGAAAAATTAAAATGATAAAAAAAATAAACAAGAATTTGAATCTTGTACTAAATGCAGTAAAATCCATAAAATAAAAATTAATGAGTCAGTATAATCCTTAACCTCAATTCGGGGGTGTATTGCAAAGGCAAACTGATAAATTTAATGAACTTCCACATATGAAGTCTCTTACAACCATTAAAAATATTTTTGACCCAGCCAATGTTTTTATACCTAGTCCAACACCAATTACAATCAAGTAATGACTCTCAACCAAGATCAAGCCAATCGCATATCCTCCAATATTTTCTTGTCATTATATATGTACATCTTTGACTAGAAAAGGAAACAAGGGTCGAAATTGCTCGTGATATATATAATCATGATCTAATTGTCCGGCATATATATTATGTGCAGTAAGTAACCTGTATTTGGAGAAAACGCATTTTACTTTCAATATGGTCTTCAACTAAATAATGCAAATGACTCTACATTTTTTGAGAAAAATAAAAAATTTCAATTTTCATAAAGAATTCAATAAACTTATAGAAAGTAAACTTTAATTTACCCATAGTTTCAACGAAAGAGAAAGGAAATAAATGCATACCATCCCATCAAACGCCTTCTTTATAGTAGTATTGAGTTCAACTACCAATGAGATATTATCATCTTTATCCTCCTTGAATTTAAATATTGACCACTGGTTCACACTATTGGGACTTGCACAGAAACTGTCCATCCTGCGGCAATTGATTACTGAAATTTCATCTAAGGATGGGAAACTTAAAGCAACACTCCCATTGTAAAACCTTTCAAGCTTTGGCAGAGAGTGAAAAGATCGAGTTTTAAGTTTATTGAATATTATTATCTTCTCTTCATTAATCTCTTATGGTGACTCCTTTGTTAGAATAATTATTTTGTGGACATGCATAAATTAGTAATTTGTCAAGATTAATCTAATTGTCAGAAAATTGTGTTCATATGTTTGGGCTAGCCGATGATAGGTGGGCTAGACCCATCATTAACTAATAAATGGGAGAGTCCCTACGTCTACCTATTAGTTAGTTTTTATTCCGCCCTATTAAGAATAAAAAGAAAACCGTTCATGGTTTTGGTGCCTGACTTTTAGGAATAGAACGTAAAAAAAATCTTCATTCTCTTCTCTGTTTCTCCTCTCTGTTCTCTTCCAACTGCAGCCAAATCTTTGGATTCACAAACATGGTTACGACATCTTCAATTCCAGGTTCTAACTCTTCTTCTTAATCCCTCATAGAAATTATTATTTTCACATGATATAATTAGGCTAAAATTAGGATTATAATTAGGCTTAATTAAGTTTTTAGTCCCTGTAAAATTTCAAAGTTTGTTTCTAGTCCCTGTATAAAATTTTTAGTCCCTATAAAATTTCAAAGTTTATTTTTAGTCCCTCTGTCTGGCTGAGGTTAATGGCGCTGACGTGGCCGTTAACAGCGTTGACGTGGTCGTGCCACGTGACATGCCACTTGGCATAATTATGCCACATGGCATGCAACATCAGCACCATTAACCCCAACCAGACAAAGGGACTAAAAACAAACTTTGAAATTTTACAGGGGTTAAAAACTAAATTGTATTTAAATAATTTTTTTGTGCCTATGAAAGGGTAAAACCAACATCAAACAATTTTTTTGTTTTATATTTATTTTAAATAATTTTAACTAAAATTATTTAAATATTTTTAATCACATATTTAATAATTTAAATAATTTTAAATAATTTTGACATTTTTTATTAATATGAACATGATTTAGTAGTTTAAATTATTTAAAGTTTGTTAAAATAATTATATATATTTTTTTTACTTGATATTAGTTCTGTTAACCCCAGCCAAACAGAGGGACTAAAAACAAACTTTAAAATTTTACAGGGACTAAAAATTTTACACAGGGACTAAAAACAAACTTTGAAATTTTTCAAGAGGTAAAAACTTAATTAAGCCTTATAATTATGTAAATTCCTTCAATTGGTATCAGAGCCAATTTTAATTATGTAATTAAGCTTTTGAAATTAGTTTGTAATTATTCAATATTTCATTCTCAAACCATAGGGCTTTCATAGAGGGTTTAATTTTGAATCAAAACCAATTGGGTTCATAAAATTTGGTTGAAAATTGAGGGAGAATTTTGTGAAAACCCGTTTATGATCATTGTTTCATTTTGTTTCGAATCCCATTTCTTTTGGAAGCTTTTTTTATCAAAATAATTTCAAAATATTGTAGTATTCATCGGTACGATTCCAATGCCATTGGAATCGTTTGATTTGGTGCCCGTATGAGAAAGAACGGCCAACTACGTTGTTTTACGGATTCGGCAATAAAATGGTTCGCTGGAGAATTGTGTTTTCACTGGTCACTGTAACATCCCGCATTCCTGGACGTGGAAAACCCGTTAGCTTCGCCACTGAGAACGGCCGGGAAACGCCAAGGAATCAAGGGAAGAGGAGTTAAACCTCCGAAACCCTAGAAATCTAGGGAAACGAGCTAGGTTTAGTTGTCCTGTAATTTTTCGAAGTCACCGGACGAGTTTCGACCCGAACAAAAAATTTCTCGGATACCGAAAAATGCCCAAGGGATTTCTTGACTCGGCAAGAAAGTCCTAGATCCTGGGAAAAATGGCCCCGGACTGGAGGGAAAAATAAATGGATCACAACGGTGTGTCCGGAATATTTTTAGGGCAACCGAGTGTAAGACGTTTCGAATAAAGAGCGGTCAAACAAAAATGGAGTCGGACAGGAGGGGGTTGAGCTTATGAGGGAAGTTAAATAATAAATAATGTAGTAATAATAATAATAATAATAATCATAATAATAATAATAATAATAATAGTAAAGGAAGCAACAACTTATGAAGAAAGAAAGAGAAAAGAAAGAAAGGAAAAAGAAAAGAAAATAACTTCACTGTGCGTGGTTATAAATAACTACGTAACTTTCAAAATTTACGTTAACTTTCAGCCTCTTTCACAAATCACCGGTCCCGTTCTGACACATCTAGGTTTCGTGCCGGAGTCCCAGAAAAATCACCGGAGCATGCCATCCTGAAGAGGAAATTCTCCACTTCGAACCTCCGATTCGGAATCTCCATCGGAAGTAGGTAATCCTAAGCCCACTATCTATGTGGTTTATTTCTTAACTGTATATGTGTTATTTTATGTTTTTGACTGTAAAACTGTTAAGTAGAGTTTTTGGGTGAATCAGGGTAAAAAGGGTTTTGGGAAATTTTGAAGAATGAAATGTATAACTGTACTGATTGGAGCCCTAGGAACAGTGGTTTTCTGTGGAAAATTGAGAACTGAAGTCTCGGGGAAGTGATTTTGAAGCTTTCATTCGAATCCCTGAGGTTTTCAGTCAATGAAAGCCAAAGGCTAGCTTTTATTCGATTGGATCCCATGCAGTCGAATGAACGAAAATTTTCAGATTTCAATCGAATGAATCCCTAGTATTCGAATGAAAGAATGCTGAGGAATTGAGTCGACTAAAACCCATTTTTAGTCGAATGAAAGAACCCATGGGGATTTCATTCGAATGCCACTCTAAGTATTCGAATGAAACCTGGCAGACTTGAGATTTTAGTGGTTTCAAGGGATCCAATGAGCAAGATTAGGTCTAGTATTGGATGATAAAGCATGCATCATGAGGATAGATCACTAGAGGCTATGGTATGACAACGGCTAATGAATGAAGATGAGAAATGAAACGTAAGAACAGGAATAGTACAGAAAGATAAAAGTGCATATGATGATGGTTATGAATGAATAAGGACACCGTGCCTACCTGGCTTAGCCCAAAGGAAGGTGGCCAAGGAATGTATATGATACCGGTTAAAAGGAAAATGTTAAGTTCATGCATAGTGCGCAATAGCAGGCTCGAAGGGAACGCAGGCATTGTTGCACGTCACCATGCTCGAAGGGAACGCATGGGGCTCGATCACGTTACTAGGCTCGAAGGAAACGCATGAGACACGATCACCTTGCATACATATTTATGTGATTATATTGTGGTTATGTCTCAACCATGTCACCATGCTCGAAGGGAATGCATGGGGCAAGGTCACCGAGCATACATGTATATGTAGTTATGTCATGACGATCAAGGATAGAAAGCGTGAGAACTTAGATAAACAAGACTAGATCCCCAGTCACCTAGATAATTTAAATAAAGTTGTTTAGGGTTCTTAGGAAAGATAATAATTGGTAGGATGTTAGTATGCATGCTCACTTAGAGATCCCCTGAATGGCCTGGAGGATACCCGAGTAAATGAATGCTATATGATCCAAAGGAAACCCCAATGAGGACCAAGAGTTCTCACCCCCACTCGTATATGGATCCAGTTTGCAGCGATGACCTCCCTACCAGCAAAGGATGTATGGCTATTCACTCGCACTCGCATGCGCAATTACCGTGTGGACACTCTCCTCGAGACGAGTACCTTTGCGCCGGCACGCATGCCCGATGAGCCGGAGACACCCCTTAGGCGCAGACTTATCGTCCCAGGGTCCTCACCACTGTGCTCGATCTGGATCGACGAGCGTCTAGGGAGTAGCAGCAGGGATCCCATCCACCTTAACAGAGATGGGGAGGTGCCCCCACCAGAGCCAACGCCGGAGCAGGAGACCACGCCAGCCACCGCCCCCGGTAGCTCCACTCCCCCAGTACGAGGTTGAGTCCGGCGCACCACCACAAGAAAGAGAGTACTGCCAGTTTTACCGCACCGGTTCCGTGTGACTTCTCAACCGTTACGGACCTGTCGAGCGAGGAGGGGGAGGACCCAGTCGAGCGGGAGGAGGACAGCGAGTGAGCGGCAAGGCACCAGTAACTAAGGGTAGCGGTAGGCGTAGGGTTGTACCGCACACGAAGTGAGTAGTACCACTCGTGCGTGTAGTCTTTTTCCTTTATTCGTTGCATATGTATATTATGTGGATTTTAGGTATGTGTAATACTAGAACTTGTTGGTCTTGGCAACCAATACCCAAGAGGGGGGTGAATTGGGTATTTTAGAAATTATTCCAATTTCAACAAATATTGCATTTTCATGCAATTAACGTTACTACGCAGCGGAATACAACAATTAAAGATTTAATATAAGCATGCTCAATTATGTTTGTAATAAAACAATAAGATCAATAGAGAAACTTATAAACAATTATTAACAGATGCAATTTTCAAATATGCCAGACAATAATATAAGTTTGCAATAAATAAAGAGATAGAGTTAGAGAAATTGCAAACTGTGATTTATCCTGGTTCGACCACCCTTGTGATCTACGTCCAGTCCCCAAGCGTCTTGCTCAAGATTTCTCCACTATCATCAAGCTTCTAACTTAGGTGCTTGACAAACCTTTACATCCAAGAGCACTCCTCACACTTAGGATCCCCCACCTTTGTGTAGAAGCCTCAAGAACCAAACCTTAGGGATACCACATTCTAAGCAACTAGAGGGATACCTCACCCTCTTTACAAGTGTATGAAAATTTTGTGTTTGACAAATAACTCTCTCAAGAGTAGATAATACAAATTGAAGCTCTATAGGTGTATTGACAATATCTGTCTCTTTTTTCTCTTATGATGATGGAAAAATTAATCCATTGATAGGATGATAGGAATCAAAGGCTTGGCTAGAAATGAGAGTTTAATGGGTATTTATAGGGTTTCTAAGTGTACTAGCCGTTTATAGCCGTTACCCATTATTTTAATCAATTTTATCCATTGAAAAACTAGTCGTTTTTGGCTTCAGGACTCGAGTCATTCGAATAACTCCTGAGGTCATTCGAATGGTAGCCGTTATCTAGCCGTTGCGCTTCTCTGATGACAGAGTCATTCGAATGACTTATACTTGAGTCATTCGAATGACTCAACAAAAATGAATTACTCTACAAATTTGTAAATCTTTCTCTTAGCTTTAAGTAGCAATTTGAATCACCTCAATTGGAGTTCTGTAGCCTAAGATATCATCATTTTACTAACTACTGTGCAAGTCACTTTGCTAAGCGCGCCACTCATCCATTTTCTTATCTTTCTTGATTCCTAAGTTTGTCTAATTCATTTTACATCTTGGAATCAATTAAGACCATTTAAGAGCATCATTCTAAGAGTTTAGAGAGAGATATATATCAATTTTCCTTTGACAAGAATACCTTAAGTCCTAAGAAACTATTTCCCTTTCTACTGTTTGCTTGGACTTGGTATTCTTCATGAATCCTATCGTCGGCATTACCATGTTCTTCATGGAATTGACATTTTATGCTTCGCCTTTTGACTTTGGGCATCATATGAATGTTCCTTCTTGTTCCATCTTGTTCTTGATGCCTTGGACTTTCCTATACACAAGATAATTCACTAGAAAGCATAGTTAGTCAAATGTGTTCCAATATCTTCATATGCATATATAGATTAATCAATGCATCATACATATACAGTTAGGCAAAGATCAAATTATATTAATCAAATAATATTATTTGCCTAGCATGCATGCATTGTAACACTATAGCACTTGATATTCATGCATATACACATATAGACACAAATATATCCAATAGTTAATCCATCAAGAACATATAGAGAATTATTGGATATGTTCTCAAAAGGATGGTTCTCATGTGACATTGTATGATGTGTAAGCTATATGATTACCATCGAGTTCAATCATACAAGATCAAATGTGTTCTATTTAGCATATAACATCCTTTTGCATTCTAATTGTCATTATCTATTTGTTATGTTCTATTTGTCATCATCAAGATATAGAACAACTAGGGAACCTAGTTCTACAAATATAAGCATATACAATAAGCATAGACAATTAGAACATATTGTATTTGTCATCATCAAAACATATTGTATTAAACAATTGGAATAACTAGGAAAACCTAGTTCCACAGAACTTATGCATTCCTAATATATCAGTGGTTGTGTGTATTCGGGCCCTTATGTGTATGTTCTGCCACCAGATTTCCGTACTACAGGTATGTATCCGCTCTCCTTTTACCTTTTGATTACGTCGTTACGCGACGTCCTATCCGCATGGCTCTTCACTTTCTAGGTAATCGTTTTTGTCAAAGAAAATTTCAAAATGGCCTGTATTTTCCGTAACCCTAAATTGAACAAGTAACATAGTTCACAGCACCAGAGTTCAACCACCTAGCCAGGGAAACCTATGACTTAAGCATATGCCAACTAGCTAGGATGTTGCAGTCACTATAGTGTGAAACTGAATGAGATTGCTTGGATTGTTTGGAATTCATATTTTAATTTATTTTACGATAGTTTAAAATTTTCAAACTCTATAAAAAGGGGAAATTAAAGAAGGTACATGACGGCTTCAAAAACAAATACTGCAATCGTAATGCATGTAATTGCAGTGTTGCCTTAGCTGCTGTGTTAGTCGAGAAATAGAAGAAAGAAGCTTTTTTTTTAATGAAAAGAGAAAAAAAGAAAGACAGTAAAACTTGTACATCAAAACAAACATCCATCTAGTCTATGCTATAAAGCAAATTTGTTAATAATATGCCGAAGAACATTGTAAAGGGGGTGAAAGTTGAAAACCGCCTCAGTGTACACTACACACAATATTATGGGCAACGTGAGATTCAGATTCAACAATAATATTCCATGTAACTATCATGGATTCTGTGGGAATAGAATCCGTAACTGATTACGCCTTTAATTCCTTCCCGTTCGGTGGAAACTCAATCACGGATTTTGTGGCATTCAAATCCGTAACTTCCCTATCATTTGGGAATGGTTAGTTATATCCCTAAGATTTTCAGTATCCTTTCAATATTAGCTTTAAGGATATAATGTTATGGTTGAAAGCTCAACAAACACACACACACACACACACACACACACACACACATATATATTTGAAGCACTTTGACAATTGTGATAAAATACCATTTACAATGTTTGTGAAGTTATTTATTAGGGGTGGGAACAGGCCAGGCCAGGCCAGGCCTGTTTCGTAAATTTCTGGCCTGGGCCTGGCCTGTTAACTGTTAAAGGCTTTTTTTTTAGACTGGCCTGGCCTGTTTGGGAAGCCTGGCCTGGCCCGTAGCCTGATAGGCCTGCCTGATTTTTTTTATAATTAAAAACAAGTTGCACAATCAACAACAATATAATGAATCAACAACAACAAAAACTAATCAACAGCAATCAATATAATGAACCAATCAACAGTACAAAAACTAATCAACAATATATAAACCAATCAACAACATATAATGAATAAAGTATAAACCACAAAACCAATCAACTGAATATAAACCAATCAAAAATCTAAATCAGCTAGTATTACAATTTACAACATTTTCTGTTTCTTCATTTTTTTCATATTACAATCAACTAGTAGTTCTGTTTTTGCTAAAATTGATTCTTGATAAAATTGATTACCTTGCTATTTTTTAGATTACCTTGATAAAATTGATTACCTTGCTAAAATTGATTCTTGATAAAATTGATTACCTTGCCAGTTCTGTTTCTGCTTTCTATTTTTTAGATCTGAGAGAAATTAGAAGTTACCTTGCTTGGCTAAACCGCTGTGAGCCGCGCCGCGCAGGTGAGCTGAGAACCAGTAGCAGGTGCATGTGAGACGACCAGCAGCCGCGACCGAACAGCAGGAGGAGGTGCAGAACAGGTGCTGCCGAACAGGAGGAGGTGCAGGAGCCGCGGCCAAACAGGTGCCGAGCAGGTGCAAAGCAAGTGCAGAAGCCGCGGCCGAACAGCAGGAGCAGGTGCAGAGCACCGCTGGAGCCGAGCAGCAGCAGGCGCCGGTGCGGACGAGACGACGACTCGAAGAGAGACCATCAGCAGCAGGCGCCGTTATAGATGTGTCTCCGGGTGAGGCTAAGAGAATAAGGCTTTTAGGATTTAAGAGGTGAATAACAGCAGCAATTTAGGGTTAGGTTTAAAAGCAAAATTAAAATAATAGTAATAAATATAAGTGCAAATAATAATACAAAAAGACCAGCTGGCCTAGTGGTATAAGACTATACCTGGTATAGTAAGGGCCACGGGTTCGAACCCTATGAAGGTGAAATGGGTTTATGATTTTTAATAAACCTGCCTTTGTAGGTAAATAGGCCCAGACCGGCCTGATAAGCCTAACAGGCTTTCATAGTAGCCTGGGCCTGGCCTATTTAGTAAAACAATCTTTAAAAATGGCCTGGGCCTAGCCTTTTTGTCAAACAGGCCAGGCCAGGCCATGCCAATAGCAGGCCAGGCGGCAGGCCCTGACAGGCCGCCTGGCCTATTCCCACCCCTATTATTTATGCTTCCGCTGCGTACAGTATAATTCGGTTGTCGTTAGTGTGCTATTCTTTTTGGGTAAAATATTATTTGTCATGGAGAAATTATTTTAATTTTGACAATATCTCTATGCTTTGTTTGACTAGTCACATTGTGTTTTTAAGAGAGCTTTGTTTACTAATTATCATTTATTAAATAATGTTATGTGCTCCATTTTTGGCTGAGTGTTTACCCACTATAAATACTTCAATTTTGTTATTGTGTGATATTGAGAATTGTATTAATAATGTTTGTGGGAAGACTCCGCACATGCACCATAATATTGAGATTCTCCAAAGGAATTACATTGCATGAGAGATCTTCATTGGGAATTTTGTAGAACATTTGAAAATTTCATTAATTTTGTTTTCGCTTTTGGTGAAATTTATCCTTGTTAAATAAAATTGTTTTATTATTATTATTATTATTATTATTATTTTATGGATTGCGAATATTGTTGGATTGTGTAAATAATGGGCATACCTTTCGGTGTGACATTATCATTGTGTGATAGAGAAAAATAATTTAATTATATATATTATAAGTAATTTTTNTCTATGCTTTGTTTGACTAGTCACATTGTGTTTTTAAGGGAGCTTTGTTCACTAAATATCATTTGTTAAATAATGTTATGTGCTCCATTTTTGGCTGAGTGTTTACCCACTATAAATACTTCAATTTTGTTATTGTGTGATATTGAGAATTGTATTAATAATGTTTGTGGGAAGACTCCGCACATGCACCATAATATTGAGATTCTCCAAAAGAATTACATTGCATGAGAGAGCTTCATTGGGAATTTTGTAGAACATTTGAAAATTTCATTAATTTTGTTTTCGCTTTTGGTGAAATTTATCCTTGTTAAATAAAATTGTTTAATTATTATTATTATTATTATTATTATTATTATTATTATTTAATGGATTGCGAATATTGTTGGATTGTGTAAATAATGGGCATACCTTTCGGTGTGACATTATCATTGTGTGATAGAGAAAAATAATTTAATTATATATATTATAAGTAATTTTTCAGTATTAGTATTATTATTTTTCTCTATCAAGTGGGAGACTTGTGTATTGTGATTCAGGAACCTTCGGCGAGATTACAATGATATAAATGCTCTAGTTCAATTAATTGTCACATTAATTGAACATGAGAAAATTATTAATACGTGTGCAAATATTATTTGGGTTTATAATTTTCTCTACCTTTTGATCTATCGTCGCTTTCAATTTTAGGACCTTAATTAAGGACATTGTTAAGTCTCTTTGATTGTATTGTTACTTCTCGGCATATTGAAATTTTGTTTAGTGGGAGTTAGAGACTTTATATATATATATATATATATTGTGTTATGTCCTTAATTGTTATTGAGTGTATGTCCAAATTGCCTCTGCTATTATTATATTAATTTTATGCTCAGACGAATATTGATTTGTTATCTTCTGAGTTTACTAACAGAGACAAGATATTTGTTGTAAAAATAGATGCTTATGATCTCCTTAAGGTTTAAAGGTAGAGTATGTGAGACTAATTTTTGAAATTTTGTGATAAATATTGTCTTTGTGACTCTACACTTGGTTGTTTCTATTTGTTTTGTAATTTTGTTGCAAATAAAATAATAGTGAGTTATTGGACTCGCATTAAGTACTCTACAATAGAGTTTTTCATAAATCCCATTATCACTTGTTGAACCATTAGAATATTTTTGAAATTGCCATCTCTAATGAAAATTTTGTGTTTGTTTTTAATATGTTGGATTAGTAGGAGTAATATATATTGTTATTATTGTCTTAAGACTAAATAATGTTTTGTCATATATGATTGTGTCCTTTCGTTTTGTATATGGCATATTGTGGTATACTCTTGTCAATTAAGTTACTACAGAACATGTTGTTGATCCCCTAGTCAATGGCTAGCAAACTATAAGGACATAATGAGGGTCATTTTGAGGTTTTGGGTTAGGGGAGTTTGTTCTGTAGGTTCGTTGTGACCTCATGTTATTGTGAATACCATTTAAGTCTACGCCGTTTAATCATTGACATAATTTTGTGTAATGACATATAATTGAGACATATAGGACCCAATCTCAATATTTGTGCTAAGATATCTTGTTGCATCTCAAAAAGCATATGGGGTGTATGCAACACATTATATTCCCACAGAGCTTATGATTGCGGATCACCCAAGGGATTGACTACTAAAGTCTTTGTTGAGCATGTAACCCGATGGGTATAGTGAGGTCTTTTGATATATTGGTTTAGTGGGAGTTTTATCCTATATGAAATTTTCTTTTGGACCTCATGTGTTATATTGTCGTTTTATTGAAACATTTGACAATAATTATTTACTAATGCGACGACAATTATCTTGCATTGCCATATTTTGTTTATTATGATTTGCGCCATTGAAATTATTTATATTGTTTTTGGTATAATGGCATAATATTGAGACATTTTGGACCCAGTCTCATATTGTTATTGTAATGAGATTGTCCTTTAATCTCATACAACATCTTGCACAAATGATTGAGACAAATATCTTTCACGTTCATGAAGGTAATTGACATGTAGTGTTTTTGTTTCTGTATGATATCACTTCTCCTTTGAGTGTGACTTTCTGCAGTAACAAAATACTTATACATTTCATTTTGTATCTTGTGGTTAAGAACGTTGTGTTATTCTGGCATTTATTGTGGCCACATACTGTGAGTTGATTTGAATTAATGTTTCATTTTGTAATCTAGTTTATGTTGTCCAAGTGGGAGAATGTTAGAATAATTATTTTGTGGATATGCATAAATTAGTAATTTGTCCAAATTAACCTAGTTGTTAGAAAATTGTGTTCAAAGCTGATGATAGGTGGGTTAGGCCCATCATTAACTAATAAATGGAAGAGTCCCCACGTCTACCCATTAGTTAGTTTTTATTTCGCCCTATTAAGAATAAAAAGAAAACTATTCATGGTTTTGGTGCCTGACTTTTTGGAACAGAATGTAAAAACTCTTCATTCTTTTCTCTGTTTCTCTCTCTGTTGTCTTCCAATTGCAGCCAAATCTTTGGATTCACAAATATGGTTGCGGCATCTTCAATTCCGGGTTCTAACTCTTCTTTTCAATCCCTCATAGAAATTATTATTTTCACATGCTATAATTAGGCTAAAATTAGGATTATAATTATGTAAATTCCTTCATCCTCTACCTCTTTAGACAACTATTTCTTCTAATGATTAACAATTTTTTACTAACATGTTCTTCAGTTGATCAAGCAAAGTTGTGGTTGTTGAGGATGTAAACAACTACAAGAGCCCGCGGGACTGAAGAACATTCAAATCTGTTAAGCCCGAGAACAAAACCTTGCATGGTACTATGTTCATTATCAAAGGAAGAGAGGGGAAAAGAATTTATCAATTCCATCCAATCACGACAATGGATCCGGGTATGTCTCTCGTTCTTAACCTTATTTATAATGTGATAATCATAAATTTCAAGATCGTTGTTTCCATGAATTTGTTAATGGAAAATTACAACTTACATGTGGTATCAGAGCCTAGTTATGAAATTTATGATTGGCCTAAAATTATATTATTTATTTGTTTAGTCAAATGTTTCCCAAATGTAATGAACCCTAATTTTTTGAGAATTGAAAATTTGGGAATATAATGTGTTTTTTGTTATTTATATGTTTTTCCCAAAATTCAATAAACCCTAAATTTGGGAATTGGGTATTTATGAACATCGTCCTTTTTCAATCAAGTTCCCAATTCACGGATTCAGGTATTTGGGAATATATTTGGCTTTCCATGTTAATGCTTCATATGTGTATGCTATTCGCGGCCTTCTCCATGTGCCTTTGGTGTTGCTTCCGGCGGCTGGGCGTGCGGCTGAAGGGTTGAAAGCCTTGCGAACCTGTGTGGCGGCGAACGGCGACGGTGGGTTTGCTCCCGCTACACGTTGCGCCTTGCTGTTTTGGTTCTTCCGCAGGTTGCCGTCACGTCTTGTGCTGCCGCATTTCGCCAGGCGTCGTCGTGTGCCGTGAGGGACGTCCTTCTCCTCCGCTATTGTGGTCGTGAATCGCGACTTGCACCGCGATGGTTTATGCGGTTGCTGCCGCGATTTTAGCGGAGGACGAGAAGGGGAATCCTTGTGCAGGTTGCGGCGGAGGGAGCCACGACGCGTAACCGTGCCGGCGAGCATGTCCGGCGGCGCATGTGCTGGCGGCAGGGGCGGCGGCGCATGAGGATGTGCCGTGATGGTGCTGCGTTAAGATTCGCCGCGTTGTGCTGCTGTCTGCGTTTCAGCAGAAATTTTTTTTTGGTCAAAACAATTTTTGTTTTGAATGATGATGGGCTCATAATGGTTCAATGGCCTCTCTAATTATTGTTTCAGTTTTGTTTTATGAATGGGCCGTGTGGATTTTTGGGTCAAAACATTTTTTGTTTTGAAGAGGATGGGCCTTGTGTCTGCATAATGGGTTAACAGCAAAGAACATAGGCCTTAATTTTGTTTATTTCGTTTTTTGTTGTTTGCATAATTGGGCTGATGGAAAACAAAAGCTGAGGGCCTTTCTTGTTGGTTAGTTTTTGCGGAATGGGCTCTCTATTTTTGTTTGTTCTTGCTGAATAGGCCACTGTTTTTTCTTTTGCTGTTTGGAGAAATGCAAACAGAAATTAGGATGGGCTATTATTTTTTCTTTTGGCCTTTTCTGATCAAACAGTAGAAGAAAATTAGAATTGGGCTAGAAATTAATGTTTTGGCCAGTATGGAAATTAACTGTAATGAGTTAATATTTGG
>QANU01034095.1:0-60327 GCA_003254905.1 Nissolia schottii
GTTTTGTGTTTACATGTTTGTATTTATTACTACTCTCTCTTTCTTAGGATAATTATCAACTTTTTCTTACTAAGTCATCAGATTTTTGCCTTGATTCGGGTCGACTAAAAGCAAGTTTTTCTCATCTACAATTCTTGAACTCAATGTGATAGATATTGTTTAATGTAATGGTATTAAATTGAATAATAATCGGGCAATTTTTTTTAATGGGAGAATGCTTTGGAAATTAATTTTTTCTTTTTACAAATTATTATGGAATGTGATAAGAGAATGAAAAAAATTATATCAATGTGGTTGAGCCACAACCTAATGGTTACTCCCTACTTCGTTAAGCTGGGAGTCCCTAGTTTGACTCTCATTGCATGCCTCTCCACCACCTTAGTAAAAAAAAAAAAAAATATTAATGTAGTAATAGAGTCACACTACAATTTTAGAGAAGGAACTCAATTTGATTTTTAGAAAATATACTTACGGGGAGGGCAAGTTTGAATATGCCTAGAAATTAGTCTCTTTCATGATAATCATGTAAAATGGAAAACATGATAAAATTGGTTTAAACTAAATAAATAATTCTGTTAACATACATTGAAAACTAATCAAAACAAGCAACCTTATATTTAAGATCTTCCTTTTTTAATTTTGCCCAATGATATGCTATAGAGTAAAAAATCATCAATTCAATATATTTGAAGTGAACTTTGCAACGATCTCCTTTTAAATAAACAAATGTGTTCAATCAAGTATCCTACAAGAAAATAATTCTTTACCTTATTTCAAAGCCGTGTTTTAATAACTTTCATCGTCAAAAAAAGTCTCTTCAGTTGTGTTGTGACACAGTGACGGTAATTAATCTATCAATTAAGGTTATCTGATTTTCCGGCACAGTTTCCACTACTACTTCCCAGTACACTCCACACACATTCTCAACACCGATCTCATGCATGTTTCATGATGACAACTTCCTCTACCAGCAATAGGCAACTGCAACGTTCAAATTGCTAGCACAACCCGATTGATAAACAAAAGCTTCAACCTTTATTCATCTTTTGTTTACTTTTTTCTCCACTCATTGATATTATTTTAGATAGTTTAAAATCACTCTACCTAGCTACTAAATAAGTGAGAAGTGAATACAAAAATACACAATTAAATTATAAAAGCTGCAAAACAAGAATCTGATAAATATTACATATAACAACATCAAAACTAAAACAAATAAAAACACGCTTAAGAAGGAATCTTAGTAAGGGTCCACCAAAATCCTTTTAATAGGGATTCCCGTACGTAGTTTTACTGCTTCAATGCAGAACAAAAAGGTGTGGGGGGTTCCTTAAATTATGGAAGGATTTCATGATCAGGATACCTATCTTGTAAGCTTTGAAACCTCGTCCAACATTTGGTGAAAGTCTCATCGTCTCTTTGCTCGAACTAGAGAATAACTTATTGTATGGCCATCCCTTTATTCGCAATGGCAAATCACTTCAATAACTCTATGGGAGGGTTTTATAAACTCCACAGAATCCAATTACCAACACTCAGCTTTATCTCCATGATCCACGCTGCAATATCTCTAACTGCTCCAGTGCACCACTGCTACATGATACTTTTTATTTTTATTTTGTTTATTATTTTTTATTTTATTTGTGACAATTTTTCAACACCCCCATTTATTTTAATTAAATTGAATAAAATTGAATTATTTGTATTTCCTTAATAGACAACCTAGGTTAGTCCCCTTATTATGTTTTTGAGTTGCTTAGTTTTTATAAATTATTATTTAATTGCGTACTAGAATTACGATATTTTGACATATGTCCGTGATCCCAAAAGCCACATTTAGCCACACTATTTTCTTTCTAGCATGAAACTGAAAACAGTCTAGGATAAAAATCTTTGAGAACACCTGCTATTGACCCGCTATCATACCAAAACAACGTATTTTGGCCATTTCCCACCTCCTTTCCAATCCCTATATTTACCAATTTACCAAATCTCTCCTCAGATGTTCCTATGCCACAGATGCTTGCCCACATACTGCCTGACATTTTGATCTTTTGAGTCATGAGGGGCTTTCCACTCTGAATGTTGTTATAGGAGTTCACCACACACTTCTAGAGTGGACAGTGCTCTTTCCCAAACCTCCACCACTCAACCCGTGGGATTTCTCTTTCCCAATCTTGCTTCACCTAGAGAACCATTAGATATAAGTCTTTTATAATTTTGTCTAAATTGTTATTGGTTAAGATCCTTAAGAAGGACGTTAATGATCTAGATAAATCGGTATATATGTGACAGTTTTTATTGGATAAAGATTAATATCTCATTTATGATATCCTAATGGTTATAATTACCGTTAATTTGTCAATGGGATATTCTCGTGAGGAACATAGTATTAAATTTTCCTTTGACCTACGACCGTTATAGTAATTAACAAATTTATCTATTATACTTTGATTCCAAACTCCTAATGCCTTAGGGCGCTAGTTATATGGATATTGGTATAGTTAAATACTTGTAGAATTAATGATTGGTCAAGAAGGAATCCATCAACTCTCGGTAATGAGTTTGAGCTTTATGGTTATAATAGCTAATTTAAGACCTTGGCCAAGGGGATTGAATGAATAAAGAAACGAGTTTCTCGGTTCATTCACTAGTTAATTATAAAATTGGTAACTAATTAGAGTTTAACAACAATACCATACTCTAAAAGTTAACCAAGAGCTGAAAGGATGGAAGGAATTTTTACTTAAGTTCTTCTAAGGTTCTTGTTAGTAAAAATAAATTATTTCATACTATCTAGTTGTTGAGGAGTTCAACTAGACGCCGACCTTAATTAGTAAATTAGTGAGACTAATTTATTACTAATTTAGTATTAAACCTATAGGGTTACACACTAACGAATGTTATAATATTTGCTATAAGATTATTGAATTATTATTAATAATTAAATTAGAGAATTTAACTCGATCAAGTAAATAATTTTAGTCCAATCAAAATATTATTATATTCTATGATAGCACTAAGAATATAAATAATATGATATATTTGAAGTGTTATTTTTTATTTTGAATAAAAAAATAAATACAATAAGGTTTAAGGGAAAATATATCAAACAAAGATTTGATATATGTTGCATCAGTGAATTCTCATTAAGCTAAATAGGTTTGATTGTAAACTTTATGTGTAACGTTGCAAACAAAACTGAATGGTCAATTGATCATTGTTTTAAATTATAAACGTTTCTTAATCAGATAATCAATGTGTGATTGAAGTTTGAAACGTTACTTGTTGTGTGCATGTGCTTGTTCTACCTATAAATACACACATCTACAACTCTTAGCATCACTTCCCTCTCTCAGTTCCAAAAGAATTATTCTAAAATTTTGGAATAAGCTTCACTTATAAAATTCCATTAGCTATCAAAGAGTTGATAGGCAAGGATAGTCTCGGTGTGGATACACATAGGCTGTTCCCATTGTCGAAGAGAATTTTTCGGGCAGCTAGAGCTTTTATTTGGATATGTACTTGACTTATGCTTGAATATAATTTTTGAACACAAATAGATCATTAGGATTACTTTTATTATTTTGTTGCGTAATGTTGATCATCTAGTAATCCTTCATATATTGGGTTAAAACATAAATAAAAAATATTTACTAACAAAAAGTAAGTTACTTTTTACTTGGTGCTTCAGAAATTATATTGATAACAATGAAGTTTAAACTTAAGACCTCAGACATACTATTCAAATTCTTCACTATTAGACCAATCCTAGTGACTTTACTAAAATTGAGAATTGTGATTTAATGATATTGAGTTACCAATTATGTATTGCGATTAATTTTTTTATGTATTTTTAATTTAAGGTTATTAATTATTTTTTAATTAAAATTCATTTATTTTATAAAGCTTCTTAGTTACGCCGCATGTCATTTTTCATTCATGTTTAATCTTGTGTTTTATATGTGATATAGAATATAGATAATATAATATAATATAATATAGTGTTAAATAAGTTTTTGCCACTAATATATAATTTTTTTGAATTTGCAGCATAATAAAAAAATTGAGTTTAATACCTAATAAAAAATTGCTTTTAGTTCCTATCGTTCAGTTGGGGTGTTAGATGCTGACATGTCAGTTAAAAATGACATGCAGAAATATTTTCATGGAAAATACTCGCTTATAGCATTTTCTTTGATAAAAAAGTTATACCTTTTAGGGTTAAATATGGTTTTAAGTATTTAAAAAATTACAAATTTTGTGTTTTATCCTTAAAAAAAATTTGTTAGAAAATAGTGCTGACAATTTTTTTTATAGGATTTAGTCCCTACCGTCAAATTGACTACTCACGTGACAGTTAACTTGGTCACGTGACAATCAAGTTGGACCGTTAACTACTGATGTGACAGTTAACTTGGGTAAGGTATAAATCATACCAAAAAAACTTATCAGTGACTATTTTTAACAGAATTTTTGAAGAGTAAAATATAAAATTTATAATTTTTTAATGATTAAAAATATATTTAAAACAGCCTTTTATTAAAAGATACTCATGGAGAATCGAGAAGTCACTTGTAATAACGAGATGGTTGACATTCAATTCATATAGACTACTAGGGTGAATTTGAAAAAGAATTCAATGGATTTTATAATATAATTCGAACTTCAATTTATAATCTTCTAAAATATGAAATTACATGAATATATTATTCTATTAAAGTTTTCATGAAGCTTAATAATGAGATACATAGGTGACATTCAATTCATATGGACTAGGGGGTGAATTTGAAAAAGAATTCAATGCATTTTATAATATAATTTAAACTTCAATTTTTATTCTTCTAAAATATGAAATTCCATGTATTTACAAGTATATATTAATTTATTAAAGTTTTCATGAAGGTTAATAATGAGATAGTTGACATTCAATTCATATAGACTGGGTGGTGAATTTGAAAAAGAATTCAATGGATTTTATAGTATAGTTCAAACTTCCAATTTTTATTCTTCTAAAATATGAAATTCCATGTATTTACATGTATATATTAATTTATTAAAGTTTTCATGAAGGTTAATAATGAGATAGTTGACATTCAATTCATATAGACTGGGTGGTGAATTTGAAAAAGAATTCAATGGATTTTATAGTATAGTTCAAACTTCCAATTTTTATTCTTCTAAAATATGAAACTACGTGTATTTATCTGTATATATTGGTCTGTATTCACCTATAAATATGCACGTACATACATGGTGAGGCTAAATTGAAGACGTCTACTATTACAGGAAGAACAAAAAAAAAAAAAGAGAAAAAAAAGAAGCAAGGCATCCTCACTATTATTTAACAAAACATGAAGAGTTCTTTGATTAAGCTTGGTTTCTTTCTCGTCCTCCTGACATTTGCTTCAGGTATTTTTATCTTTTTGATAGAAGCTTCATGCAATTCTTTATTTGCATAGCATATGCATTATCCCCAAGTGTATCATCAATAAAAATTACTGTATTATGCTAAGAGTTATTAAATTTTACTATTGTAAATCAATTAGCATATGTAGGGGACACTTTAAATTGATTGGAGCCAAATCAATAATGTGAAAATCAAGAAATTTAATACATGTTTAGCCAAAATAGATATAGATAAGAATATTTTTTTTTAATCTTATATTTATCCATACATTTTCTGACAAGTGTGATAATTAAATAAAATCCTCATTAAAATAACAATTTCACAATTTGAATCTCACTTTTTATAAGTGTACGCATAAGATCGATAGGCGGTTAAATTAAGTTAAAAGATAAGACTCTCAATCACTTCTCTAATTGTAATATGATGTAAGAATAATACATTATTGCATCAATGTCTTATATATCACTTCACAGTTTGTTGAGATGTGGTGATGAGAAAAATTGAGTGCATTTTTTCAGGTAAGAAGTTTGAAGTTGAATATCCAAACGCAATGGCGAATTCAAAATCGTGCAAGACCTTCCATGACTGTCCTCTCTGTCCCGATTGCCCTCCCTGTCGTTGCATTTCTAATGCCTGTGTGTGTGTGGTGTTCAAGGAAAAGGTTTAGAGTCCATGTCAAATGTCCAAACCGGATTCCCTTGACAATATTTTTTTCTTATAATGTTGGGATTGTAGTTTGTCATGAAACATTGATAAAGTAAAATGCCATGACTAGTTTTATGAATGAAAACCGGCAAATTATCTACTATTAATTCCAAAATAAATTTATATCCATTGATACAGTATTTTGGTGCTTTATTTACATGTCAGTAATTCTCACTCTATTTTATAATAATAATTGCCTCGAGTTGGGCCGGCTCATTACAGAGGTTAATGTCTCCTAACACAAGTTTCTATATTCTTAAAACTCAAACATACTGTGATAATTGTCATTTAATCTAATTATTTGGATGTTGAAATTGGAATTGTGTGTTAGATGTAGTTTTTTCATTTCAAAAAATTATTACGACTATTAAAAATCTTGTGCTCTATGAATCTCACATAATTAAGAATTGTGACTTACTCAAATCTATATTCTTCTTATTCCTATAGTGTACCTTTTTCTTTCTGCAGTGTCATTTCTCTCATGCAATGCCTCTTTTTTCCCCTTCTATTCCTTTCTCTTTTCTTTCTTCTTTGATAGTTAAGAAGAACATTCACTTTTCTGACTGGTTGGTTTAATTTGTTGTCAGAAAAACTAACCCCATAACCCCCAAGAACCAACTCATTTTATAAAGGAGGGGAGATTAAAAATAATCTAACAATCTCCCACTTGACTCATGTGATGACTTGATGATTCAACAATTATAAATGCACACTATATATTGAAATTATCAAGTCACAACCTTTAATTGAATTGAAATGATCACAAGCCATTTAACGACATAATTCCGTCCATATATCACAAATCAATTCAACTCAAATAACTTTAATGTCTCAAATTGTAATGTCTTACATAACTTGTTATTACATAACTTGTTATCACACCAAAACAGTACATGTACATAACATAATGTGGACAACAAGTGAAGCGGGTAGACACATATATTTAATTAAATTCAATAGTGTCATAATGAAATGCACAAGATAACCATACATATATGTATATCATACTATCATGCTAACAAGGACTTATCTATTACGTCCATCTGCCTAACATGTCCAAAAAAATGTTTTGGGCGACAATCCTTTGGTTAACGAATTCGCTATCATCAAATCAGTACCTATATGCTCAATTGACATTTTATGTTTCTACACTTCTTCTTTAACTGACAATAAATTTTTAGCAGCCTAGCTATACTGTCGACAACAACAAGTCCTAAGATAAAATTCTGCAACCATAATGCATGAACTATGACCTCAAAGCATGCAAAAAATTTACTCCCCATAGTAAAAGTAGCAATGATATATTGCTTTCCACTTTTCCATAAATTTGTTCCTCTAGGTAATAGGAAGATATAGCCAAATGTAAATTGTTTTGAATCTACACAACCGGCATAGTTTGAATTCGAGTAGCCAATCACTTCAAGGCAATTTGATCTCCTATATGTGAGCATGTGATCCTTGGTGCCTTGTAAATACTTAAGGACTTTCTTTGCAGTTTTCTAGTGGTCTATCCCGGAATTACTTTGATAACGACCTAACATGTCAACAACAAAACTTATATATGGTCGAGTGCATGTTTGGGCATACATTAAACTCCCAACCATTGAAGTAAGGGAATATATTCCGTTTCTTTTCGTTCCAAATCATTCTTGCAACATTGCATTTGACTAAGCTTGTTTCCCTTCTGAATTGAACCCATCGCTGAAGAGCATTTTTTCTATTCTAAATCTCTCTAACACTTTTTTGATATGACCTTTTTGAGACAATCCTAATGTTCCTTGTGATCTATCACAGAATATTTCTATTCCAATCACATAGGATGCATCTCCTATATCTTTTATTTCAAACTTAGTAGAGAGAAATTTCTTTACATCATGTAACAAGTAAATATCATTAGCAGCAATATGAATGTCATCAACATATAGAACTAAAATAGCAAACTTCCTCCCACTGACCTTCATGTAGATACATCATTCAATAATATTCTCTACAAAATCATATGGCGTAATGATATCGTTAAACTTAAGATAGCATTGTTGGGAAGCTTATTTTGGTCCATATATTGACTTCTTTAACTTACACACTACGTTTTCTTTTCCTGTGGAAGAAAATCCTTCTGGTTGGTCCATATAAACTTCTTCCAAGTCTCCATTCACAAAGGCGGTCTTTACATCCATTTGGTGAAACTCTAGGTCATAATGAGCCTCCAAAGCCATAATTCTCAAAGAGTCCTCTTTGAAACTGGAGAAAATGTCTCTTTGTAGTCAATGTCATCTTTTTTAGTGTAACCTTTGGCGACAAGTCTAGCCTTATACCTTTTAATGTTGCCTTTTGAGTCTCGTTTGGTCTTAAAGACCCATTTACAACCGACTTGTTTTGAAACTTTAGGCAACTCAGCTAGTTCCCAAACTTTATTGTCATCCGTTAATTTCAACTCCTCTTTCATAGAATTAAACCACTTTTCTAAATTTCTACATTCTATGACTTGCTTAATTGAGACTGGATTTTCATCAATTCTTAAGTCACATTCATGTTCAAGTGAGTAAAGCATATAATCATATGAAATTGATGATTTTTTTTTTCTGTCTTATCGACCTTCTTTAAAGCACTTCTTTCAAGTTCATCTATCAATTGCTCATTTGTGACTTGAACATTGTTAGCTGGTTCACTTTCATGTTCATTTTGTGATGGGTTTGGAATATTCTTATGTTGTCTTGGTATGTTATGTAACTGTGGTACAATAAGAAGGCCAACATCTTGAGGGAAATCAGTAGGTGTAAAAGTTTCTGCCCGACTTTCATGAATATCCACCTTTCATGATTTCTCACTCCCATTGAATTGGTCATTCTCTATGAACCGAACATTACCAGGCACAGTTATTCTTATATTATGGTTAGGACAATAAAATATGTACCCTTTAGACTTTTCAGGATAACTGATAAAGTATTAACTAATAGTTCTCGCATCAAGTTTATTTTCATGTGGATTGTATACCTTTACTGCAATGACCCTTAGAAGAAAAAAAAAGGGCGTCTCGTGCGAGACGCAGGGAGCATCTCACGCGAGATGATATCGCAGGAGAGCAAAAGTGGTTTCTGGGGCTCATCTCGCGGCACGATGTTCACACAGGGTCATCTTGCGCAAGACGAGTGCGAGAATTAGTTCCACATTGATTAATGTTGTAGAAGGGGGTTTCCTCCTCCCCCTATATATAGAGGCTTCCCGTGAATGTTTAGACTTGCTAATTCACTCCAAGAGCTTGAGAGGTCATACTTTGTAAGACTTTTCGCTCCAGTTAAATTTTTATTTCTTTTCTCCCTCTCGTCTTCCGTTCTTGGGGAAATAGTGCCTCCACGTAGGGTGTTAGGAGCTCCCAACTTAGTGCTCCTTAGCGTTTAGCCATTCTTATGCGAGTGGTTCTCTTCATGGTCTATTTTAGTTTGACTTGTTTAAGGCCTAATTTGACTTAGCTCATTTACTGAATAAGTTAAGACTTTTTGAAAAGTCATCTTAGCTAAATATGTTCAGACATAGGCAATGCAAGAATCTTATTAAACCAGAAAGACCTACTTATTTATTATTATTTTTGAATGTTATTATTAATTATTATGTAAAAAATCAGACGTTAAAAATAAATGTCAATTACTCCAAAAATGTTCTTAAATACAATTATTTTTATCATATACTTATAATTTGGTCTAATCAGATTCAAAAAATTTTTTGGTTTTTGTTTGTCTCACACCTCAAAAACAAAGTAAGGCCTTCTATTAGCATGTTTGGTTTCAGGTAAGAACATTTAGAATCAATTCTCGCAGTCACCAAAAGTAAAATTTCGTACTTCTAGAGCTCTAGAATTGATTTTAAGTACTCCCACCTGAAAACCAAACATGATATTATTTTTCATTAACTCTTTAGTTCTTTGGCTTTGTCTGCACTTGGTGTTTCATCTTTTCGTTCAGTATATATGATCTATTAATTGATTTTCTGTTAACATATCATTTCAATTTTTATAAAGTAGTATTCTATTTTGTTATTTGGACAATTTATCTTCTTTCATATTTATTTTGGACATGTCAAATTTAAATGTCTAAAAATAATTTTAAAAAAATGTCTATTACTATATTTTTTGCTAATGACATAAGCAGATACATCGTATGTACAACTTGATTAACATATAACATCTAAGCTTTTTGTTTATCTTCTTTTTTTTTTTTTGTTTCCAATAAATTTGTGTCAAATTTTTAGATAGGCCATGTCAAGCCTTTAAAAAAACCTATAACAAATAATAAACCCAAATTAAATAGTTTAAAAGTAGGTCCCCATTTCTACCTCTATGCAAGTGTTACTTACTCTATCACGCCAAGCTCTATTTTTCCACACGTGTCCCGAGCTATTGGGAGAAGCACTTTGCCGCTGCCATCTTCGCTGCCAGGGGATTCAGCACCTTCGCTCTTGTGACCCTGTTATACACAGCGATATCAACCCCAATAACGTTCCTTTGGACCGTCGCTTTGAAGCCTAGATAGGAGATTTTGGACTTGCGCAGTTGAAGACAGAAACCCAGTTTAGGTTGAGGTTTAGGGCTGAGAAGGTGACGGTGGGTCAGTGTTTGAGAAGCAATCGTCGGAAAGTCTTTGTGGCAAGGAAATCTACTAAGCAGTTTTTTCTCCTAAACGGCTAGAATTGTATTACAGTATACACCAGCTCAAAGCAGTATACTTTGCTGACCCAAAAAAAAGTACACTTTGAACTGAAGCTGAAAATGCCTTCATCTTCAATTAGCTTCCAGACAATGAATCAAATTACAAACCTATACAACAGAACACATTGCTTAGCCACACAAAGCCATTAATCACAGTTCACTGAAAAGAACAGTACAACCCACCACCTAAAATCTAAAAATGACCTACAATACATATATCAGTATATCACACTTCTGAAAAGAAAAGCGGGGGAAGGGAACAAGTGCAGGAGAGGCTTCTTTCTTGTGCTTGTGATCTCTGTCAATCAATAAAAACAGCACCTGCCTCATTTCCATCTCAAACTATAAAACTTATCAGAAAAGACGTCCCCAGTAAATACCACTTCCTGAAGTAAACACTGCGCAGAGGCTGTAGAATATGAAGTCTTCAACGTGACAACAAAGTGGGAAGTGATTAGACAAATGAAACTTCTAAAAAATTTGTTCACTCAGGTGGTCAATAATTTTATTCATCATAGCTCCTTATCATAAAATGCAAGAAGCTGCTTCACGTGATTATGCCATGCAGCTACATTTTGCCCATCCACTGTTACCCAGTCAACAACTGTCGATGCTGGTTGCTCCCACCACTCATCAAGCTGTGGAAGAGGTTACAAATTTACAATTTAGATATAGAATCGGAAATCTTACTAAGAAACATGGAAGAAATCCACCAACCAGATGAAGTATCAAATAGACAACTCTGATCAATTTTCTTAATTCATCCATATGTAAATTAGAAATACATAAACTTAGCATAGTTGCATCTGAGCTAAATACACAGAGATATTACATACACAAAGGGAAATGAGGGAGGAAGTTCTCGAGAAAATTGTATGAAGAACTCATTCCAGAATTTTTCACCACAATTTTAAGGGATATCAAAATAACTATAATGGTAATAATAACAGTAGTAACTCACCAAACCCCTGACATATTTGCAATCTTCCAAGCTCTGCTGCGCATTCAAAACAGCAGTCTTAAGTTCAGGCAACCATTTTTCCATGACAATTTTCTCTTGTTCAGCAGCCAAATTCAAAGAAAAACTAGTCGTCCTGCATTATTATATCAAATGTCAAAAAAGGAGAAGAAAGAAGGTTTCAACAAATTCTTAGGGCATGAATCTGAAAAAGATAGATAAATTAACTCACACCTCTCTCACTGACACCAAAATTCTGTATTTACCAAAAACAATAACCATGAATGCAAATTGGATTCCAGGGTTAGACAAATTTACCTTTCATATTCTTGTTGAACACAATAGGCATGGTTCAACAAGGCATGACCACTTTGAACGAGATCCCGCCTAATATGGACAAGATTAATAGCCTTCAATAAATCTTCCAACACACTGGCTTCAGAACCACGAAGTTTCAAACAAAACTCCAGGGACTCCAGCACAGATGCTAGACCAGCATCAGAACCCTCCAAGCCTGTCCATTTAACAAGAAAAGCATTTACTAGTTATAATAGCATTTGCCCCCACATAATTGCGTATGAAGCACAACACAGCTCCATATTATTTTCTTCAAACTACAAGTTAATGAAATAACATGAAATAGACTAGAAAAAAAAAATACCATGTTTAATTTTATGACTGTTTTGGAAGCTTGATACCATTCAAGTACAGTATTCATAATACTATAATATTGCAAGGAATATCCAGATATTCCACATTTAAGTGTAACAACAGTAACTATATTGGATTTTCATACAATAAGTAACGTCCACCTTGTTTAGAAGAGGTGCTTTGAAGTAAATTTATCACAACAAATGAGTGACACAAGAATATAGAAGCGCCATACTCCTAAAAGTGTAAAAAACTTCAAGAGTTGCAGTTTCTTTTCACATTAGACTACAAGCTATTTACTTGTGCTACAGGAATTACTTAATGACATGTAAAATAAAATAAAATAAAATACAAAAATACTCATCTAACCTCAATTGAATTTTAAAAAAAATCTAATGACCAATTTAAAGTTGCAAAACTAACAAATTCAAGTATTTTGGTCGGCTTTAAACAAGTTTCAGACAATTGTATTTCACCCAAACAATGAACAATATATATAGGACCTTCATCCTTGGGTCCCATAAACTTCTCCATATTAATCAGAGACATCTCGTTTAGCCTATCAGAAATGGAAATATACTCACCAGCAGGATACTGAAGTGCAGCTGAAATACGACATATTGATGGAATTGCTGATGGATCTCGAGCACCAGCTCTTGCTGTCAAAATAGCTGCATTAATTTCTGCATTTGCAACTGCTTCCTGTCCAGGTGATCCACTGGCACCCATAGCCTCAAGCAGTGCCTGAACCAAAATTGAAGATAATATCAAGTAGAAGAACATCTCAATTCTCAATATATGAGATAAACGATAAAAATATCTACAGTAACTCTCTAAGGCCATTGAAAGATGTACCCTCATTAAATGAATTTTAAGGTTACAGACAGATTTAGATTTACTCCTAAATTTACAACATAACACAAACCCCACCACATAATCTAACAGCCATTCCAGATAAGAGATATCAGTTAAATGGGATTCAGTGCATCTCAATCTAGAGAACCTTTTATCGATATCTTGGATAACCAAGTAGAATGGGTGTAACCTTTTACTCGAGAGCAATTTCGGATGGTTCATTATAACTGTTACGGTAAAAGAAAAGAGGGCGAAATTCCGTGGCAGTGTACGATTTATGTGATTCTAAAGTGTATTTGGTCAGAATGGAATGAATGTGTCTTTAAGGGGGTCTAACACCCCTAAACTTGTTATGGGTTAGGATTATATCTATGAATTCTCAGGTGTGCCTCTGCTTTCAAGCAAGCTGCCATTAACAATATGTAGATGGACTGATCACCCATGCTGCAGTCTTGATTTTATCTATTCACGTTTCATGATTTTACATTTAAACGAACTCAGAACTTCGAATACTAAAAAGTAAAGATGGAAAATCCGAAACCAAACCATGTTAAGCAACTCCATACATCAAATGCTAAAAACTCACATTGTTCCGATCATGAACAAGTAAATAACAAATTCTATGATGAAGCATTACAAACCTGCGGGGAAGAAGGAAGCATGTAGAGGCTATTATCTGGACACCGATAAAAGGTAGACACTTCTTTTTCAATAAGATCAATTGCGCTATTTGAAGTGTCAACAACAGCAGCAGAAGCTGGAATTATAGTGCTTGAAGCATACTCCCTTGCGGTTAATGGTTGCTGACTCCAAAATGAAGCAGCATCCTGCAATAAGTGATTAACCAAAAAAATCAAAGAACTGTTTACTAAAAAAAAGTAGAAATGGGGAAAAATACACCAAGAACAGCAGCATGTTGGAATCAATAGTGAAACTTAAAGGAAATGAATACCACTAAGACCAAGTAGGAACAAGGTACACAAACTTCACAAATATCCATCTTCTCAATAGTCAATACATATATCAATTCAGAATAAATGCATCAATGTTCCCAAACAGACAAATCTATCAGTGGCTAATTTAAGTTTAAAACCAGTGATGATCTTAGGATTCAAACAAGATACCACCATTACTCAAGGATGAACTGTAAAGATACCACACTTCACTAACACAGAAAATATTGAAATGATGGAAACTTACCATATTTGCTTTAAGGAGTGCTGTATATATTGTCTCAAGTTCTGATCTACGAGCATCAAACTCTTCAATCTTTTTCCACTTCTTTTTCAGAGAATCTTCAGCTTCTTTCCTCTCAGCACACAACTTATTCAAGCGTTGTATTTCAGACATCAGGGTATTTAAGCTTGCCTTCAAACCAGCAACTTCTCTTTCCTTGGCCCAAACATCAAGCTGAATATGGGGAAAAGATATAAAGAAGGAAGATGTGTAAGTGGATAAACTCCCACCTCAAATGTTAATGTAAAAATATTCTAGGTTCTAGCATTAAAAAAATGGGAAAACAAATTCCCGTTTTTCTCCTTCTGACTAGTAAAGGCTGAAATTTCTAAATAATATAGGAAAATCTAATCCTTGAATGAAAGGGAAACCTCAATGATTTGATTGGACTTTAAAAAGCAAAGATTCCAGAATTACCCCTCAAATATAGAAGATGATAAATTCTTTATTTCTCCCACCTTAAGGTGTGTTTGCGAGTTTTGCTTTGGAGGGGAAGGAGAGGAAAGGAAAGGTTTTGGAGGGGCTTAATACATGTTAAAACCATGATTAAGCCCCCCAAAACCTTTCCTTTCCTTTCCCTTCCTTCCAAAACAAAACTCGCAAACACACCCTAAATGTTGAAATACGATTCATTCAGAATTAGACATGCCTGGTAGAGCCTAATTGAACCATAACACCAAGAACAACAATAAACACTACATACAGAAGTCCTGCTAAAATCCCCAGGTTTTCTGAATTTGATTTTAATGAACATCAAATTTCATAATCTTCCCCGATGAATTACATAATTAGAAACCACATAAAAAAGTAATTAATGCACACTGTAAGTTATGATGGAAACCTCAAGTTGCCTAAGACTTCCAACATTCTGGGATGTGCTTCCAATACCAATTGAAGAAACATCAGTGCCTCCATGCAGACGTTTCATAAGTTTCTCAGACAAATCCTTTGCCTCTGCAGCCTTGTTTAGTGCATCTTCAGTAGCCAAAAATTGCTGAACATGAGCTTTCTGCGAACAGCGAGAGCACCAGTTCAATAACTCCACTTATGAAGATAAAGTTGTGCAGTTTTAGGAAGAATAAAAACCTGTCTTTCAAGAAGTTGATTTTGACTTCCTCCTGAAGGCACATCAACTCCAATCTTTCCATTGCCATAAAGTGGATACTGTAGAGGAGAGTTCCCATCAGAAGAGGAAACATCCATAACTATGTTATTTTCATATTTGTACCTGATTGAAAGATGCAAGTTTGAATTATAACAGCTATGGCAGAAGTAATCTCCTTGCTGATAAGACAAACTAACAGAACACTCAAGAATACAATTACTTCACAAAGACTATTATTTTTCTGGTCATGGTCAGAGGGAACTATATCATTGTATCACAATGCATTGCCAATTTAGGATTTCTGACTGAAAAGTTTGTGAGAAAGCTATCGCAACAATGATAAATGGTTATAGTATCAAGTTCAAAATTTGAAAACTATAGTCACAGAGGCATTAACAAAACACCAACAGAACATGAAGAACAAAATTACATGTATTCTGATACCTCAACGTCTCTGCATCAGCTCTAACATCAATTTTCTCTATTTCTCTGGAGATTAGACTTTTCAGCCGAAAAGTGTAAGCAGTAATTGCCTGAAGCAACAGAGGAGGACTCTTGAGGCAATTTACAGCAACAGTTCTAACCTCATCTGGAATTTGCCCATCAAAATCAAACCCCAACTTTGCTGTTTCTGCCTGAGGATTTGAATGAATGCCACTTCCTTCATAAGCAGGAAACGAATTCCGTATTTTCTCAAGCATGTAAGCTACAAGAGATTCACAAGCCTTTCTAATATTCTTTTCCCTTGTGGTTTCAATGAGAATGACATCGTCTGCAGATTTACTGCTCTTAACAGTAGAATAAACAGCTTCCTTCTCATTTTTAGCACTAACACTATCGACCATTTCAACAGAAGAATCACTACCCGTTCTTTGAGCATCCTTTACATAGTAACGGAGACGTTTATGATATTCTTCAAATATTTTCGCAGCTTCATCGCACTGTCTATCATAAGCCTCTAACATCACTTGCTTATGCCTGCACAAAGAGTAAAGAACTTAAACACTTGTTGTCTCGACCATTCAATGCCCGAAATCACCACAAGCTCATTATTATTATTTTTTTTCCTCTCTTTTCAAATATATCATCTATAGATATGGTTTATGACAAGACATAATAATGTTGTTTGATCTATATAGTCAATCCCACAAGTTGAAAAAGGCTTGGTTGATGTTGTTTCAACTTTCAAAAATATTACCAGGATTGACAAAAGAACATAAACCTTCCTTTTCAACACCAGCATTTCATTTAATTATAGAACCACATTATATATTTATTTTACCAAAAGCTGACAGAAACAAAGCTTTATACTCCCAAACTTCCAAAGCACAACACAATGCCGCAATTACTATCCAAAACAACATCAATTTTTTCGCAACATAAAGCACAAACTAGTTTCTACTTTCTACAACTAAACCCTGCATTCAACAGCACTTTTTCAGTACTCATAATCAAGGTTAGCTTAGCATCTATTATAAAAATGAAAAAACTCCACTTCAAACAAGGGCTTTTTAGATGTAAACATTAGGAGTCTGTTTGGATTAACTTATTTCAAATTCAAAACATAACAGCTTAAAATCAAAATCTACCTCGTATAACTTTAATAAGCGCCAAACATGCTCTATAACTCAAATTCTTCCACGATTCAAAGGAGAAAACACCACACAACAATCACCACAACACACATTACCAAAATTTAGGGCAAAACACTTAAAAGAAATTCAGCAACAAATAGAACCTGTAATTGGAGCGTTCATCAAGCATCCTCTTCCTCTCGGCCTCTTCCCTCGAAACCTCGAGCATCCTCGCCCTCAAATCCTTCCTCTGCCTCCTCACGGCGTTCCTTAGCCTCTCCAACTCCTTTGCCGCCGCGTCTCGCTCCTGCATCGCCGCCTCCCGCGTCTCCCCCGATCCATCGCCGCCAGAGATCCTCTCCTTCTTCCTCCCTCCTCCTTTACCCTTTCCCTCTTCCGTCCCTCCGCCGTCGCCACTGCCGTGGACGGTAATGTTCCGGCGAATGTTCTGCACCGTCTTCTCAGACTTCGCGCGCGTGATGAGGAAGTTCCAGACCGGAAGCATGTTCCCGCGGCAAATCCGTCGGAGCGAGTCGACAGACGGCAGGTGGGACTTGCCGGCGGTGGTGGCTCCAGCGCCAGCGAGGGGGCGGTAGCCCATCTCCTTATGCAGCCATTCCAGTATGGCCTCGGCTGACGACGACGACGACGACGACGATGACGGTCCGCCCTGCATTGTGAGGCTACGGTGGTGTGGGTTGCATTTAGGGGTGAGTCGTGAGTCGTGACTCGGCCGAGTTAGTTTGTTACGGGTTGGATCTGAGGAAGAGAATAAAAAATAAATTTGGAGTGAATAAAGCAAAGAAGCGTGAGTGTGAATTTGTGATGCTGTTGTTATTGCGGTTGTTTGGTTTGATTGTGGAGTTTTGGTTTGAAGGGAATTATTTTTTAGGTTGTTTTATTTTGTTTGTGGTTTGCAGGGACAGGGACCGTAGACGGTAGAAAGTGCTAAATTTGTAAATACCTGGTAACTCTGGTAATTTAGAGTGTTTTATTTTTTAATTAGGTTGAAAGTATAAGTGCACGTCCATCCAGTCATTTTTAAATATACGCACAATTAAATTAATGCCATTCATAAATAAGTGAAAATATCTTAGATGAAATTAGTAAAACTTATTTTTATTATAAACATGTATAAATATTAGATAATAAACTTGTCTTTATATTAAAACTTCTCTTTCAAATTTTTCCGTTTATTCTAAATTATTACTTCCGTAACAAATTTTGCCTAAAATTTATAAAAAAAAAAAAATCTAAAATCTAATATTTATACTTTGTAAATATCACAATCATGTGGTTTTGTTTCCTCCTCATGTTTAATTTTATTTATTATTTCACACTTTAACTATTTCACTAGGATACTAAATCCCTGCATGAAACCCCCAACATTAGATTTAACCCTTCTGTAACCAATTAAAATGAATATATAAAAACTTTGAACATGACAATATTAAAAAGGAAACATAAGAAAATGAAACATGTATCTCCCCTGATAACCCTAAGGTGTACGAGTCATTCTAAGTCAGCTAGGAATAGCTATTTGTCAGTGCACTTTGCTACTAACAATTGGTGTGAGATGTCATTGCTTGCACCAGAAGTTAATTACACACTATGTTGATATGTATAAATATTGTAAACACGTGTGATACTCATTCAATTTCATATAATTAGTTCACTACATATATTAAGTTATCATTCAATCAATTTTATAAATAAATAGATGGTAACCCAAAAATTTCAGTCATCAAGAGCCTTTTCTTTCCTGATCCATGGAGGCTCCGTCACTTGCTTCTTCCTCTATAATGAAGTGTAGAAGAGAGAAAGGAAAGATAAGCTTAGAATTCAGTTATGGATTCTCAAATTCATTATCAGCACTAACAGTGCTAGTGTTTATATGCAAAGATGGAGGAGCATCGTGTGGCCTAAAGTAATGGAGCACAATAACTCTCCCCTTAACCAAACGGTTATAATAGAAAGGCAGCAAAAACAGAATGAAAACATAATATAAACAGCAAATAACGAACTACTATTTAGAGGAAACTAAGAGTAAAGTAGCAGCGCAGTGTAATGGACGGTTGCTGCCTTCATCCTTCTTCTAGCTTCAATACCCCCTCGCAAGCCGGCGATGGTTGACAGATATCAATCATCCCAAGCTTGGAAACCAAACAAGCAAAAATGCACACAAGCAGGGCCTTGGTCAGTATGTTTGCGCATTGCTCAGAGGTTGAGATTGGCACCAATCGCATGTGTCTAGCTTGGAACTTCTCACGTACAATGTGGCAATCAATATCTAGATGTTTGGTATGTTCATGGAAGACCGGATTGGCAACAATGTGAATAGCACTCTGATTGTCACAGTACAAGGTAGTAGAGGGCAAGGGAGTACACTTAAGATCAATAAGGAGATCATGGAGCCATTGGAGCTCGCAAGTGGCACTAGCCAAGGCATGGTATTTCGCCTCCGAGAACGATTTAGAGACAGTGGTTTGCTTCTTAGCTTTCCAAGAAATAAGAGATCCTCCAACAAAAAAGCAATAGCCAGAAATGGATTTTTCGCGTATCTAAGCAACCTTCCCAATCAGCATCACTGTAGCCAATTAAGTGCAGTGAGGAGTTGCGAGGGAAGAATATACCCTGGCCTGTTGTGCCCTTAAGATAACGCAGAATCGACAAAGCAGCTCGATGATGAGTCATTGTTGGCATAGCAAGGAGCTGACTTAACTGTTGGCAAGCAAAGGAAATATCAGGCTGTGTGGATGTAAGATAAAGCAAACGACTAATCAACCTCGTGTAACTTGGAACATCATCATAAGGTTTGCCACCATCTTGATACAGTTTGATGGCAACATCCAGTGGGGTAGGGGCAGGTTTGGAGTTGATGGCACCTGTGTCTTGGAGGAGATCAGTGCAGTATTTCCGTTGGCAAAGCGAAATGCCTCTATTGGAGTGAGCCACCTCGAGGCCAAGGAAATACCCTAGCTCTCCAAGATCCTTAATTTTAAATTTCCTGTCCAAAGTGCCTTTAATGTATTGAAATTCAGTGAGGGAATTGCCTGCAAGGATAATGTCATCTACGTATACAAACAAATTTGTGAAATGGGCAGCATCTTGCTTGACAAACAGGGTATGATCAGAAGAAGTTTGGGAGTAACCACAGTTGAGTAGAACATGAGTGAGCTTTCAAACCACTGTCTGCTTGCTTGTTTAAGTCCATAGAGGTTTTTAACAAGTTTGCAGACTTTTCTTGGCATTCACCATAATAAGCCAAGGGGCAGTACCATGTACACCTCTTCCTTTAAATCTCCATGTAAAAATGCATTGTTGACATCTAATTGATGCAAATGCTGTAACATTCCAAAATTTTTTCTTTATAAAGATTTCGCTTAATTCCTAATTTCGCCTAATTAAAAGTATATTAGAGACAATTATTTGGACTGGAAAAATTATTTATAAGGTTTATTTCTTCCAAACGCCATTTGAAATAATTGTTTCACGATCTCGTGGGATGCTGCGAGGTCTGTGCCAATTTTCGGCCAGATTCAGAATTTCGTCAGGTCCCTAAAGTATCCGTAAAATATACTATCACGGAAATATGTTCACTAATACCTTAACTTGACATACCGTTATGACACTTGGACATGACTTAGCAACCATGTCTATGGTTAATGTCATCCATTCATTTTATATACATATATTTAAATCAAATAAATTTATTCAATTTGGGGCCACATGAATCCACGGCCCAAAGGCTATAAATAGCCACAACGCCTTCCAATTTTCCCAACGAGAAATTTGCTAACTTCACATATAACCAGGGCTAGTTGTGCACATTGTTGTTAGTCTACAAGAGTTAGAAAAATCCCAGGAGCACGCCAACGTTCCCCAAAAATTTCCCACATCAACCTTATCAAGTCAGATTTTGCTTAGGAAGTGGGTAATTCTAGACCCACTATCAATGCAGTTTATTGTGATGTTTTGTGTGTGCTTATGTGAAAATATAACGTAGTAGATTTTATGTGAAAAATATAGAGATCAAGTGGTGAAAATGATTTTGAGTTGTTTTGATGTTAGAAAAATATAACTATGCTATTTGATACAGTGTAAAAAGGTTTTCAAAGTTTCGAGAGCAAATGACGCAGTTTCACTCCCAGCGTACGCTGAGCAGTCTTGTTGTAACCTGAAGATCCTAAATTGTCGTCCCCTAATTTGAATAACTATGTTGTTATATGTGTTGTACTGGTGATAAAATGCATCATGAGGCAGGGTTGTCACTAAAGTGTTAGGACACCCTGAGATAACTAGAAGGTAATTACTTAATGCTTAAAAATCATAATTAAACGCTAGGGAACCAATGATGTTCTAAGGAGGTTTCGGCCACCAAGGATCCAGTGTACCCTAAGACAAGTACATAGTTATGTAATAGGAAACCCCTCTCTTGGCACGTCTACGGACAAGCTCTCACCAGTCCAGCAAGATGGATTGGTCAATGATGTTAAAAGAAAGAAAGAAAGAATGGAAGAAAGAAAGAAAAGAAAGATGTGCCCATAAAATTGTTAATAATATTACATTATTATATTTGATATGCCCATAATTATTTAGTATATAAAAAAGATTATGAAGTAATATACATTAATTATTATTATTATTATTATTATTATTATTATTATTATGTCTATTTTTATATATTCCTATTTTTATTTTCATTATTACTTTTATAATTATTATTGTTGTTTTATTATTATTATTATTATTATTATTATTATTATTTGAAATTACCTAGAGGTGATATTTCAGATAGATACTTTTCATGGAAGTAATTCATATTACCACTTTAAAGGTAATGTAGATTACTTGAGTAATAATCAATCATGTCGTACCAAACAAATCAATGTGAATTATCAGATAATTTAAAAGTTAAATTACTTATAATTTAAATAAATTACCTTGTACCAAACACTCGTTAATATTAAGATGAGATGCAATTTTTAGATAATTTTGGGTGTGATGCAATGTATAAAACCTCATGGGCATTATTTATTATTTACCCTTATTATAATTGCTATAGTTTAAATACTAAAACGTAAGCATTTAATTTGAACCAGAATATATAAACTCGCAGCCATATATAAATTTTTTTGGATATGGATTAGCGACAATCTCTTGGTTTGGTACACATCAATGTCTTCCCTGTAAGGATGAAAAAGATGCCGCTTTGAGAAAGTGTACACACGCAGGCACCTCAAAATGTTATACTCTGAACAACCCACTTACACTTATTGGAGCCCCTTACCTTCTCCGTCCCCCCAATAACAATAAATATGCCCAACACAACAGGCAACTGGCCCTTCACGAGAATTAATATCACCTACTGCTGCTTCTTTATGAAGAGCATGACCCAATTGAATTGAGCATGATCCGTGTGTGCTTGCTTTCCTCTTTTATTAGTCCCTGTCACATAAAGTTGATGGCCCTTTTATTTTGTTTCTTATACCGCGGGAGCCTCTTTACCTTACCCCAGTTAATGGCCCACGAATATGTAATATGTTTCTGGTTCTTATAGTGCCCTCTTTAATACTTTAGTTGTGTTGCGCTGGGAATTTAATTTGACAACTCTTAAACAACTTTACTCATATAAGTATGAAATTTATAGTGGACTCCATCACAATGAGCCACATAATTATGTGAGAAAATTTGTCTAAAAGTTGTCCATGTGAGTTATTATTCTATCATTTTCCTTTATTCTCCTACTCGTGTTGTAGATTTTTCTCAATTTTTTTTTTCTAAGAGTAAAGGTTCACTTTCTGTCAAATTATTGACGGCTCTATTTAGTCTCAATAATAAAAAAGGTTTAACTTAATTCCTATCATCTTTAAATGAGTTAAATTAATCACCATGTAATATGGTTAAATGTAAACTAACGTAAGATAATGTTTTTGATGTATTTAACCATATTTTTAATGATGTGTTGAATTTTTCTTTTTGTTGGGGACCAAGTTAGTCTGCGAATAATTTAATAAAGACTGAATTGAACATTTATTTCTAACATATATATATATATATAAATCTTATTTAATTGCTTTTGTTGTCAAATTTTGGTTTTCAAAAAATAACCTTGACATTTTTTTATTGATAAGTAAATTTTTTTTTAAATTTTTAATTGTTTTTACTCAGCTCTTTTTCCTTCTTTTTTTTTTCGGGTTATCCAATATTTGATGGACACTCGTTCTAGTAGTGGTTTTCAGTACATTAGTGGCAAGTCCTTGTTGTTCCACATGTTTGCACTCAAGTAGCAACACATGCATGAATATGCTTTGATATGTACCAGATTTCAGAGGATAATGTTCATCCATCAATATAATAGTATTTCACAAAATAAAGATGTGTAATAAATGCAACTACCTATGAAGGATGTTAATGCTGTAATAGACTAAATGAATGCACCAGAATTCGGCTTCTTTTTTTTTTCTCACTTTGAAAATTAGAAATTACATTACTAGTAATGGGTTTGAATTTAAGATATCATACATATTATTCAAAATTTTCATTAGACCAATTTTAGCAGTTTTATAGAATGCTTTTTGATCGACAAAATTAAGGGATGTAAACGTGTCAGACCAAGTCACGTCATTCACTAAACAAGTCAGGTTTGCATTATAAATTTTGGCATGAGTTTGATTTATTAAAGGCCTTTTTTTTGTCTAGTATGACCTATTTTAAAAGTCTGATTTGACCTGAAATTTGGTAAGCTGACTTCTTTAAATAAATATATTGTAAATCTATTTATTAATAACATTATATTATTAAAAATATACTATATTTGTATAAATTAGTAAAACAATTCAAGTTAGTTTGGTGGTAGGTAGTGACATGACTTGTATTTGAATCTTACTTCATTAATGTTTAAAAATAAATATATATAAAATAAGTCGTTGCCCTACTATATAGGCTTTACGATTGACCTAGGTTTGACTCATTTAACTAAATAAATTTTTTATTTGGCATCAGTTTGGGTCAATTTTTAAACACGTGAAAACGCAGGCCCTTACCTAACTTGTTCCCACCTTATGCAGAATGAATAAATTCTTATTTCTAATATTTAAAAAAATGAAATTACTTATTATAAAATTTATGCACCGAAGAAAATTATATTCACAATAAATCCTCCTGAAAAATGAAGGTTCCAGGGTTGGTGTAAGAGTAGAATCAACTCTTAAATAAAATATTATTTTCAAAATTGAATTGAATCAATGTTTGCACAGTTTGATTAAAAAAAAGAAACAACCACTATTATTTCCCGTAGGACCGCCTTGCTAGAATTCGTAGGTGAATGATGGGTTGTGGTTGGTTTTTTTTTTCCTCTTTTTTTGTATTTTTTTTCAAACCTAACAATAACAATGGCAAGAAACTCCAAACTTGAGCTCTGGTACCAAATGATGTGATTCTCTAGAGGACCGCCTTGCTAGAATCCGTAGGTGATTGATGGGTTGTGTTTGGTTTTTTTTTTCTATGTTTCTATAAGAAGAAAAGAATGATATATACGCCACACTCAAGATAAATGTGAGAAGGTGAGTGATAAGTCTTGGTTATCGCCACAAGTTGCCTTGATAAGATTAGATTTAGTTCTTTACACAAGAACTAAAGTGAAGCTCCCTCAATTGGGAGAAAAAGCTCAAAATTCATTCATAATCTAATTTAAAGATTTACGTTGAGTTCCTTTTATAGACTTAGTAGACTACACCAAGATAGTGATTTTTTTCTACACTTTCCACTATGTATTTATTCCCCACTTAGCATTAAAACTTCATTATCTAACATAACTGCTTAGAGACTCAAAAGACACTACAAACTAACCTAAGAAGACTAAAAGTCATCTGAAAATAATAATGACCAAAATAAAATGGATTTTCTATACTTTCAACTAAGTATTTATTCTCCACTTAGCATTGAAACTAGCATTACTTCATTACCTAATATAACTGCCTAGGGACTCAAAAGAGACTTCAACCTAACCTAAGAAAGACTAAAAGTCATATGAAAACAATGACCAAAATAAAATCACAAAATTACATAAATAATGCTAAGTTTCAACCAATTAAAACCAATTTATTCTAGCCCAATCTGTTTGTAACTTGATCATTTGAATTGGGCTCTATCTTGGATCTTCAAGTGACTTCTTCATGTTGGAAGAATTGTCCATTTTGGGAACTCATGTAACGTCCAATTTTTTTATTGCCCCTGTGCACAGATCAGTTTGCAACTATTTTGTCCTCCAAATATATATTTAAAAAAGTGTTGGGATATCAAGTTTGAGCAAATAGAACAAGTTTTTTTTTTTTAAATGCATGCACAAACTTTTGAACAACTAGAAATAAAAACTATGATATAAATGAAAACGAAGATGAAAATTTTGGTGCTCATGTGCACAAACTTTTGAACAAGCAGAAACAATGAAAAATGACAGAAATGAAAATAAAAATTTTGGGATCTGTAATATGTTGCGAAGAAAAAAAAAATGAAGAAGAAAAAAACAAAAAAAAATGTTTATATCAAGATAACATATGTGATAAATAATGAAAAACAAACAAGAAAAAGTGAGAAAAAAATGACAGAAAAAAACGTCTATGATAAATAATAAAAAAAAAAGTTGAAAAAAATGCAAGGAAGGGGGGGAGGAGAAGAAGAAGAAGAAAAAAGAAGGTAAGAATAAGAAGAAGAGGAGGAGCGTGAGAGAGTTGGCGAGAGGAAAGAAAAAATGTACATTTAATATAGTGTGCAGGTGGTAACAATAAATATAGTGTACACATAACAATTTTGTAAAAAATAAAATTGTTGAAATTTTAAGAGTAAGTGATAAAATCTTATATCGATTAATTAATAATAAATTCAGTGAACGTCTTAATAATGCAATTGATAGAAGATTTGATTTGAATAGATTGACAATCTCAAGATGTCGAATTGTTTTTTTTTTTTTAAACTCGGATTTAAATGCACATAATTCATAAAACAATAAATCATAATCACCCTTAAAATATAATTTTTTTAATAAGCGATTTAAAGAAGAAAATTTTAAACATTTTTAATGCACTGAAAACTTAAAAAAATTAACTGAAAACTTAAAAAAATTAACACTTTTAATAAAATATTTTTACTTTAAAATTTTTAATAAGTATTTTAAATAAACTCCTTTGTCATCAAAAAAAGTTTAATGAAAATGAAAATCAAGAGCTAAATTTACTAAGGAGGTTTCTTTATTTTTCTTTATTATAATAGATTTGTCTGCCGAGACTGCCGGCAGTGGCGTCTTCCCCATCTCCATCTATTCATATCTTATAACAATGAAAGGAGCGTTGAGGGGCTGCCAAATGTTGAAGAGAATTTGAAAGTAAATTTTGTAACAAAAGAACAATGAATTAGAAACAAAAAAATGTCCATCATAAGACAAGGGGCTCCGGTTCCATACATTGTTGTTCAAACTAGATTTCCCTGTCTCTTGATGTGAAGATGGAAAAAGACAGACAGGAATGATTTTATTTTATTTTATTTTTTACTGAAAGAAAGAACAGCTATATTATGTACCCTTCATTGTAATAAAAACTAATGAGAGAGCGATTGGTTAAGTGAGAAAGATTTTAAAAAATAAAATACGAATTAAAGAGAGAAAAATTTCAAATTATAAAGGAAGATTAGCACACTAATAATTAGATGTTAAATAATTGGTTAAGTGTCCAATAATGAAATAAAATAAAACTTCCATTTTCTAACTTGAAAGTTCTATTGGAGATAAATAAGATTATAAAAATGATGAATTTATTATTTAAATTTAATCATAAAATATTATCAATACTAGTGGACTTTGAAGTGGTGTAGTATGTAAAGACGTAGTGGGTGAGTTATGAGAGGTTTGTATCCAATTTTTTTTTTGTGGTAAAGATAGTTATTTCACCATTTTATTTTTTTACATTATTGTATTAACTAATTAATTAAATCAATTAGTGTGTATGGATTTGAAAGGAAAAAAAGTTCAATGGAGCTTTTAGGCACTGTTAGTTAAGCATTCCGAGACATAAAATTTGTCAAAAGAGACACGTCTCTTGTATTCCTCCATTTTGGATGTACGGAAGAGACGCTTCCCTTGCATCCACCCATATCTTCTGTATTTTTATTTTTTAGATGTATAAAGATTAGTAAAAAAAATAATTTCATGATAAAAACAATTTTAAGTTTTATGTTTTTGTCTCCTTCTCTAAACATGTTTTTATCCCTATTGTTTATGTATTTTGTGTCCCAAAACACTTAGCCAACACAATCCTTAAAACCGAAAACTAGTTACTTTTGATATTGTCTTTATATATAGTATAGAAGTATAGATAATAATATCTTAATATTTCTATTTTCTAATATGTTGACACTTTATTGAATAAATTAATTTCATATCACCTTTTATCTCAAATGTACTGAATCTTGGAATAATGAAATTAACAAAATATAATATTCCATAAATTATTTCATTCTTTACTCCTACTCTTTATAAAGTGAAATTGGTTAGAGTTAGGTTTTGACCACGTAACATGCGAGAGTAACTCTCTTATTATCGTTAAATTTATCAATGGCAGTAATTTAGATTATCATCATTATGAAAGTATTGTCCTCTTTTACATTTGTAATTTAACCCAATCTTCTTGACACACTAAACTTCAACGCATCTTGAGGGAGACTAATTTTTGTGTTGATTATTTAGCTAGGATGAGTTCTCCCTATGGAGAGTGGAGATTTTTTATTTTGTGATTCTCTAGCGATAATGGATCATTTGCTTATTGTTGACTCTTCCAGGGACCTTGCTCCTCTTTTTTTTCCGTTTTGGTTATTTTACTGAGTGCATAAAATAGGAGATTGCATAAAATCCGTAATTGCATTCCTTTCCAGCTCTGCATCTCTGTTCCCTTCTTCCTTTTATCCTTTAATCATCTTTCTATGCACGTCGTGCCTCACTTGTTTAAGAGTTATGTTATATTATTTTTATATTTATTTTTAAGTGGACACTCAACATTTTACTTTCAACATTTTCTCCCTTCATCTATCGTTTCACTCTTTTTATTTTTAGGATTAATACTCCGTTTGGTCTTTAAACTTTATATTTGTGTTTTAATTGATTTCTCAACTTAAAAATGACAGATTAATCTCTAGATTTTATAAATGTTGGACTTATTAATTTCTATTCTATATCATGTATCAAAAATAAATAATTAGATTGTTCAATGACTACTTGAAAGACTAAAAATGTAAAAGATGCAAGTGTACACCCAGTGATGTTTGTGAAATAGGTCGTTGAGCGACTATATCAAATTTAGTGTCAAAATAATATTTTTCCTTTTTATAATTATTTATTTTTCCCTTCTCTCCCTTGGTATCTAAATATCCACCCCTCCGTGGGTTCAAACACAAGTGTACAACCAAAAGGAAAAAGATATTTGTTTACTAAGAAGTGAAGAGAAATCAATCACCACGTGAGAGAAATAAGAAGAAAAAAAAAAGAAAAAGTAAATAATGAGACTTATGTATTTTGTTAGCAGTGTGTTTGAGATGATATGATTTATAAATAAGACATCTCCAACTAAAATAATAGCTCTGTCTCTCCTTGTTTAATATCCTTATGTCTGTTTTTATTAAAATATCCCCATGAGAAAAGGCAATTCCCAGAATTTGACTCCTTTCCATAGCTAGCATCATTTCATTTACACTACACCTTTTCCATCCTCTATACTTTGAATCCAAAGAAAAGCCTCTAGGTACAAAAAACTGGAGAAGAAAAACACAGCACACACAAACAAGGGATGCAAGGTTGCGCAAAGAACGAATTGAATGGTATCCAGTGTCAATTAGTATCTATAAAATTTACATTTCAAATTACAACGCATCAGGTTGGAGATTCCCAACAAATGGTTGGAATTCCTATCACCAGCCAGGGGAATGAGCTTCCAATGTTCTAGACTTGTATAGGTATCATATAATAATCTAAATAAATTAAATAAGTAAAGAAGGAAAAATTGTCTAAATGGGGAAAGTGGTTGAACAGAACACTTTGGTCACAGGGTAGGCACACCCCGTGTCTGTGATCTCCCTAGCGTGAAACACCATACCATAATTAGTACCAGTGCCTGGAAACGACCAACTACAAGGCCGGCAAGGGCAATCACAAGTAGAATTTTGTATCCTGAGTTCCCAACTCTACCGCCTATCACCTCTTCCCTTACCAATGATGATTCTCGAGAACCAGTGATTCCAACCTCACCATCATAATCCCTTATACACTCTGGTTCACACTTGTTCACCCACAATTGTGACCTGTTGTTCCTGTTCTCTTCAATCTCAAAACTCATTGAAACCTCACTCTCCTTCGCCTTCTTAGAGCTGCGGAACTTCTTTGGAACAAGCTTCTTCACCATCTTCGACTTGAAACTAAAATTACCACGGCTACCCCTACCACTAGCTTTGGATTCATCCACAACAACCTTCTCCTTTGAAGAACCAGCATCCACTTCTTCCGCCAATTCAGGCCCAATAAGGCAACGCCTCTCTTCACTGTTGTTCGTTTCCACAACCTCGATTTCACTCAACGGAGAAGAATTAGACCTCAATTCAGCTTCGCCCTCAAAATTTGCAGCCTCAGCCTCGGCCTCGGCCTCCTCCTTATTCGGTGGTTTCAACCGAATAACAAGCTTCTGGAACCACGCACGGGCGTGTGCTCTTCGTGCCGGAGATTCCGCTGCCACGTTCGAAAAAGGCCTCCAACACGAAACGACGCGTTTCGCTGCGTATTCCAGAAGCAGAAGCGCGAACGCCGAAACGGTTATACCGATCGTGAGCCTCTTCACGCTCGCGATCGAAACCACCACCACGAGGATCCTCACCGCGACGCCGACAAACCTGGAGCCCGACCCGGACACGCATTCCCTGACCCGACCCGAACTTGTGGCATCGTCGGCGGTGACGGTGTTTTCTTGGATTGACGGGGGCTCCGCGGTGGGGATCGGGGGAGGAGTGGCGGCGGGAGAGGGAGGGGGAGGCGGGGGATAGGGGATTTCGGGTGGGGGCGGTTTTTTGGGCTTGGGGCGGGCGAAGCGGCTGCGGTTCTTGACGAAGAGGTCGATGAGGGAGGTGGGGAAGCCGGTCTGGACGACGAGGGAGCCGCCGCGTTTGGGTGTCTGGAGATCGGCGACGATTCGGGATATTCGGGTGACCCGGGTCTTCTTCTTCCAGGGAAACGGCATCGTCGTTTATGGTGGAAACCAAAAACAAAGGAATGAAACGGAAGAAGAAAAAAGAAAGTGAAAGTTTTGAAGGAAAAAATAAACAAGTAAGTGGGCTAGGAATGGAACATTGGATAATAGTAAATAAGGGGGAGAAGAAGAGAATAAGAAGAGGAGGAATTGGAGAGGGAGAGACAAGGTAGCGGTTTCCGCGGAGAGAGGGGGGGGTAATGCAATGAGGAAGGCGTGAGGGAAAGAAATGAAGAGAAAATAATTATTAAGGGGCATGAAGGCAAGGCGCGTGTGTGAGAGAGAAAACTGTGTATTGTTGAAGGTGGTTGTGGGTTGAAAATTTTATACTAATTGATTGAATTGGGGGACCTGTTTGGTGTACAACAGCATACGCTGTAAGAATTAAGAAAAACTCTGTTTGGGGGGCACTAGTTTCTTTTGTCATACATAACTATTTGTACATGCTCATATGCTCAAAGTGTAACAATAAATATATCTATATATATATTTATACGTGTGCGTCTATATGTATGTAAATATGTATACACATCAATACGTATATTTAAAAACAGAGTCTCGTTAGCTCTAAAAGAAGAAACGGTCACCCTTAAAATTTTATTTGTTTTATTGTCTATAATTTTTACTTAACCCTAAAACATTTTGTATACTTTAATAAAAAATGTTCTTTTATTACTCTCTTTTTTATTTTAACCTCATTATTTTAATTTTATTGTTTCTTTCTAAATCAAAAGAGGAAGATAAATGTGCTATTTTTTAACATAATTGTGTGTAGCTAAATAAACTATAGCTTGTATTATATTTTTAATTTGCCTAGTTTCTAAAGATCAATCTTGAGTTAAATTGAAATACAATTTTAAATTTACTTGTTCAAACTATGGATTTTACATGGCTTTCTATATTTTATAATAAAATTATGAGTTTGTTATTTGTGACATTTCAAGAATTTGGGAAGGATTATTATTTTCAAAGTCAATATAATGTGTGCATGTGTCTCTTGAGTTTTAATTCTGAAATGTATATTTTTCTTTTATAAGAGACACTGTATATTTTATGCATAAATTTAATGAGTAAAACTTTAGTTTAATCATCCAAAAGTATAACAGTTACCACATTAATCCTTTAAAAAAATGTGTCCTATATTAGTCCCCCAATGATTAAAAATGTCTTCACATTAATATTTTAAAATAACTAATATGATGATCGTTATACCTTTTGAGAACTAACAAAATGACTAATATGTGATAATTTTAATCATTAAAAGACTAAGGTTTGAGAGATCAAATCTAGCCCCTCTACAAAAATGGTCTAGCTCTGCCCCGCATATATTAAGGTTTGTGAGATCAATCATAGGTCGTCACATTTTACATAAAGTAAAGTTGATGTCATAATAGCAATCAATCAAAATATATTTCTAAAAATTTTCCTATACACAAAATGGGTGGGGATCTTGTTATTGTTGTTGGAGTAATCCCTTAAATCTTTTCACCAATGTTGTTGTCGGTTAAAACCTTTGCTTCAATAAATTGTTTGTCAATTTTAGTAATAAATAGCATGTTATCATTACATAATCTAGTAGAGTGATCAGTGCTTATGAGCAATATAACTGGAGTATATCAACTTTTAAATTGAGTTCATGATTTGGTACAATAGAACCTCCAACGGTATTTAGATATTTTTGTGTGTGAATACTATGAAAGAACTCATTATTAGAATTAGATATGCAAGCTAAGTCAAAACTCAAGTATGGTCATTATAATTAAGAACAATTATGCGATTGTTAATTTCGTTGACCAAGTGCAATGTAGGAGCGAGTATAATTTTAACATTAATTAGGGTACTTAATCCCTTATTTTTCTGGACTTTACACCTATGCCTTAGTTGATTTCTCAACTTAAAAAAGTAACAGGTTAGTCCATGTTTTTTGCAAACGTACGTTGGACTCATTAGTCCATATCCCATGTCTCAAGAGAAAATAGTTAGATTATTCAAGGACTACTTAGGGTAATACTATGAATATTCAAGGACTACTTAGGGCAATGAGTCCAATGTTTGCAAAATCTAGAGACTAACCTATTACTTTTTTAAGTTGAGGGACCAATTAGGACAAATGTGTAAAGTCTAAGGATCAAATTGGGTATAACCACATTAATTGTTTAAAACGTTATTCTATCAAAATCTGAACTAAACAGACCATGATGATATTTATTTGCCTCTTCCCTCCCCATCTTCAAACAACAATCACTCATCGTTATTCTTTCTTTTCCATTCCTCTTTCTTTTTTTTTTGTTATCGCTTCGTTTTTTCAAATCCCTACCTCTCTCAACGTACGCCACCTCTCTTGCTAATTTGTGGATGACTTTGGGCAGATAATTTTTTTTGTTGTGCATGACGTGTGGCTTGGTCTATTGTTGACACTATAGAACTATTATATATAAATAATTGATAGATTTTTTTAAAATTTAATTATGTATAACTTTAAAGTAAAGAAAGATGAAGTGTATCTTTCACAAACAGAGTGAAATTGAGTATATTTTATTAAAGATTTATTGATGTCAAATATTTATTGATGTCAAGTAAAAGTTCGTCTGTTGTAAATTTAAGTTATTAGATCTAGTAAAAAAATATGAATTTTATTTAAATTTTTTTATTAATCAAGTAATAACTAAAATATACTTATTATTAATATGCAAAGAATATAGATAATTATGGGTTGAGAAAAACTAATGTATGAAAAAAATATTTTTTTATCAAAACATATTGATAATAATTTTTAGGTCTTTAATTGACACGAGTAAAATAATAAATTTATACCTGTACTAATATACATATGAATAATTATATGTTATGATTGATTATCTATATAATTAAATAATTTTAATTTTAAATTATATTACTAAGGGACACAGTTTTTTGTTGTCAATAGTAGACAATGCTTTTTTGATTAATTATTTGTAAACAAACACGATTTTTGACAATAACACCGATTAACACAGCACTACACAGACAATAACACCGATTAACACAACACTACACAAAAAAAATTATAAATAACACAAAAACTAAAGAGATTTGCTTTGGAACCAAATATTAAAGCTCTTATTTATCTAATTATCTCTACATTTTAATTATAAATTTAAAAAAAAATAAAGAAGATTTACTTTAAGTTCAAACTAATAATTTTTTCATTGTTCTCTGAAAGTTAGTTTCATGAACTATTCATTTTAGAGGAATTTTTTTTATGATATTGACACTTGTATAATTCATAAATTGGGACTATCCTAATTTTATATATTATATATTAATAAACGTTACATATATGTTTTATAAATGATATGTGGCATAGTAATAAACGTGGGAACTCCCCATTAGTAGCATTAATTGTAGTTCTATATGTTTTGTAGGATACATGTGAAGGATAAGATAGGATATAAGATTCTAGGCACTTGCATTTAGATCTTATACGTTACAGGAAAACCTGTGGTCACAAATTAATTTTCGTGACATTAAATTATTGTTTTTGTATATAACTTCAAAAGTTGTTTAATAAGAACAACAAATGAGCTGAAATTCATAAAGGTATTAATTTCTTTTTATGAATTTTAAAATCAATAATGCTCTAATTTGTACTAAGAAGATATAATATGAATTTTTATTTGAAGAACAATTCATGCAAGTATAATTTTGTAAGAAAAATAAGCAAATAATTTTTTTTAATCTAGGATGAACACTCGACGATCGCTTCTGGCAAACAGCAGAGTTAGAAAAAAAATCTTATATAGACATAAATCTAATGTTTTTAATTTTGATGCACTCACATAAAAATTAGTAAAATTTATAAGTATATGATTATACTTTGAATAAAGTTTATAAGATTCACATTTTTTTATTAAATATATCTAAATTTAAGAATTATATTCATGCAAGAATTTATCTTTAGATAGATGTGAACTCGTATAATAAAGTAGCTGAACTTTATAATATCACATTAAAAACGCGTTATGATCATAATAAAGCCAATGAAATATTTCCCACTCAGAGAGGGCAACGCTTTGTTCTTATCAAAAGAAAACAATGTAAAAAATTGAGCAGTCAATCGATGTTCTGAGTAAACCTCATTTTGCTATTGCAATTAATAATTTATAGCCACCTGATATTGACTTGCTTGTTGCTTTATGAGCCGCCTGATCCGGTAACCCTACGCGTTATGTTTGTATCTTTATTATTACGAAGGAGGAGGCTGTGGTGCACCCCGCTAAGTACAGGATGCAGTACACCTCGCATTTCCAGGATCGATGCTTTTCCTACTCATATATAGCCCTGAGATGTTAATCAGAGAATAGCCCTACTTTCTTCCACATGTCACTGTAGTGCTTCCATATATAATAAATATAATGAATGTGAGTCTCATAATAAATATAAAATTTAACTTAAAAATGTCTTATCCACTAAGTCTCTTTCTCTTTCGTCAACTTTTTTTAATAACAACAATAAAGGTTTGTAACCTTTATTTAATTAAGTTTGTAACAAAAATATACATTTTTATGAGAATATGAGCAAGTGGAACATAAGAGAGATAGTGTGTCATCAGCCAAGTAATCTCTTCTTTCTTCTGTTACACTCGCACGTTTTTTCTATAACATCCTTTTTAATTATAAACTTAATTGAATAAAATTACAAACTTTTGTTGCTTCTGCTATAAATTATTATCATGAACTATAAATTGAAATCACACTCTCTCTTCTACTCCACTTGAACACATTCTTGTAAAATGCACTTTTGGTTACAAACTTGATTGAATACGATTACAAATATTTGCTGCTAGCATTACAAACTATTATCATGAGTTACAAACTTAAGTCACTATCTCTCTCTTTTGCTCCATTCGTACATTCCCATAAAATATACTTTTTAGTTATAAATTTGATTGAACAAGGTTACAAACTTTTGTTGCTGACATTACAAACTATTATCATAAGTAATAAACTTTATTCAACTTGCCATCACTCTCTCTCTTATGTTCCACTAATAACACTCTTTTTATTGCTCCACTTACATACATTCCAAAAAAAATGTATGTTTTTATGTTACAAACCTAATTGAGCAAAGGTACAAACCTTTTTTATTGCCGTTAAAAACTGATGAAAGACATTTTTCAAATTGAATGTTATATTTATTATGAGACCCACACTTATTGTATTCTTATACGGTGACATGTATTGCTATTGTCTAAACAACATTAATGCTTTTAAAATGCGACAAAATGAACTTGAAACGTGTGACTAAATGCTGGCGTTGATACAAACATATAAGAAAAATGTTACTGGGAAGTGTTGAGTAATGTTATCATATTTAGCCACACTTTAAAAGTGTGACTAAATGTAAGTTGCATCACAATTTTATTTAGCAAGGTGCATAGAATACGTTCCCATTCTATCAATGTTCTCCATTCCAATTGGTTGCCAGTAAGAAAATCGAGATTTGGATGGGAAATTAAAAGATGCCGTATAAACGATACAAATGTAGCAAAAAGGACCCGCCACTTGCTCAACTATAAATTAACAAATAATTTTTGTGCTTACTTTTTCATAAGCAGCTGCCTGTAGACTTACTGTGATTGACTATATAATTCTTCCCACTACACAATGAGCACAATGTGTAGCCTTAATAATTGGAGAAAAACTAGATAATTGTTCAGTGGGGCCCACTCCTCTGTTGATGAAAATCACGTATAGGCATGCTTTAGGAGAAGAAAAGGGCCATAAAAATGATAAACTTTTGGGGTCCCAAAAGTGGGATAAGACCCAAAGAGAAAAAGTTAGCCTCACAAGATTGAAAAAAAATGGTGATTATGGCTTAGTGTGGGAGTGAGTGAGTGACAGTGGGGTTGGTGGGTATCCCAGGCACGCAGTGTTTCTTTGAACGAAGGGGGAATCATTGTGAGACAAAAACAAAACCGAATAATTTAGTATGCTTTTCTTTGGACCTTAATATACAAGCCTTATTGAGCACAACAAGTGATAGTGTAAATGCCAAGTCAGAATAATTGGGGAACATCTGAATGAGAAGCACGTGGAATCATATGGATTTTGACTCAATCTGGTCTCGTGCTCAGAGAAAGTGATACCTTGTCTACTCTTGTCATCACCTAGCTGATGTTTTTAACTGATAATTCGTGTCAACTCCAATTTGAATTTGTCATAGGTTTAAAGCTATAATTTAAATCAATGGTATAATTATTTGTTTCTTTCTAAGTTTAGGGTGTACTAGCTTCTGTCCTATAAATTTTATATATAGAGTGCAATAAAAATTGCAAAAGATGATAATAGCCAGATTCTCAAAGAACAAAAAGAATCAAACCAAAAACATTGCCTGTCTGCCCGAACAGAAGGTATAGAAAACTCAAAAATTAAATTAGAAAGACTAAAAACCAACCACACAACGTTCTAAATCTAGCTCACATACCATTTTAATGGGCGAACAACCTAACCCTTGTAACATACTACAGTTCCAGGTGGCGAAGAGCTGACATTGAGGTGCCAAACCTTCTCGTTGATGTGAGCTCTTGGGGAAGATCAACTTATTATCCCTAAAATAACTTATGTCCATTGAGTAACTACTCTTCCCACTCGGCACCTTCTAGATCACTAAGGCCGACTTTTGTTCCTGCTCGACTGGTGGGTCTTGCAGTCAAGCTCCTTTCTGCCTTTGCTCTCCAAGGTCAATTTCCGTTTGACTTGAGGAAACCTTCACACTCCTTTCTTACTTTTTGGGAGGCCTATGCCCCATAGAAACTGTCTACTTGAGATTGTCCCTTAGCCCGTAGGTCTTGGTACATGGTTAGAATTCTATCTCTCCTAGAGTGTGAATTATCTCACTTATGGCTCGTCCCCCCTTCTCAGGAGAGGCCTTCTTCGTCCTTCACTTAAGTTGCATACGGAAAGTCCAAACCCAATCCTTTTCCCTCCAATGCCGGAAAGCTTCGAGCTTCCTTAAGAATAGAACCCCGTGCAAATAAAATAGATAAATAATAAGAATTGATTGTTTCAAGTGAAAATTTTAGTTATGCCTTAATTTTTACCTATAATTTGTTTTTCTTTTTTTGGAAATTTTTGTAGATATCCTATATTTGATCCTATACTTTTTTGGTCAATGATAAAAATCAATGCATAATCAAATAATATAAAATTTTCATACGAGAGAATTTATTTATGGTGAATGACCCTTATTCTCCTTCGTTGTATGCCTACTCAACTTTCTCCTTTAACCATTTTAAAGGAAGAGTTGACTTCATAGCTCATCCCATAAAGATTTTTAGTGACTCCCTTTATGGGTAGCTTCTTTTTCCTTTTTTTCCCTTTCCATTGAATGATGGTTTGTTTGATATCTTGTTTGATGAGTTTCTTTGATAGTAGCTCTGTTTGGATCATGAGAGAAAAGTGTAAGGCTAGCTCACACGTTTAAATTATCGTAGTTGCTAATATGTCAAGCTGAATTAAAGAGATGTGCTTGTGTCAGGTTATAGATTAATAACTTTTTTTTCGTTGGTTGTTGGTTGTTGGTTGTAACTTTTCTATTTTGATGGTTTAGGGACAATATATGTATTTTGAGGCAGAAGGCCTCTAACTTCAGTTTATACTTTAATTAAAGTTTCTGGTGTATTGAAGTGTACCATGGAGTAGGCTTGGATGTCTTGTGTTTGTTAGCCGGTTGCCCCTATGTTCAACACCATGGTTCCATAGAATTACTGATTGTGATGTTTTAATAAATGGTTAAGGTTTATGTTTAGCATAACTTTTCTTTTCCATGCAGCTAGTTATGACATCAGAGATCTGACATCCGACACCCGACACCCGACACCTGACATGCTCATATTTTGATATCATGCATATATGTCCATGTTCTGATATGTATTATCTAAAGTTGCATTCTATTTATTAAGGTTGAGAAAATTGGATTAGACATTGAATTGGTTGAGACATGGATTCATGGGTTTAGAGGTTCAATTAGGGTCGAATAAAAATAGGCTTAATTAAGTTTTTTTGCTTCTGTAAAATTTCAAAGTTTGTTTTAATCTCTGTGTCTGGCTGGGGTTAACAACCCTGACATGACTGTTAACAGCGTTGACGTGGCCATGCCACGTGGCATACGCCACGTCAGCGCCATTAACCCCAGCTAGACATGGACTAAAAACAAACTTTAAAATTTTACCGGGACTAAAAACAAACTTTAAAATTTTACAGAGACTAAAAACTAAATTTTATTTAAATAAAGTTTTTGTGCCTATAAAAGGGTAAACCCAACATCAAACAATTTTTTTGTTTTATATTTATAGGCACAAAAACTTTATTTAAATAAAATTTAGTTTTTAGGCCTTATAAAATTTTAAAGTTTGTTTTTAGTCCCTATAAAATTTCAAAGTTTGTTTTTAGTCCTTTTGTCTGGCTGGGGTTAACGGCGCTGACGTGGCCGTGGCATAAAAACAAAATTTAAAATTTTACAAGGACTAAAAATTTTACACAATGACTAAAAACAAACTATAAAATTTTACAAGGGCTAAAAACTTAATTAAGCCATAAAAATATATATTTTATTATTTATATGTGTATATATTTATATATATATATACACACACTATATAATAAATAAAAATCACTTTTTATATAGTATTTGTATATTATTAGTGTTGTGAAAATATATTTTTCAACAAAATATATAGGTATTACATCAAAATCAGCAATAAAATATTTTTTATTTTTTTATTTTCTTTTTAAAATCACAATTTTGAAAAAAAAAGAAAAAAGAAAAGAGAGAACCGGTCCGATTTTGACCGGTTCAGTTTGCCGATTTTTATCGATTTTGGCCGGGTCAAGCCAATTATAAGTTCAGGCAGTTTATAAGAGTTGACCGAATCGGCCAGGGGTCCAGTTCCCGGTCAGGCTGACCAGATCGATCCGATTTTCGTAACCATGGATTATTGATTATAATCCTAGACATAATAACTTATGCTTGATTGGATTCTACTATGCCAATTTCCCTATTATAAACAAATTATCGATTTTGACCATTAACTAATGAAAGTGCGTTGAAAAAATAAAATTAGGAGAATACTAATTGTCATTAGTTTATTGATTTGAACTAGGAAACATATCTTCATTTATCGGTCTCTAGCTATAAGTTACAAGGTGTTACGAGCAATTCGGAAGGATTGAGATAACTCTTAATTTTGACCTTGTAAGAAGCACAAGAACTCTCTAGATGGATGAACACAATAGTGTATGCTAAAAAATCATTGATATGGTGGAGCTGGTACCTGCAAATATCACTCTAACGCCCAAGTTAGTATACGAAGGATATGAGGTGATAATGTTATGAGAATGTACTTGAGCATGAATGATATTCATGCTTATATAATGTGAGGAGATGACTAACATTCTATCCATTGGGATGTTTTGTAATCGTGGTCCAGATCATCATGAGGCTAATTGTGTCTTGAGTACATAAATGTGCTCATGATGTCTTAAAGGCCATGTACGTTACACATTCTTCATCAGTTATGCAAGTGGGTATTAATACTCGTATTACTCTGTGGGTAGTTTCAGAATCTTAAGTCCAGTTGAGTTTAGTACTTATGACATGTCGAGTTAGGATAACTTAAGGCCATCTCAAAATCATGACATGTATCTTAAATTCTGAATGAGATTGTAACATACCCCCCAAGTTGATATATAAAGTATGTCGCATGTTGAGTATTTTTCTTTGATTTATGAGATCGATTTTCAAGTTGTAGTATTGACTCTGTCATCTCCAGTTCTTTTTCTGCGATCCTTTTTGTGAGTTGATTCATGAATTTTGTAAAGTCATTATGATTATGGGGAAAATGAAAGGTGGATTTGACAGCTGCAAGTGTAGCAAGTCTATGAACTCCCAATTTTACCCCTGCAGAGGTAATGTGATTTTACTTTTTTGTCCCTTCCTTTTCACTTTTCCCGCTAAGGCGATGCGTGAGTTTTAAAATCCCACTTCATTCACTCCTCTTCTTTTTCAACTTCCTCTTATTCTTCAATCCCTCAACTGTACTCTCCCCTTTTCCCTTCTTTCGCAATTGGCATTTTTTTGTTAGTGAGAGATTTGTAAGAAGATTTTTATTTGAGATTTTATTGCTCCAACGCCTCATCCTCATCTTTGTCTTTCGATCCCATCAGGTAACTTCTTTTTGCTTCATTTTCTTTCATTTCAGTCACTCGTTTCACATGTATATTTTTGGAATTCTAGGATTTTGACTAGGAATACATGGTTTGTCAAAATAGGTTTTTGATTGTTTGTTTAGGTTTTTTTGGGTAACTTAAATGTATATGATTGATGAAGCTTTTAGGATTCCTGTATTTGGTATATTGGTTGTACAGTGTTGGGTGGTGGTTTTATTGCTGGAGGAGATTTTTGGTGAATATTTCTTGAAAATTCTTATTTGAAAAGATAGGTGGGGGCATGGTCTGTGATACCCTATCATTAGGTATTAGGGGGGAACCATAGGATTATATATCGTACCTTTATATCGTATTTCGATAAGTCGACAGATGGATTGGAGGGTTGGATTTCTCTTAAAGGTCATCCACCCATGACCTCGTTCAAATTGTTTGAGAGTTCTTTCCATGTCTTCACAATTTGTTGGTTCAAAGTGTATATAAGAGAAGGTGTCAAACCTTATTTCTTCGACATCCATGGCGAACCTCATTTTTATTTCTATTGGAACATGAACTATTCTTGTCCTGATCTGAGTCCTGAAATGTTGGAGTGGGAGAAAGCTTTCACTCAAAGCATAGTGGATGCTTTCCATGGGAGTGGGAATCTGATAGGAAGAGAAATTACTTCAGTGGGTGTATATCTTATGTGTTTCACCTTTTCATTTATTTTATATCATCTTGGTACTAATATTTTTTTTTTAAGTTTCTCTGGAATTTTTTAACCTAAAAGGCATCCCCTTGTAGTAATAGTTTGTCTCAGGAGTTAGGAATGTTGTCTTCTTATCACCATCAGGGTGCATACGAATTTGATTATAGCCCGAGTATGTATCCATAAATGACAAGAATTTGTAACCTGAAGAAGCATCTACCAAGACATTTATATGGTAACAACCTAGTTTTTCAAAAAAAAAATAAAAAAAAATAAGGCGGAAACACCGAGCATTGCAACGGTTTGGCACATAAAAAAATGCTATACTTGTAGATTTGCTTGTTTCCCACCCTTAATCTCTCTCTCTCTCTCACTCTGCCTCAAAACCATTCCAATGCTAGCAAGTTACAAACTGCAGTGTTAGTAGTGATGATAAATACCATTTGTAAATGCAATAATAAGAATTCTAAAATAGCAATTGCAAATGATGAGTGTAGACCCGTGAAAAGAACAATAAACTGGTTTTTGCTTGCAACTTTTTCAAAGGAGAAATGTGCAAAAAGTGATACTAAGTGAACATCAAAAGAATAAAATACATTTGAAATTATATATAGACATAAAAAAAATAAAGTAAGAAAAAGAGAGAAAAAAAACTTTGATCCCTGTAACAAGAATTTGCTGCTCAGTTGCTTGCTCAACAAAAGCAGGAGCTTCTCTATGAATGGGCAAAAAATGCTCGGTTTCTATAGCAATTCACAAAACCTTCATCAGTTAAAAATATGAAAAGATTGGACCATTTGAACTAGATCACGAAAACAATGATCTTATACTGCTTTCTACACAAATTACATAACAGTACAATCATATTTCAACAAACTGACTTCAGTATTATAATTTGTGATTTAAAAGAAAAAAAAACTAAATCTTTAATGGATGAAAGTAACCATTCAATTGTGATTAGAGCTTAGCAACTATAACCAAAATCAACTTCAATTACATTATATGATTCAATTAGAAGAGAGGTAGGGGATGGCAGTACCAACGAGAGTCTGGGATAAGAAATGCATTTCATCAAACACGTTTTGGGCACACCAAATTAAAGCACAACACAAAACAACAACATAATCATTTGGAGATCTTTTCATTCTCCATTTCAAACCCTGACGCACACTCAGAAAGAAAGAGAGAAGAATCGGTACCTCCACATGAGTGATTCCGTTTTGCGTTCTCAGAATAGAATCGGCGAGTGATTCCGCGAGTGTTGATTCTGTACTCGTCAAACACCGTCATTGTTGGAACGAGTTAGGTCCTTCAATTTCGTCCTCCACACGCACAAATCATCGAATGGAGAATTGTCGGCGATGGCGAATGGATAATCGTCGACGAAGTGAGTGAAAGAGAGTTCTAAGTGAGAGAGAAAAAGTCACCAGAGGAGTTCTTTGTTTTTTTTTGTGACAATGAGCTTAATTAGAGAAAGAGTTCTTTGTTTTTTCATTAAATAAAACTCATAATATTCATATATATGATGCCGAAAAGTAAAAGATAATAGAAAAGCACAAGTGATTGAAAAAAGATTGGTCATGATTCGACATATAATAATCACATGTAGGCCTTTTTGGCCCTCTTCATTACCAACAAAAATATAATAATCCCATGTATTACCATTTAACAAATCAAATCAAACATCTTTCACCAAATTCTAAATTCTAGTAACATATACATAAGTTAAAAAAAAAAAACCATGCTTTATAAAACCAAATGAAGATCAACAAATAGTGCATACAAATGGAAAAGGTATTAACACCACTCACAGTTCAACAGACAACCGATCAAACTACATAATCAGAACAAGCAGTAAATCAAATTCTCTCTCATATGATTCTTTTTCTAGAACTTGGACTGTAGATAACCGATGGTAGCGCTGTCCGTTTGAAAAGCCTTCTGAAGAACCTCATTAGCTATCTTCGGGGTAGACCCAAAAACCGCATTTGCAATCGTGATAACTCCTGGATTTTGGCTGCTGAGAGCTGCAATGGCAACGACATTACCATTTCCTACATTTCTCTGGTAGTGAATTAGCCCCATGGGAAACACAAACACATCACCCTTGTATAGAACTTTTCTAATGTGGCGATTTTCTGGGTTTGAAGTGACGAATCCAACTTCCAAGGTTCCCTCAATAACAGTTATGACTTCGGTGGCGCGAGGGTGCGTGTGAGGAGGGTTGATGCCCCATGGTGCAAAGTCAATACGAGCTATGGAGATGCCGAGGGTGTTTAGCGCTGGTAGCTGAGTTGCTGTAACTGGAGTCACTCTAGACCCGACAGGGTTTGAGCTGTTGCCAGCCATGTGAAGGCCAGTAAAGAAGAAATCATTTGCTTCAACATGTTTGGGATCCTTGCACACCAAACCATTCACTAGCACTGCCATGATTGATCAAGGAACAAAGGTGTATTAGAATCTTGTAGTTCATTCTGAGTATAAACTTTGCTATATTTTGTAATTATTTTGTTTATTCTAAGTCTGAAGTTTGGAGTATATTAGACTTCAGCTAACTTGTTTGAATCGGATAAGTTCACTATGATAATAATGCTTTACTCCATTTTTACAATATTTGAATTCTGAACTCTTATTTAAATGAAACAATTGTTAAATCATTTAAATCAACAAGTTTGGTCCAAACATTTCATGCAATTTAATTATTATAAAAATTCAGGTTAATTAGTTATGATCAAATTTTTTAATAGATTCTAAAATACATTTCAAGTTATTAACCGCATTGTAAAAAGTATCCACTTCAATATGCTAGAGTACTGATTTTTTTTTTTTTGGGAATTATATTATTCTCCGTGAAAATATTTATGTTGAGTCAAGTCTACAAAAAATCACTAGAGATTTTAAAACAAAGAAAACTGTTGTTAAGATAAGTCATACGTATGTGCATGTATTTGATTTACCTTGGCCTTGTGGGTGTGCCACGCAGAAATCTTGGAGAGCACTTTGATCAGCTGCCAAGACAACAACTGAAAGCGAAAGAGCTAGAACTGCCAGCAACAATGGGAGATTAGCCATTTTCACAAAGAGCACAAAAAGTACTAGTAGATTTTTTCTGAATAGCAATGTATTTTGTAGTATTGGTGGATGATATATGTGGCATTGCATTGAGGCCTTCATATACAATTCAACAGAAGATTCGAACGCACCATTATGCCGCCCTAATTAAGAGCAGAAATGGTCGTATCTTTTGAATTGAAGTGGTAAGAATTTAACATAATTATGTGATGGGGCCTTTGCTCAGGCAGGCTCTATAGACAGTACCGGCCAGCATCAATATTTGGCCAATCAGTCAACAATTAATAGATTAATTTAGCTGAACCAATCAACGCTTCCATTTGTGAAGAAGATACAGTACGCTGTGCGAGTGGACAATAATATAAGGGTATATGATTGGATTTAAATGAAGGACAAGTGTCTGTACTTTGGATTGGAGCTAACGTCCGTATTAAGGGGAATTTTATGATTTTTTAGTAGCCTTTTTGGCCTCAATTGCATGAATTTGTTAAGGCTGCTTCGGCTTCCAAAACACCAAAAGAAACTTGTTGTGGACTGGCCATAAAAGCCCATCCTAAAATCCAAACTTGAAAGTCTGCAGATCAACTCGACCCGAGTTAACAACCTGCCCTGCCAACGATCAGAGAAATTCTCGGCTCGTGACATCCTTCCTCCAGCGAGCAACGCTTCGCGATCCTCGGAGGCCAACTCAACGGAAAGATTCCCGGGATAGCAAAATTCACGGCCCCCACTCAGGTATTTAAACCTAAGCAGCACACCAGGTATGCCTAGAACCCATTCCCCCCTTTCCTTATTGCTTCGAATCTTCACTGACTTGAGCATTAGAGTCATTGCAGGTACCCGTCCCGAAGATCCTGGAGCTTCTCTGCGGGTTCAAGGGTAGAGTCCCACATTATTTAGTGAGTGTAGAGGGGGTGTTGAGGGGGTGTTGAGCTCCCCTTATAAATAGAATTCTTCTTAGAGTTTTTAGACTTTCTAATTCACTCAAAGAGCTCTTGAAGGTTGTGCTTTAGCATGAACTTTTTCTCAGTTCTACTAGTTATTTTCTTATGAGGAAGCAGTGTCTTCACATAGGGTCTCCATGCATAGGAGCTTCCAATGTTAGTTGTCCCCACTTGTCCATCATTTCAGGTGAGTGGCTTTTTTCACCGTCTATTTTCAGACCATGTATTTACTTTAGAAATTATTTTATTATGTATGTTTTTATGAAACCCTAGGAGGAGGAATTTATTATTTTCTTTTAATGTTTATGAACTTATTTATTTATAAAATTCTTTATTTGTGAAAATAGTTATTTATGAGAATATTTATGAAGCTATTTTTAGAAGCTCATGAAAATTATTTTTTAGAACTACATGGAACCATTAATCTTTAGGCATTAAATATGTCATGTTGCATGTATATAATGTTTATGAGCAAGTGAGTTATATTATGTTATCAGTTATCAGTTAACAATTTCAGTTATTAGTTGTTATGCTTTTACGTTTACATCGTTTTCGTGGGAGTAAATTTAGGATAGAACTGTAGTTTGTACATTAGTAACAACCTACGTTGACCCTACATACCATTGTAGTTTGAGTCAAATCAACCGTCAAAGAATCTAGGGACTCGAATAGATCATATTATCATTAGCTCTTGGGACCTAGGTACTTGGGTAGTCAGTTAAAGCCAAACTAAATTGCTCGAGATCCGTTTATCTAGGGAACTCCCAAACTTACTTATGTTTTCAATGTTTTCATGTACTATGTATTATGAATTGTAGAATGTTTTTATGAATGATATTATATATATATATNATTGCATATGTTTTTCATGCTTGCAGAATGTCCCATGTTACCACGAGGTCTGTCATTTACCGAGCGATAACTAACCCTTCATTAATGTTGTTTTTTAGATAACGTTGACGAGGATAATCCTCTCCTCCAGTAAACTCTAGCTACTCATATCTTTGGTGAGCTTCATTTTGTAGTGGAGGTAGTTAGATAGTTAGTGGCTTATGCTATGTCAGTTAGAGTGTTCTATTAGAACACAAGTAGGAATATTAAGCATTATTATATTTTATTTTCAGTATTTATTTTAAAGGCAACCTATGTAATAGTTTACTTTCTTTATTTAAAGATTGGTTAGTTTATTTAAATGGGTTTTATTTATTAAATACATGTTTTTATGAAAATCATGCGACATTAGAGGCTTTTGTTAGGGAACTAGTCCTTCGCATGTCGATAATATTTTTGGGGTGTCACATATATTAGGTAATGGATATGGGTCTTTTGGGAAGACTTTGTTCAAATTTGTATAATCAACACACATTCACCATTTTCCATTTGGTTTTGGAACCATTACCACGCTAGAGATCCATTTTGAGTATTGAATTTCTTTAATGAATCTAGCCTCTAACAAACTTTGCACTTGTTGTACTGTCATTTTTCTCTCTGGACACATTTTCTTTCTTTTTTGAACTAGGTTTAATTCTGGGTTATATAGCTAACCTACGACATACGAATCCTGGATCCCAAGCATATTAGATGAAAACCAAGTAAACAAATTAGCATTTTTAAAAATTAATTCAGTTAACCTGGATTTGATTGGTGCCAAGAGGTTATGATTGATCTTTGTGGTCTGCCCTTCTTTAGAACCAATTTGTACTTCTTCCAATTCTTCTTCGAGTTGACATCTTTCTTCCTGTGACCTATCTCGAACATCAAGGTCTATCTTAAACAATTTTGATATATCCAACTTGCTCATGTTGGTATCTACAATCTTCCTCTTACCCGAGATGTCGAGATTGATGTTGTATGCTCTCTGAGATGCTATTTGATCAAGTTTGAAACTGATACCTCCACCTTCTAAAGGAAATTTCATTGTCAAACAAATAGTTGAAATATCTACTCCTAATTTGTTAAGTATGGGTCTTCCAATGATAGCATTGTATGTGGAAGCACAATCTATCACTTAAAATTCCATCTTCACTATACGACACAGAGGTTTTTCTTTTCTTCCAAAGGTGACATACAATGTACTGTAACCATCGGTTTGAACTCGTTCTCCTAAGAATCACACCAAATCTTCTTCATGAGGTGACAAATTGGTTTCCTTTAACTCGAATTTATCAAAAACATCATAATATAGGATGTTTGTAGAACTTCCTTGATCAATGAATACTCATTTTAAATTTGCATTTGGTACTATTGTTGTAATCACAATTGGATCATCATGCCCCGATATATTCCCTCTTCATCCTCGCTTGAGAATGAGATGATCGACATACCTAGAGATTTTCTTAAAGCATAACACTTAAATGAGACCCTCATCACTTCCTCCAAATGTTTCTTTCTTGCATTCTGAGATTTCCCCCACTAGCAAATCCTCTTTAGATGGTATTAACCGTCCTAGTTATGACTTGTTCTGCTTCAACTGATTTTACCTATTGGATCTTAGGTTGGCATGTTTGCATGGATTCCTTCTTTCACCAATATCAGAATCTGAATCTTCTTCAACATCTCGGTCTTTGTCTTTGCCTTTGTATTTTGGACTCCTCTAACTATGCACATATTCGACTAATTCTTCAATAGCATCTTTGAAATCACAACAATGATCCTTTTTGTGGCCATATCCAATATGATATGCACACCATAAGAATTTATCCACATTTTTTTTTGGATTTTAATGTTTTTGGTTTGGTAAACCGAGATAACAACCTAGTCTGATGACCTAATGGGAATTCTCAGTTTTGTATACTCTGAGGATTTATTTGGCTTAGGACCTCGTCTTTCACGCTTGTTTTTGTTGGGAAACCACCCTTTATCGTGATGTTTTTTGTGTCCTCCATAAGCAGCCAGCTTGCCTTCTTGTTCATTGATATATTCTTCCACTCGATGTATGAGCTCCTATACTGATTTGGGGGGTTTTCTCATGAGAGATCTAGCAAACTCTCCTTGCCTTGCGCAAAATGAGTTTGGCTTCATCATTATCCAAATTATCAATTTGCTGAGCTTCTTTGTTAAACCTGTCAAGCTAGCTCAGAGGGCATATAGTCGACAATTCAAAGGAGGTTCAAGGTGTTCTCTTACTAGTTGCAAACCTATCTAAAAATCGTTCGACAACGTCATTAAAAAAATTAATAGACTTTAAAGGTAAAGTAGAAAACTACCTCTTAGCTAGCCCTGTCAAGGAAGATGGAAAAGCTCAACATCTAAAAGGGTACTTAATATTCCCACCAAATTGGTCATGTACTTAAACACTGCTAGATGTGCTTGTGGATCTGTAGTTCCGCCATATTATTGAACCATCTGAGGATTCATTGAATGTGATGGTAGCGGGACTTGAAACACAAAATCAGAGAAAGGTCTGTCATTTTCTATTCAAATGTGATTTTCCTCGCAATGGATGACAAAATAAGTTCAACTCGGTGGGGCGGGATGAGTTGAACTCGTTTGACTCGTAGGTTAAGTAGGGGAAAAGCAAGGTGGTGCGAGTTAGCTCGCGGGTCAAAAAATTGTCTTTTCTAATTTTAGCCTTTTTGGGCTAACCCAACTAATTTTAATTATGACCACTAACCTTATGTTCCTACTTGGTCTCCCCCTAATCTTTCCCTAACTCCCAAGTGACAAACAAATTCCCCAATTTATTTCATTTATAACCTAATGCCACCTAACTTGAAACAAAAGATGAAGAACGATATGCAGCAGTGCAATGCTACCACCACACTCCGTAATTTGCTGCTCTGTTCACTCTTTGCAATGACCGGCACGGATGGTGTGAGCCTCACTATGCTTTGCTCCTCCATTCCCATCATTGTCAAACACAATCGTTTTCTCTTCTAGAATTTCTGTGTATGGTTCAGATATTTTAAAATGACTCTGATAACTCTCCAATGCAAATTATTTCTTTGCCTTTTTTCTAAGTGATTTTAGTATTTTTACTTTATTGTATTGGTTTTTAGAACGGATTTAAGTAATTTCATCTTTTATTTATTTTATTAGATCCTGTTATTGTTATCTTGCTTTTGGTAGATTTTAGTTATTTTCAGGTAAATAAATCAAGGAGTATATTTGAAATTTGAAAGAGGACATTTGAGTTTTGAAAGAGGATATTTGAAGATTTGAATAAGAAAGAAGATTGGATCAAATTAAAGAAAACCAAACACTGAATGGTTATCGTGTGGACTCTGTCACCAATTTTGTGCCATGATAGATGATAAATTTAAACTTGGCTCCAAATACAAAGTTGTAGATCTATTTACTAGATTTAATTGGAGACTTGCATCACCTTGATCGGGTGTTTATAACGTAAGTTATGACATTTTTTTATTGTGGCAGTACATAACAACGAAAAAGTGACTCTGGTCAAAACGTGAAAATTAGTTTTTTTTACTCAATTTGGGTTCATTCTTTATAAATAGAACATCTCTAAGAACTCCCAATAACCCATGCCACCAGAATTCATAAATTAGAGAAGGGGAAACCCTATGATAGCTCTACCATTGTTTCTCGAAGGAGTCCTTAGTTTTTGGTTTTGTTTTGTTTTCTTTTGCTTTCTTGATGAACTAAATCCCTTCTAGGGTGTTGATATAACCTCTTTGGATGTTGCTATTTTAATTTAGTTTATTATTCAGTCTCAATTAATGTTTATTTAAGTTTCTATAATTGCTCTTAATGTTATTGAATGCGTAGCTACCATTTAATTGATTTGTTGTCTTACAATGAGATCGAGAGATGATTTGTGAGAGTGCTAATGTTATAGAAGCCATAACCTAGGTGACTATTAGAGATGAACACATCGATTTATGTGGCCATTGATTAGGGAATCATAGAACGTTAATACGGTACTTAGGTGTAGTTTGTTGTGAGAGATCAAGCAATCGCACCTAAGAGGAAAGGATTTGTTAGTGCTCGAGAGTGACTAGTAATCAATGTAGGAACCCTAATCATTAATTAAGCTCAATTGATTGTCCCTCAGTTTGTCCCTCGTGTGTGCTTGTAGGCGGATGGAGTTTAGACGAAACCATTTATTGTGGTATGTTTCATTCTTTCTCACTCATCCACATCTCAGCCTTAGATCTCAATTGTGCTTCTTCTCCTCCTGAGTTCCCATTATCCAACAATTTCTCAATGAGAAATCTATAATTTTTTCCAAATAACTACAGTTCACAACTCCAACATGTCTATAACAAAAGGTTGAAATTCAAAGCAAATGGATACACTGGAGCTTGGAATATCGAGAAGAATCATGGGCATATATACCAACGCAAACGGACAAGATGGTGGAGCATATACCAGAAACAAGCACATCACAGTAATAGAAGTAGTTGGGTTCAATATCGAACCCATATCAATTTGATTCAATTGACAATCATAACAGATTAATGATAATTTCAGCTAGATCTTGAGTTCCTTGAAACCACCCTTACGAGCTTCCTCTGTGTGGTTCACCGCAAAAGGTAGAGCCATCATCCGATCCCGTCACTCCTCCTTCGTTGCTGACCTCGATGAAAGAGAAGGCGGTGACTGCTACATGAATGGATCCCATAAATCCCACAAGGAAGTAGCCATCGACGGGTCTTGCTAAGATTTAATGACGGTGGGATCTGAGTGCAAGATAGAGGTAGGGTTAGACAAGGATAGAGAAAATTTGACCAAGGATTGACTTTATAAATAAAAGAGGTTAAGGGGTATCAATAAAATATTTCATTTATAAAATTAAGTTGGTGCGGTGACTATTTAGTAAATAATATACCGTTCCATTGAGTGTGATTAAAGTCTGCATTGAATCCTCAGCCCACAAAGCAATTAGGTTCTTCATACATAAGTCTAAATGACCAGTGTCCACAACAAAGTGCCAGTTAATCGCAGCTGGGTTGGGCCTAAGCCTTCAATTCTCACTCTCCTGGTCCACTTCATTCACATCAGCCTTAATTGAAACTACCATTTATAATATCTCAGCCAACAGACCAAAAATGAAATATCTTATCCAATATCTTTCGAGACAATGGGACGTGAGATCCGCTGGCTCTGGTCCCAAATTCTTAATTCAAGTACCATAACATTTATTATTGCATAGTCATTTTTTATTTTATTTTATTGTTATAAATGTTAGATGGTATAATCTTGATCATTAGCTTGAATTACATTTTAGAATGTCACATAAGATCATAATCACCAACTTCATCATTAATAAAAGAAGATAATAACTCATTCGATTAATAATAAATAAACAGAATGATTAGCAATCCACCCATAGTTTCCCAAAAGCTTTGTCATACTGAAGGAGGCAACAGAAAAAGGAGAGAGAAAGAGAGAAGTACCACCTCATATAAAAAACTGAAGCTAAGAAAAAATAAATAAATAAATAAAGGAGGGAAGAGGAGACACCGAGACAGCGCCAATCTTAGTTGGGTTGGGAGAAGGGTCAATCAAGCGGTTCCAGAACAATCTGAACAGCTCATCATTCCAATACAAATCAACCCGCAGAGAAACCGTTCCCCTTACATTCCAATTTCCAAAACTATCCTCAACACGAGCCTCTCGATTTTACCAAAACACCCCTCCCTCGAAACCCTCTCCACCGTTCCCCCAAATACCCTTCCCTCCCTTTTTTCCTCTTCTCTTTCCCTCATCCACCCGTTCCTTCTTTCTCCAACAAAACTCATTTCCCTCTCTTTCTTCCTCTCAGATCCCTAATTATCTTTTCTTTTTTTCCCTCTGTTTTTTCCTTGTTTGTTTCCCGAGAAAATGAGAGAAATCCTGCACATCCAGGGAGGCCAGTGCGGTAATCAGATCGGGGCGAAGTTCTGGGAGGTGATATGCGACGAGCACGGGATCGACCACACAGGGAAGTACGACGGCGATTCCGAGCTTCAGCTGGAGCGGATCAATGTCTACTACAACGAGGCCAGCGGCGGGAGGTATGTTCCACGCGCCGTCCTCATGGATCTGGAGCCAGGGACCATGGATTCCGTTAGATCCGGGCCGTTCGGGCAGATATTCCGACCCGATAACTTCGTCTTCGGGCAGTCCGGGGCAGGGAACAACTGGGCCAAGGGGCACTACACTGAGGGCGCCGAGCTCATTGATTCTGTTCTCGATGTTGTTAGGAAGGAGGCCGAAAATTGCGATTGCTTGCAGGGTAAACCTCAATTCCGTTGATTCCTTCGTTCATTCTAGGTTTTGGATTCTTTATTTTCGGATCTGAGTTGAAATTTGGAAATACAGGCTTTTTTGTGTGTTTTAATTTGATTAATTTAGTTAATCTTTGGTCTTTTTCTCCGCTATAACGAGGGATTTTTGTTTTCGTTGACTTTCTGCTATGGTAATTTCTCATTTACAATGATGTAAACATAATTTCAGCAGTAATGTTGTTTTTCATTTTCGTTTTGGTAGCTTGTGATTTTGGAATGATTTTCTGTTAGTATTTATATGATGTGTTTTTTCTTGCCGTAATGTGCATTTACCAGGGGTTTGGCAGATAAACTTTTGTGCTTGTAGTGCGATTTTCAAATAGAATTATTTCTTTTGAACCTAGCACGTGTTTTTGTATCTTGTGTGGTTTGCTTGATAACCTGCATACCTTTACTTACATTTGGTTTGCAATTTTGGGCATGTTATTGTATGTTACGTGATACGTTGGGCAACTGGGAAACTATGATATGTTCTCTAGTGCTTGATTCTAGTTGAATTCATGTTATTTCCTTTTATTTTTTTTTAACTTTTAATTTGCCATTATATATGAGTGCCTATGTGACTGCCATCACTACCCACAAAAAAACATCTTTGGCTCTTGTTAGGGCCTTATTGAAGTTCATTTATGGTTTAGCATTTGTCTGGGTTTGTGCATTGTTATAGTAGTTGTTTAAAGTGGAAATCATATGATTGTCGGTGCACAATTTGATTTGGTTACAATTTTGTCGAGATTCTCGTGCTTTAGGCTCTGGCCATATTGGATTTTTTTTTGGTTAAAACTAACTGTTTGCATTATATGACAGGATTTCAAGTTTGCCACTCCTTGGGAGGTGGCACCGGCTCAGGCATGGGAACACTTCTTATCTCTAAGATTAGGGAAGAGTATCCGGATCGTATGATGTTGACATTTTCTGTCTTCCCATCCCCTAAGGTATCTGACACAGTCGTGGAGCCATACAATGCCACACTTTCTGTGCATCAGCTTGTTGAAAATGCCGATGAATGCATGGTCTTGGACAATGAGGCTCTCTATGACATCTGCTTCCGTACTTTGAAGCTTGCTACTCCATCCTGTAAGCTTCTGATTACTCTCTTGAGTATATGTACAAACAGTGCTGTGCAGCTTATTACTACTACTATTAATGTTTTTGTTACTGCTGCTGTTTCTGTTGTTGTTATTGTTGTTGTTGTAAACAATTAATGTTAAGCAATGATTTAAATAATGATGTGGTTCACCTTTCACTTCACAATTTAAATTAGGATTTAATATCAATATCGTTATATTGGTGGCACCATGGGAGGATTCAAGTGTGTTTTGGTCTTGTGTCTCACTCATAGCTGGTGGTGGTGGTTGTTGTATTCTATTTTGTTCTCAATTTTTAGTTGGAAGTTCGATTTCTTAATTTTTTTTATTCTCGTTTTATTACAGTTGGTGACCTCAACCACCTCATTTCCGCCACCATGAGTGGAGTTACTTGTTGTCTACGTTTCCCTGGGCAACTGAACTCTGATCTTCGAAAGCTTGCTGTCAATCTTATCCCATTCCCAAGGCTCCATTTCTTCATGGTTGGGTTTGCACCCTTAACATCAAGAGGATCCCAGCAGTACCGTGCTTTGACTGTGCCTGAATTGACTCAGCAGATGTGGGATGCCAAGAATATGATGTGTGCCGCTGATCCACGACACGGTCGTTATCTGACAGCATCAGCAATGTTCCGCGGAAAGATGAGCACCAAGGAGGTTGATGAGCAGATGATCAATGTGCAGAACAAGAACTCCTCTTACTTTGTTGAGTGGATACCTAATAATGTCAAGTCCAGCGTGTGTGATATCCCACCCAAGGGTCTTAAGATGGCATCCACTTTCATTGGTAATTCAACTTCAATTCAGGAGATGTTCAGGAGAGTTAGTGAGCAATTCACAGCTATGTTCAGGCGCAAGGCTTTCTTGCACTGGTACACTGGGGAGGGAATGGACGAAATGGAATTCACCGAAGCTGAGAGTAACATGAATGATCTGGTTGCCGAGTACCAGCAATACCAGGATGCTACTGCTGACGAGGAAGATTATGAGGAGGAAGAAGAGGAGGTTGGTGCTTAAGGCATCTCTTTGACATGTCAAAGATTGTTTCAAATTTTAATATGGTGTTGGCTTTGAGCGAGTGGTAAAAGTTTAAAAATTGTGGAGCATTCAAATTAGATTGACTCGTTGATGATGTGTATGCTTATGTATTGGTTGTTGTCATTGTATAAACTGGATTTTGTTGGCAGTGCTTCTGTTCTTGCGATGAAGTAATGATGTTTGTAATAATGGTTAAATGATTATATACATCGAAGTCAGAAGGTCTCGATTTTCTTTTATTTTTCCCTTTGTCCCCTGGACAGGTTTACTATAATTACTTGTCTTTATAGTAAACAATATGGGTTTGAGGTTTTCTTTAATTTTCAAAATTTTGCGTTGTTGTTCTTTTCTTTTTTCACTGGCTATTGCTTTGGTCTTAATCCTGAGACCGAAGCTCATCTACATGATTCAGGATAGGGAAACCTTGGGGTAACGACTAATAGAGTTATTATAATTATTTTTTCTTTTATATTGAGTTATGTTTCTTTGGTACACGTATTTTGATATTTGCTTACATTTATATTAGACTAGTATAATAAAATATAAGATGTCTATTTATATTGAGTTATGTTTCTTTGGTACACGTATTTTGATATTTGGTTAAATTTATATTAGACTAGTATAATAAAATATAAGATGTCTATACAATAAGTATACTTACATTTGTTACTGAGATTATCATTATGATTCAAGGAAAAAGATTCATAGAGCGAGAGAATTTTCGTAAAACGACATGTACGGAAGTGGTATCACTCATGATTGATTTGCATTTTGAATTTCATAGATTATTACAACCACCCTTTGGATGGTTAACAAATCCTTCGATACTTCTTGTACGGGTCGTCGGGCTATATAACATTACCCATTCCCATTATTCAAATAACATATCTTAACAAGTGCATGGACGCACCTATCTGTGTATTCAAAAATTCTTACTTTTACCATGGAGAAAACAATTTTTGTGAGTTTTAATATTTTACGTATTTTTAATACTATTTCAATAGTAAGATGTGAAGCACAAAACTATATATGAGGTTCCAAAAGTAAAATTGAGCATGCTAAAAGTGGCGCGAAAGAAAGCAGTCATAGCTTCCTAACTAGTTCTCTTACGTAATTGACAAATTTATTTTAATCTAAGTCAGTGCTCCCTCTTTATTTATTTTTAATTTGTTCAATTTGAATTATATGAAAATATTAAAAAATATGAAAGTAAGGAAAAATTGATAGTACTTTACACTATTGCTCCTATTTAATATAGAAATAGTATGAGTAGTTAGAGTTATTAGTAATATATAAATATAATCACGAGTGTTTATTTAATAGGAGTATGACAAGAAAAAGGATAGTTAATGCTGTTTATATTTAAAATTGGAGAAATATTCTTAAAAAAGGGGGGAGAGTAATAATTAGTGATGGACACACGTTGTTGTTTTTAATGACTATTATAGCCACCCCTCTCTTCTAATATATTTCCAAAAGAAAGGGATATATGTAAAACCATGGAGAAATGTTTGAAATATTGTTAAGGTAATGTTTGAAATACTGCGAGCTTGTCTATTTTAACTTTTAGAGGCGTTAACAATATATTTAGTAGAAAGAACAGATGTTTTTTCTTTGGAAAAAAAAAAGTGTATTGTGAATTTTTTGTTGTTTAGATTAATTTCTATGATTTTACACTCTCAAGTGGCAACCAATTATATGTTGACACAAATTAAAGTAATTGAATCTCACAGATACTATTTCAAAAGTATGGTAAATAACAACACATCATCGTATCAGGAAAGTGAAAAGAATGATAAATGCATTGAATATGTAATGTATTAATGATTGATTTAATCTGGATTGACATTTCTTACGCAGCAAGTGACAGTCAATGTCAACATGCTTGGTTCTCTCATAGAAAATAGGGTAGGTGACAAGGTTGAGGGCGTTTTGATAATCACAGTAAAGAACAGGGGATCGGGAGCACTGAATGCATAGGTCCTGAATTAAGTAGCTCAACTATTGCAGTTCGTAGGTGGCTGTGACAAGTGCCCGGTACTCGGCTTCGGTGGAGGACCAGGAAATCGTTGCTTACTTCTTGGTTTTCCATGAAATTTACAAGTCACCCAAGAAAAAACAGTATCCTGTGATAGAGTGGAGTGTGTTAGGGCATCCCCCCACTCGGCATCGGTTAAACCTTTCAATTGGAGCTCAGAATTTCGTTGGAATTGTCGACTAGTTTGTTTGAGACCATATAAGGACTTATGTAACTTGCACACTTGATTGGGATGAGAGTGAGGCACACCAAGGGGAACTTTCGTATAAAAATCTTCATCAAGATCGCCATGGAAAAAGGCGTTATTGACGTTTAATTGATGAAGATGCCAATTGTTAATGGATGCCAATGCTTAAATGAAGCGAATGATGGTCATCTTTGCAACCAGAGAGAATGTATCATGGTAGTCTAAGCCTTCGGTTTGAGTGTGTCCTTTTGACACAAGGCGAGCCTTGTATCGCTCAATGGAACCATCGACACACCGCCTGATTTCATTCACCCATTTCCTACCGATCGGAATGATATGAACAGATTTGTCAACCGAATTCTAGGTTCGATTCTCGGCAAGAGCAGAAATTTCATTCTCCATTGCCTTTTTCCAACACTTTGACTTGCTTGATTTAATGTAAGAGGTGGGCTTAGTTTGTGTGTTTAAGGCTAAAGAAAAACATTCGTGACTAGAAGATAGATTAGCATAAGAAAGAACAGTAGACACAGGATATTGATTACCATTGGTGATTGCAGTGGAAGTGAAATGTCTTGAAGGTGAGGTGGTGGATTATGAACACGGGTGGGTCTAGTGGTAGGGGAAATTGATTGAGATGAGTTGGAATCAGATGCGGTAGGTGGGGAAGGGTCCGGTGACGTTGGGCTAGGGACTGTGTTTGGGGTAAAGGAAGAAGTATGTGATGGTGGTGTGGGATGGGAAATAGGAATGGGGTGGGTTAGGGGATCAAATATGGTAGGATGAGGTGGTTGGGCCTGGGGTAAGGTTGGTTGTGCAGTTGGAGAAGAGGGCATCAAATTAATTCCACAATTGTTCTAGACCATTTAAGCGTTGAATTAATTTAAAACTTCTTGAAGCATCAAAGTTACTAAGCTGCAGGGCTATCTATGTAGACCATGACTGCATAACATTGAGATTGCATGAAATTGTCATTTTTGTTACAACATGCACTACACCTCACGAGGGCAGCATAATTTAACACCCATTTAATTAACATTGAGATTGCGTGGAATTACTTGTTGAGGATATGCTAAGAATGTGCATAATCATATTGAAGCACAAAGGTTGCTGGAGTAACAAACAGTCAAAATAAATTCTAGTGAAGTTCATGAATGGAAATTATTTATGAACACAACTTTATTTTGTATTGTGACTTGATAGTTCTGTATGTAGCATTGAAGAATGTACCTTGATGGAGTGACTCGAGGGGTAGTCTTTCTACTGATGTTGGTAGATGTGAACTACTGGTAGTAGACGAAGCTTGATTTTTTGTTGCACCTTGAGACTTATAACCTTTAGCCAAACAATTTTCTGAAAAAGGTAAACTTATCAGTGACATTACAACTTTCTTTAACAGTACCATTTTAATAAAACAATATCAAAATTGAGGATACATTTGTAAGGTCCAGCCTTCAAGTCCAATTAGATGTAGTGTATAAATCTACATTTTCCAACACAAAGTTTTGGTATCTGTTTTTTCTTTTGTGCTATTAAACCAACTTGTTTCCTATGTGCTAACTTCTTTTGATCATAATCCATACCAGCAAATTTGACAGATTTTCCTTCCAGTGGGAAAAACAATAAAACATAACAAAGGTAGTTTTTCAAGTTGAACGATTAGGGAAAAAAAAAACATAAGATCCCTAAGGTTTAGATCTGTTCAAGTTTCATGATAAGTTAAATAATCTACAAACACGACCTATAAAATTTACTACCTAATTTTCTTGCCTTCTATATGACAACTACATTATGTCACTCACAATTAAATCAAAACAGTAAATACTAATAAGAATACTATACTAACTATTTTCTTCCAGTCATACAACTGGAGATATGCATTTCCACCAAAAGACTTAATGATACCTTCCCCAAACTTATAGCAGTTAGCAACATAGAGAAATAACAGGCCAACAAACTTGCCTTTTTTAATTAGAACATTTTCAATGCTTCTGCAATGGAAATTTTCATGCACATTTGGTGCTTCATGGAAAGGCCACTATGTGAAGGAACTTTTCCAATATTTTGATCTTTGTATGAGTAAGTACCTCTTGAAGTGATAGTTTCATTTGATTTCAACCTCGTCAACTATTAGGTAACCAATTGGTCTCGACTTTTGTTAATACGCAAGTCATAACAAAAAGTATGTAGTTTGCTCTGTCCTTTGCGAAGCCTCTGTTGTTCAATGCGTTTAGTCATGCACAAAAGTCGTCATAAGATCCATTTTGTGCAACTTTCTAAACGAACGACTATATGATCCAAAGGGTAGCCCATTTTCTTTACTGAAAAACATTTATTATACTAATCCCGACTCCTATGTATCATTGTAGTAGATTTGTATATGACAACAAAAGTGGCATGGATTGCACAGTTCTTCATGAATCCTATTTGCCACATCTGACTATGCAAAATTAGCCTACACCCTATACCTACAAAGAACTAGTTAATATTAAAATAGCTAGCTACTGTTATGAATATAATTTTGGGTATCATGTTTCATGATGAGCATGCTAGGAGGCTTTCGTATGGGAACTAGTACCTTGTGTGTCGTGGCGATTTCTGGGATCATCACAGTTGGTATCAGAGCCATAGGTTTTTCTTATGAGTCACTGAAAAAAGTGTTCTCAGGTTACATTGCAACTAAAGGAATGGTAGTGCACCCATTCGTTCAAGAGTGCAATGCAAGTTGGGGCCTTTAGGAAGTTAGTCATGTCTAGGATTAGTCAAGCAATTTATGATCCGGTAGTAATGTCAGTGTCTTATTTCATGATCTCATATGATTTTCCTTTTCCTTCCTCAGGGGAATTATGGTTGTCCCGTATCCTTGCCGCATCCCTCGCAACAACAGCCCCAATACTTTAGGCACCCACAGTCATTCAGCAGCCATGGAGCGAGCCATGACCATGTTGGTAGAGATGCTCACCACCCAACTTCAGATGAGAATTTAGCAAAACAATCAGGAGGCAGCCATTGTTGATCACTTCAGGAGTTTGGGACCACCCAAGTTTTCAGGAAGCTCACAGAGGAAGATCCATTGGAGTTCCTCAGCGAGATGGAGAAGATGATCGCGATTCTCCATGATCGAGATAGAAAATTGGTTATTGCATACATGAATCAATTTTCGCATGGTCTAAATTTATCATAGGTCAGTGATAGAAATCAATGCATTCAATGAAGTTGGTTTTCAAGTGAAATTCATAGTCCATTTCACTTTTTATAAATGGAGGCACTTTACTTGTTCAGAGAGCATCAAGCAGCAAGCCTCATTTCAGTTTCTGTAAGCTTGAGAGAGAGAGAGAGAGAGAGAGAGAGAGAGAGAGAGAGAGAGAG